>CM033636.1:15927880-16402880 GCA_019453435.1 Rhinogobius similis | reverse complement strand
CACAACATTTGTTCTTCTCCTGAAGGGTGAGTAGTGGGACAGGAGTAAGGTGGTTCTATGGTTGGAAGTTTGATACCAGCTCTGACTAGTGCATGTCATTGTGTCCTTGAGCAAGACACTTTACCAACCTTGCCTGTGTAGATGTGTTGCATAGACTGTTTATGGAAAATAAATTTGTATCATATCACACAACCTACACATTCTATGATGTGTTGTGTGAGTGAATGGTGAGAATTGAAAAGATGCAATTGTTGGAACAACCACAGTTATGTCTGTCAGCCCCGGGGCAGCTGTGGCTACCAGAGTCAGTGACTAAGTGTAGGAAGTGAATAAAATGCTTGTTAAGCTTGTAAAACATAAATCCAAGAATATTATTGTTAGCTTTTAGTCTCTTCTGGGGGAAATGAGTTGTCATCAGGGTGTCCTGGGAAGATCTGGAAAAATCATACAGGCCTAACAGTTTATATGCTCGATTAAACTAACGCAGTTAACGTCTATAGCCTGGATGTTATTCAGGATTAACATCCTGTAATCTAGCCCTACCAGGCTATATCTATAAACGTAAAGTTTTGGGACAGACAGCTCAACTGAACTGATGACAATTTTATCAGTGAGAATAGACTGTACATAATAACAAGCTCGTCACGTGTTCCCCTGGAAGTCTCAAGCACGAGGACGTTACCTGAGCTGCTCCTTCACGCCCGTCTGCGTGCTGTAGGCCTGTAGATGTATAGCTTGTTCCTTTGTCCCGCTCCCATCTCTCCCCGGAGGTGGCTCTGCCGGGCTGCGTCTCACACACGAACCTCGGCCGTGTCCTTAAGATCCCTCAATTCAAGAACAGACGAGAAGCAGCCGCGCACTCGCCCTGGAAGCCAATGAGACTCCACCAGAACACATGAAACCTTTCTTTTTAAAAATCAGTAGAAACATATACTTACTTAATTATTCTATATTTTGTTTATATTCAGTTTTTTTTATAGTCTACTAAAGTGAACCACTATCAATTTGCCCACAATAGGAAAAATTCTCTATTGCGCATTGACTTTGGGCTACCAGTATCGTGTCAGTCGTCATAGTCAATGGGAAATGAGACAAACAACAGCCTTATTTCTAAAAACAAAAGAAGTGTATAAAATGTGTATTCATATTTGGGCATTTGAAGTAGTTTGATCCTTTTTTACGTGTTTTGTTTATGGAGTGGTTATGTTTTCATAATTGAATTTAACAAATGAAAGACTATTAAAACATTGGCATTAGTCTTCTTGAGAGAAAGTTGAGAGAAAAACATGTGGAAAAACAGTGGAGCAAACAGTGAAAATAGGGCGGTGCGGCTGTGCGGAAGGAGACATCCTGGCTGTGGTCTGTGAACGCTTACGGATCTTGCGGAGAAACACAACTATGGACGGCGGCGGTGATGCGGTTCAGTGTTCCACGGTTTTTTCACGCGCAGAGAAAAGATCCTGACGCTCGGCGGGTGGAGACTGCTACACATTTAAATCCCCCGGGTGGATTTTTCAGCTTTTTACCAACAAAATACCCCCTTTTTCGTTTCCTTTCTACCGTTAGAGTCGCTTTGATGTCGTAAATGACGGGTCTGTAGGGGCGTCGTTGTTGGGAAGTTTTTTGTTGCGGGGGGGTTGTGTGACTAGCGCAGGGCCATGGCAGTCGAGGCTCGGCCGGAGCTGGTCGGGAAGCGGTTCCTCTGTGTCAGCGGGGACGCGCCGCCTGAAATCGGTGATATTGGCCGGTGGTCGTGGCGATCCGGAGTCATACGAGCCGTGAACCACCGCGACAACGACAATCCCGACTTGACGGTAAGGGAAAACTGACTATGTCCCGACTGTTACATGCAAAGCAAATGGGAAAATCTGTGTGGTTGGTGGCTAGCCAGCAAGGCAGTGCTATACTCTGCCAGACGGAAATGATTTTGAGGTTTTGCTGTGGGATTACAGATTTGTGGTTCTGCAGACACGACTTTTGGTTACGTCTGTGATGCCCCCCGTGTCTTTTGTCACTTGAAAACGCTACATTTGGACTATTTGACTGATTAACTAGGCTAGTTAATGTGAGACAAGCAGCCAGCAGGGGGTTTGGAGAAGCACACAGCCAGCTCAGGCAGACAACACACTAGTTATTCACAAACTAACTATTTAACGCGTGCAGTCACGTTAAAAAAGGTTGCAATTCATACCTATACGAGGTCTTCTGGTCATCAGTTGAAGACCATGCATTATAGTTGTACAGAACATAATTTGGTCACTTATTGATATTTTTAGTACTTGCTTAGTTCCAGATTGTGCAAAAGTAGCTCTTTGTCTTTTGTCTGCTGCATTGAAATAACGTGTGTACATGTTTCACCTACTCAAGTGTTTATTTGAAGAAGAAAGGGTGCGTTTCCCAGCCTGAGGTCTGTCTGGAGCTTCCGTGACAGGATATGCCCAAAGTGTGTGTTGGGTGACAGGGTAAGAGAGTAGTGACACCTTACCTCTTGGTTATCGGTCACAATCCACGTTATTTGAGCGTGATAATCGACCTCAAAGCTGCGTCTGGCCGTGTTTTTCTGGCGGACAACAGCCGCATTCGGAGCTGGACACAGACGCAGGAATGCTGACTTGTAAAAACAGAAAAAAACTCTCTGCTGCAAGCTTAAGGAGTGCCTCTGTGTATCCACTATCGCTAGAGTTGATTGTTATTCTATAGGTCACGCTGTCATTCATGTCATGCCAAATGTCTGCATGTTTTTGCCATAGGTGCAGAATGAACGGTGTGTGCCCTGACAAGCCCTTGCTGGTGAAGCTGTACTGTACTCTCAGCGCTGCTCCTTTGTTCACAGTGTTCTTCAGCAGATATGCGTGTTCTTAGCCCATTGTTCAGCCTGTTTCTCACATGCTCCTGCAGATAGTGGCATGTAGTGGTTATTGCATCATGGACAGAACTGGACATTATGAGGACGTGTGTGGCACTGGTGACATGACTCCAGTGTTGGTTGGTCAGGGCTGGAGAATTGAATTGGAGATGAGATCAGAGCCAAGCTGGACGATCTCGTTCGGATATGTTGTTTTTATAATACAGAACAGAAAACACAAAGCCATGTTTATTATGTGATTTGTGATTCCAAATAAATGTCAGAATACTAAAATTTTAAATTTGATTTTGTCATTAAGAAAAATTTTTGGACAGAATGACATTTTTGGAAATGACATTTGAACACACAACAATACTACTGTCTTTATGTTACCATTTGGTCTCATACTTGTTTTGATAAAGCTCATAATCATTATAGAACTGTTCAGGAAAGGTCACTTTTTGTTTTTTGTTGTATTTTTTCAAAAGTGGATCTGATTTTTTGATAATAACAAAATGTTGGTCAATCCAAAAGCTAACATTAATTTAATTGTTGTCCACTAATTCTTCAAATGAGCGAACATAAGGTGTTCCTAATTCTAGATTGAAAATAATGTTTGCATATAACTTCATGCTATCTTACTACTATTATGCAGAACACTGAACTTACCATTGTGACAGTGATGGAAAAAACAGAAATTCAAAGCACACAGGGAAAGCCAAATGTTACTTAATACCAGTCTTTAAAAAGAACAAATGTGTCCCCTGCTTACTGCACAAAAATAAGCAGTGCTTGCCAGAAGATTTTTTTTAAATATGAAAAAAAAAAAAAAGATAAGTTGACCTCTAATTTTCACCAGTCTGGTGCATGAGGTCAGCCAAGCTGTCATTCATCACCGACATACTCCTCTCATTCACCTCTTAAAACCAGCCCTTCTGAGTTTGTTTAGTGTCTCCCTGTGCTGGTTTATGTTGGCACAGCGTAAAGGAGAGCACAGGGTCATTAAATGTCTTTAGCAGAGGATTGCTCTCTCCAAATGACCTCAGACCCTCCTCATAAGGCAGGGGTGACATGGACCTTCTGTCACAGGGTGTCAGTGTTTTGGGACCAGTCCATTGCTTTGTTGAGGTGTATGGTAGGTTACTCTTCATATGGGTGTCCTTTTCTTCTTTCTTCGTTCTTTGGTTTTCATTCATCTCAGACACAAAGCCACAAAGCTTGAGCTGTTGGAGAACATGCTGTTGTTGAAATTGGAGATGTACTGAGGTGGCTGAAGATGAACCTGTCCATGATCTCCAGGGAGCTGAAGGCCACAAGTCCGTGGTCGATGTAGGAACAGGAGCCTCACATTAGAAAAGACAATTTGTATTAAAGCTGCGCAATTTGGTTGAAAAATCTATCTTGTCATTTGTAGAAAACATTATTATCTGTCTCTCATAGATCAGCTAAAGCTCTTTTTTACAGTGAAAACTAAAAATGGACTGTCATTGTGCCGGAAATGTCAATGGTCTTTGTACTACGACACTGGTTGAAATGATCCTGGATAAGTCTCACTTACCCAGATAGATTAACCCAGACAGGAGCGTCTCTGGATAAGCGGTTTTACAAAGCAGGTTATCACTGGGTTTCTTTGTGTATCAGACTAGATTCATGTGGAACGGCGTCATCCATCAGCCGACAATCGTACTATGTTAAAGTTAAATATAGTTTATCTGAATATCATTGATAAACCCCAAATCCGTGTGTTAAGCTTGTGAAAAATGCATCATACAGCGTCATGGACTGAATAAATGGTGCATCAAGAAATTATCTGAGTCATCTGAGATCGAGATGAGGGAATACATTTGGGCTGTAGTGGACTAAAGAAATTGTTGACCGACTAAAAACATGATCGATTAGTCGACTAAAGGAGACAGTGGTGTGAAACGAGCAAAAACTCTTTGTATCTTTGTGATCTGACCATGTATCTGACCCTTACCGCTCTTACAGTGCTCACTATTTATATGAAAAAGTCTGTAAAAGGCAGATTCACGATTCACACCAAATCGTCAGCTAGCTCACTCCTTCTTTCTTTCTGCTGTTGTCCCATAGAATGTCCCGCTTCCTACTAAAGGACCACACTGTAGTCTTAAACACCAGTGTTCAGTACTTATGTGTGCTTTCTTTTAAGGATCACACACATTTTTGATGGAACGAATAAGGATTCCACAAGATTAAATTTTAGTGTTATGATATTTTGAGAAATGACCATTATCAACATGAATTATGTTTGATAAAGTAAACAGCCAAATAAAAAACAGGGCTTTTGGAGTACAAATTGATTAGAGATTAGTTCCTTTTTCTTCTAAAATTCTCACTTTTTAAGGTTCTTCCAATTATGTTGTGACCTGAATAATCACAAACAATTATTGATTAACTGAATAATCTTTACATTCCTAACAAAATATGTAAAAACGTTCTCTAATTGTTTTGAGAAGCTCTCGACTGTATTATTGCAATGATGAAAAAAAAAAATGGCAGCATTATGTCTCCTAAAAGTTGGGACAAAAGGCTGGACAAACGCTGCAGGAGCATTTCCACTAATTACTTCAGTCTGTATTTTCCCAGTAAGATTAAAGGAGCTGTATAAAAGCACAGTCTGTAATATTAATATTGCATGCACTGGATGCTCCTGATCTTCAAGTGTCACTGCACAAGTACAGGAAAACACGCCATGGAGCAGCGACATTATAAATAATACCTTTTGAACTGCAGGTTTCACTTCATGATTTCTAAAGAGGGGGCAGAGGTCAGCTATAAAATCTAAACTTGAGTCTGGACTGCACAATATATCGAAAAAAATCGCACCTGTTATTATCGTGATATGCATATCGCAAAGATGCACGATAACTTCAAAGGGTTAAATGCATTAATCTAGCATTTCTTGCAACCTCGAGCTTGTTTTTACTTTTGACCAATCAGAAACACCCTTAAATGTTTAGAGTTACAGAGTAATAACAGAACCGGCAAGTGAATATTTAAGTGTTGTTTTTTTTGTTTTTTAAAGCTCGCTTGCTTCAAAATCCTCAATTTTTTCACTATTTCATACACACATAAATGAAGGTGAATAAAATGTCTGAAAAGTTTAAAATTATTGAGTAATGTATTTTTATGGTTTGCAGAGTAATGGACAAAGTAACTCGGTTAAAACTAAATTTTTAACACTCCAATACATACAAGATACAAGATTAAAGAGTAAGAGTTGAGTACTAAATGTTATCCTTTATACCTGGAAAAGACACTATATGCAAATGAGGGAAAATATTGCCATCACAATACTTGACATTCATATTGCATATTGCACTCATTTCCAATATTGTGCAGCGCTACTGATTAACATGCAGATTTTATTGGCATGTAATTGTTTTTGCAAAGAAAAGCTTGGACATAGTTTTACTTTATGCGCCTCTATCTTTTCTGCTTGAGGTAAACTGCTGAAATAACTTGCCGAGTTTAATTCATGAACGAAATTAAATGTGTTTAATGTAGCTCACAATATTAATATTCAGTGATACTTCAACAATATGAAGTTTTTTCACAGAAATCTGTTCTCAGCAGCTCAAAACTCCAAAAGCATGGCTGCACACACATGCAGTGCTGAAAATCTATAACCGTTAAGGAGAGTCTTTTTTTTAAATTAAAGGCTCCTAGTCCTCAGGGAAGTAAGCAGACTGGTACAATGCTGTTATGCAATGCTTGGCAGTCTAGAAAAGAAAGAAATGTCAGTCTGAAAGAGGACAAACACCACCTCAACAGTTTAAAGGCGCAAGTTTCCCCTGGGACAAGGTCACAACTTGTAATGAAAACTAATCAGGAACAAATGTATTCAGAAAAGCAGGTTGTTACGGTGGGCCCTCGGAGTTCAGATGTCCACAGTGATCCTGAATGCAGCTCGCTCGGTCATTGTGTCCAGTGTACAGTATAGCAATCAGCAGAAAGCCCTGTGGCAAGAAGCTTCCACACACGGCCCGAACATCAGCAACCATCGTTTCTACACAGAATCACAGTGGAATGCTGAGCTGGTCAGCCGACTCAGCTCCTATAGCGCGGGATTATCCAGACTCTAGGTCCGCCCCACAGCACGGCTATACTCCATGGGTTTCATTTTGGCCCCCGGAAAAAGCATAAACTGAAATCTGGACCCAGTTCCATGAAAAATAATATGAAAACTATTATGTGTCCTAGGCCTGGGCTTTTTTTGTTTGTTTGTTTAATCGATTTAGTTGATCAAAATTGTATTAGTCAAATAATTATTTTATTTAGATGATGAAAATAAAGAATTTATAAGGGACAACAGTGGAAAAGCGAAAGCATGGAGTGAGCCATAGCTGAAGATTATCTCGATTGTATGTAAAAAGCAAGATTAAACTGTTTCCAAGTATTTTTCTGTATAAATTGTTGTTTTTATATGAACTCCTGTGCAGTCGTCATGTTGTAAGTGCAGTTTTTGACATAATGTTTTTAGGTTTTGCCAGTTCCACTTCCCCTTAGTTGATTACTCGATGGAATGGGAATGTCTTTATTCAACTAAGAACTTTAGTCGACTAAAGCCCTAAATGCAATAACATGAACTGTGTAAGTCACCATGTTTATAATTAATATATAATTATAAGACACACTATTTTGTCATATTCCGCATTTGTAGTTGACATCAGAGAATGGTTGTTCCCCAAACAATCTGAACTCATGCTTGGTCACCAAGTCTTGCATTGACCTACAGGTCTTGAGTCCCAAGAAATTTGAGTAACAGGGTTTTCACAGGGCTCTTGACACTTGAGCTTGAATTGGCACACGCCACACTGTGGAAGCTGTTGGATCAAAAGTGCTAAACAGGCTGTTGGCTCGGTGTTCTCTGCTGGTGCTTGTTATTATGCCACAGGTGTTGTTTGTGTCTCATATTATTGTCTCACTTGTTCTCCTTGTCTTACAGTAATACTATGTCAAAAACACACATGCTAAATGTGACATGGCAATAACCAATAGATACAGTCGGCATCCGAGGGAATGCCCGATGACGGGGAAACAAGTCATACATTTTAATGGAGAACAGCAGCTCTATCACCCTGTTGAAAAACTTCAAGCGCAAACGCAGATTTTAGGACTTATATTTTACCAAATACAGATACCAAGACTAGAAGAAGAACTATGTAAGTGTAACTAAGAATGCAGATCGCAGATGCGGGCTAAATGCTACTGCGTTGCTAGCGCCTGCTGTATTTTAACATCTACAGAATAATCAATTTAATTTTCTGGGTAACACTTTGTCAACAACCTCCTTTAAGAGTCTGTGGTGACTTGACTTGAATTAGTTGTGCTTAAAATGCTCCTAATTTGCGAGGAAATGTATTAGAAGAGGAAAAAAGTAGCGTTTCCTGTTGAATCAACATAGTGTTTCCACCACAGCAGACCACGCCCCCAAATATGACACACTGACGACTGTATCTTTTACTTTCAATATTCCCATTAGATTTTTAAGTACAACCAAACTGTTGTATTTGCCTCCACATGAAAAAATGTGCTGGAATCAGTGATGTGTAAAATGATAATTCTGGACCATGTGGAGGAGTCTTTAGTAAAATAACTAAAAGTAACTAAAATCTTTCATGAACACATAGTAGAAATTAACAATACCCACTATTCTCTTGCTAAAACATTGACAGTAAAACCCACTGTAAGATAACCTCACATAGGCCCTCATTTATGTTCATGTAAAGTGTATTTTAAAACTGATCCCTACTCTTTTCAGTCATTCTTATTGAACTAAACTGAGTACCCACAAGGCCACGTGTACAAGTTATGTTCCCCATGTAATGAAAAACGTTACTATATTACATTTGGTGATATTTTATTGCCAAAGCTGTACAAACTACAAAGTAAAGTGCAGAAAACAATAAAGACAGTTAAAAACTACACAAGGGCAATATGGATACATTTTGTGTTTAAAAAAATAAATTGACATGACAGTATTTAAATAGCCGTGTGAAACAGACTCCACATTGAAAGGGTCTGATAAAATAGACTATTAAACAATGGTTTCCATTGTTGTAAACCATAAGTGAGAACTGTTTTTAGAATTGACATGGAGGTCGTGCTCCAGCACGACTTTTTTGAAACATTTGGGGTGTTTTTAATGATGTAATAATTATAATGTTGCAATAATCTGACCTGCCTTTTTTTGCTGAAATGTGCTCTGAGAGCACAGAGCCGTTGTCTGCTCACTCTGATAAGAAACGACAACAGAAGACCAACTATCACAGTTAAGAGTAGAGTTTTGGGGTCAGAGGGTGTGAGGTCGTTTTTGTTTGTGTGTCACTCTAAAAACATTGTGTTTCTCCCTGACAAAGCGAGACCCCTTAGACGCTGTAATGTCACTTATGTGCTCTTGTGTGGCTCTGGGTCAAGGTGTTCCTGCCTCCTGAAGTGAGCTTAGACCTGCAGGCCACACTACAACCACTGCACCCCTTTTGCAACCATTCATTTACACTTTAAAAAGAACATGTCAGTTGTGATTGGGGATGTTGACAAAAAAATTATATTTTCATACCAAGGACAGAAGTAAATTCTGTATGATATGGTGAACAACAAAAGCACTTTTCATTGAACACGATGTTCACTAACAGTAGCCCTTCTGTTAACTCCAGTCTTCATTACAAACTTGTAATGCAACACAGGTTAATTTCTAATTTTACAAAATGGCTTATTGGTATAATACATTTTTTTAAAATTAATTTGTAAGTTCAACTGGCACAATCTTTGACAACTCAGAGTCCCTGAGGGAAACCCTGGTCAGGTCTCTGGGTTATAGGCAACAACTTTCAGTAAATTGTGTACCTTAAGTTTAATACCTTAAGTAATCATTTTGAGTAGTGATTAATAAGTTCCAAAGTATTGTTTTTTGACAACCTGAGACTGCAGAGCCCTGAGTCTGCAGTCTGGAGCAGAGCTGTCTGCAAAGCAGCTTGTGAAGGAGCTGATCCTAAAGCAGTGGTCATGTGACCGGCGTGTGCGCTTGGATTATAAGAGTGAGTGAAAGAGATGCTGTCTGCACTCACTCATGGGGCCTGGAGCTGAACGCTGGTGGTGGAGTAAGTCTGGAGGTGAATAAACTAGAGAATGTCTGGGTTCATGTGTTAAAGCTCCTGTGGAGTTTGTTTTTGAGGCTCTTTGAATAATGCAGAGAGGATCTCTGTAGCACTGTAGTCACTGAATTTCACAAACCTGTGACTGGTGCTACCCCTCTGAGCTCCCACAGTCTAGGCTCCAGTCTTTGTCACTGTGGAGGCTGGCCTCGTTCATACACAGCCCTTCAGTTTGTCCATTCGAGGGGAAGAAAGTCCAGTGGGGCCACAGGGCAGACACTGTCATCTCTCTCTCTCGCTGAGGCGTATCATATGAACTCATGTAGCAGCCTTTCAGGTCTGTGTCCACGGTTTTAGTGGATTAATCGAAGGCTATTAAAGTTAATTGTTTGTTATGTTAGTGGTGTTCCTCTATTTCACAAGAACAGGTAATTTGGTAGATTTCTGTTTGGATCTGGTATATATCATTAAGTGCGTTTGCTGTCAATACAATTTTCTTATATGGTTAAGCTTGTTTAGCAGTTTTGACTCAACCTTTTAAAATCTATATCAAGGTAAACGCACAGGTCTAATACAATTCATATTAGGCTTAACTTGAGCTGGATGTAACAGTATTGCTGAGTTTAATGTGAATGATCAGTTGCAGTTTGTGGTTGATGTCCAGCACAGACGGATGCGGCACATTTATGTGGGGTGATGTGGTTTTATGCAGACCTTATTCACAGAGAAACACTGGGTTAACTGTGTTGATCACAACTTCATAGCTGTATAGTGTTGTCAAACTTGGAGAGTGTATCTGTGATGCATTAACTGCTTGGCCATCCAGGCCCTGTGACCGCTGCTCCATCAGGGCCTCTCTGTGGGTTTGTTTGGAAAGCTTGGACTGTTTTTCCTGGTGCCTGGAGTATTTTGGGACTGGCTTTCAGGGAACAGTGGGCTGACCCCAGAGCTGTATGTTGTGGGCCGGCCGAGTATTGGCTGCTGTTGATCAGGCACTGACTGGCTTTTTGTAGTAATATATTTTGTTTCACCCAAAACGACTATAGCACATGACAACTAGAGTTAATGCACCGTAGACTGTAAACAAAGGGGCCACGTACTGCTCCAAGGTTCATTCACTTTGCTGTTGTCTGACAAAGACTACAAACAGCCAGGCGGGCAACTCCACTTCATTTCTCCCATTGAAAAAAAAACAAACTGCTGTTTGTGGTGATTTTGTGCACTCACAATGCGTCACAGCGTCAGTGGCTTCCTGGTTTTGGTCCATGTTCTGGTCAGTTTGCATTGATTCATACGTCAAACAATCTATGGCAGGCTTTGATTCAATCGGACCAAAGCCTTGTTTCCATGGACGGTCCAGCAGTGTTTCTACTACGTAAAATGGCATGTTCCCCCCTGTTTGAGGGATCCTAAGCAGCCTACAAGAGTTACTACCTACCAAATGCGTCTGCTGGGGACCGACTCCAGGTCCGCTTTAGCTAAGCAGTAGCACCGCAGTGAGATGTTTGGAAAAGTAACTACAAACATAAAATTACTATTTCTCATCTAACACTGACTTAAATGACCTAAAGTCTATGTGTTGTATATGTTTTTCTAGTTATGACTTAGATTGGTGTCATGGCATCCGTGGTAAACATTGATCATAGTTCACCTTTGTGAAGTTGTGAAGAAATTGAAAAAAATACAAATTTAATATTACCGAAAGAAGTGCCGAGTTCTAAAATGGAATCCTTCCACCTATGTCATAAAAGAGTAACTTCCCGTTGAAAATATATCCAGTTAACACTCAACTGAAACATTTATCTGACAGTTTATACGCTTATTCATCAAAATAAAGGTGTAACGGGTTATAATTTCTGAAATCATAACCATTGAGTCATTTATATGGATTTTGGCCCTTGTTTTCAAAATGGTTGCTAGGTAACAGATGTGGAATTAGCTCTTCATGTGCCATATTTGCTGCCCATGTCCAACCAGGAAGTAACATTTTAAACATTACAAAAATGGTCAAACTGGAGACAAATAGGCAAAATGTTTAGGAAAATCCTAATTATAATCATGTTCACTACGTTTTAGTCTAATGTGTAGTCTAACTTGTTATATAGACTTTTTAAAGTCATGACAATTTATACGTTGAGATGACATGATGACAAGCTAGCGCACATTTCTGTCTTTTTTTTGTAGACACATGACACTTGCATCAAGACCGGAAATATTGTATTTCTGGTTCATAATGCATACACTAGAAAAAGTAACTGATTTCTATGAATAGACATTAAATCATGGCTTAGCGATGAAGAGAACAGAAAAAATTCCAAATAAAGCTGACAATGGACTGGAAGTTGTTTTTCACCTTATGATTTAAAGAGTATAATTCAGGTGCAAATTATATTTTATGTATTACAAGTACTTCACAATTCATGGCATTTGTTGTGTCTTGCTAGACCTGTTTAACGCCCATAAGCCGCGTTTCCAGGGGAGCGGTACAGTGTGAAGTGGTTCAGTATGAGGTGTTTCCACTGCACAAAGCGATCTGTACTGACCCGTTAGGTTCAAAGTGACCCGTTGGGGTTACCAGCTCCCAGAAGGTGCCAGCTTTCTTTGGACCCCTGGAACGCTTTAGTGCAAGATGATTGTACAAGAAGGAACAAAAGAACAAAGGTGAGAAAGAAACAGCAAAAAGCAGATATAAACAGAAAAGAATCAGTCCTCACCAAATGTTGACTGATGTGAAATTGAGATTGTGATTGAGCCGACAAACTTAGCAAAACAAAGCTAGCGCACGTTAGCATCAGTTGTTTCCTGTTTACCGACATCAGGACCAAAATTATTATATTACCAGTGTATAATGGATCTAACAATAAACTACATGCATTTCTTAGAAATATGTTAAATGCTGCATAGATGCGCAGAGAAGTGAAATAAATGCAGAAAAAGCTACATTTCAGAAGCTGTGTCCCGTTTACTCTAGCTTTTGCCACGTCTCACAGCGCCACAAACATGAGATTACTAAAAGTCTTTTTGGGAATCTGAGATTGGCCGTGTTGGCCAGGACCTCTGCATGGAAAGGCATTCCGCCATTAACAAAAACGGCCTGAGACACTCCATAGGGAGTTCATTTGTGAGAAAAGTATGGTTCAGTTCATTTACAAACACTCGAACAAACCAGACTTTCTGCGCGAGAAGGTGAAAAGTGTATTGTGAAGGCAGACTTATGAGGCAAGATAATAATTGTTACAGAAATGCTTTTGTCTATCCTTGTAAACAATCCACGTGTTTAACGCTGTAAATTCTATGTGCTGTGAGTGTCATTGTGGCAGTATAGGCCGCCCTCGGGCATCAGGATACAGTGTTCTTTTACTTACATGACTCTTGTATGTCTTATGTTTAAGTTGGTGACACTTGATGCAGGGATCATTTAACTAACTTGAAGAAGTAAATAAACATTCTCTTCTCTTAAATTGATGAGTGTGTAATGTTAGCAGTGTGAGTGAATGAGACCAGGCCTTCTATGAATGGACCTAAAGTCTAAACTGTAAATTAAACGGTGGCTACTTTTTCCCAGACTTTTCCTTTCATGTTATCCTTGTCAGTTAATGGTTTGGCGGTGTAAGTTTTGCATTCCTACTCCTAAGAAATTAACTTGATGTGCATCACCATTCTTTTGAGCAGTGTGGCAGCAATGTTAGATGGGTGTATTCTGTTTATATAATAATCTGTGTAATTTGCTGCTATAGGGTTTTGCATTAAAGTAAAGTAAAAACTACAAAAGCTTCAATGTGTTTGCTATTTTGTATTTGACAGGTTTTGAGATGATTTGAGTACTACAGTTGTTTAGCGCTAGGAGAATTGACAAAAAGACTGATAAACAAATACAAGAATTTGGTACTTCTAAAATTGCAGGATTTGCTATTTGTGTCAAATTGCGATTCCGATTAGTTTGCAAATAATTTTGCAGCCCTATTGCACTCTAAGTTCTCTGTGCATGTAGATGATGTGATTGTGGGTTAAGGGTAAAGATTTTCAGATAAAAAGGCAAGCTATGTGTCATACAGTATGTAGCTGTTGTCACATACATTCACGGTACAGCCATGACTTGGCCTTGACATTCATTAATGTAAGAAACGATTTAAGAAACCCAAAACAAATAATATCTACTAATATATTGATCATCTGCCCAGAAATTCTATATTCGGGGTGATGCTTGCTGCATGAAAGAGGCGTAATGTAAAAAAAACCCAAAAAAAACCACTACTTTGCAATAAATAGATAGGAGACAATTACAGTGATTTTAACTGAAATGATTACTTTTTTATTAAAGGGAAGTTTCTGGTTAGCATTGACTTGCCATTGATAGTCATGTGTTGACAGGATTAGGATGACTTGTCAAGTCACTACTGTCATTACTTCTGTTGTCTGTGTTTGAGTGTCATGTCCACTGCGCTATGATTTAGTCTGAGGCTTTCATGACATAGTGGATAAAAGTAGTCCTTTACTGTGTTGAGTGATTCAGATGATTATATTATTTGTCTATGCATTATATTGGGCACACGCGTGTAATAGCACAGTGAAGAGTATGATTGTGTGTTGGGCTCTAGTGCAGTGTTGCAGTGCAGCCTGCTCACTCAGACTGCTCTCACATCTTCTACAGCCTCAGAATGGAGAGATGGGCAGATGAAGGAGAGCTGAAATGAAAGAGGGAGAGAGAGAGTGAATGCTATTTGAAAAATGAAGGGGGTGTGCAGTCATTAGTCATTGCTGTGCCACAGAGCCGTGCCGAGTGGAGGAGAGAGAGCCCTTCTTTCTGCTCTGTCTGGCCTCTCTCCCATAGCAACAGTGGCTTAGCCACGTGAACACAGTTCCTTTGAGTTTAGCATGGCTCGCTGCTTAACTCCTTCAGCACCAAACTGCTGCTTTGTCTACTCCAACCAGCTCCACAGGTTTAAAACGATCTATTTCTGTCCACAAGCAGTGCATTGATTCTAATCTAACTGAACTCTGCCCAAAACAAGCCTAAAGGAATTACTGCCTTTGCCTTTGGCTTGCATAAAATGAAGAATAAGTATTTGTATGGGTAATTTTATCCCTCAGTTGTTTGTTTGATTTTTGTACATTGTTTATGAAGTCATAACATGCTCTGCTTATTAGAAGCACATGGCTGATTTGCATAGAACACTTGTTAAACTGTGTCGGAGGGTCTGCTCAACCAAATGATCTATTTAAATAAAAGCTTTGTCACAAACTCTGACTATGACAAACATATGAGTTCTCTTAGGACTGGGAGATAATTCGATTTAAACGATTAATCCACTTTGGAGTTCATCTTGATTTGTCTGGAAAAAAATCGATTTTATTTCCCCACTTCCCCCTCACGTGTTTCTCCAGGCTTCTGTAGCTCAGCCTTGCAACTGGAAGTTCAGCACGAGTGTAAACAACAGAGCGACGCTCAAAGAAGAGTGTCTTTCCTGAAAAGGCATGCATTGGATTACATGTGCAATGTCAGACACAGTATTCTGCTTTTATGAGTGCGCTAAATGTACAGCGGCAGTGCTTTATTGTGAAAGTACAAATCACATATTGTTCCCCTCTCCAGTTTATCCCCAAAATTAGATAAAGCCTCAACACTTATGATAACTTCATTTTATCCCATTCATAAAATGGAGATTGATTCCCCCAATGGCCCTGCACCACATGATCACTTATTAATACACTATTAACATCACATTGATCTGCTTTTTGCATTTATACTTAGTTTAGGCCTTTTCAGTCTACAACAAAATTAAACATTTTAACCAATAAAGGGGCGTATTTTTTTGGAAGTTTGCAACTTCCAAAAATTCCAAAGAAAAACAAATCAGAAATCTAATCGAAATTAGATTTTTTTTTTTTTTTTTCTCCTCCGACAATTGCTTTTTTAGGCAAAATTGCCCAGCCCTAAGTTCTCTATTATTTCACAGTTTTCTGCCTCACATACTGAAAATCTGGCGTCAGGTTTAGTATATTTCATATCCTTTTGGCTGGGCTGGTAAATGCTCTGAGTTTTGGGGTCAAGACATGGCTCAGTGGTTAGAACACTCGTTCAGTGGCACTTACCCAAAGATCGGCAGTTTGGCCCAAGGCCTGTCATTGTGTCCTTAGGCAGGGGCTGATGGCTCAGATTGGCAGCTTTACTTCCGTCCATTTACCCCAGGACAGTTGTGGCCTACTAGTAACCTACTACCCCCTGAGTGTCCCCCGGTGAATGAATCATGACCTCACTGAAGCTTAGGGACTTTAAATGTATCAAGAGGGCAATATACATAAGTTCCAGACTTCTTGGCAATACAACTATCATGATACTTTTAAACAACATCAATTCATTATAAGCTAATAACCGCACTGGTGCCTCGTCTTAACGGTCCACTGGATCAATAAGCTCCAGTGCTATCGGTGCTGGGGAGTCAGGCAAATGTCGCCGCTTTGTTCGCATGGCATCTGACCATTTCCGCGTCTCTCTCCACTTGTGGCATGCAGCGCTCCGGCCGTTTCAGGGACACATGCGGAGAGAACAGTCCAATGGCAGCAGGCGTTCGAAGCGGGGCCGGCAGGTCGCGTGCACAGGACGAAAACCGCCAGCAAGGAGCCGTGCGCGCAGTGTAATGTGTAATCTGCCACATCAAAGTTACGTGATCACAGTGTCAGTCTGTGTTCTGTCAGTTATACGCACCAAGAGACACGACATTGAAACATGTTGGCCATGTATTTAACCTGTGTGGAATCAAGCTGGCAACTGCAATGTCCTAAAGTGTAAATCATTTTAAAATAGTCAATTAGTTGGCAATAGTTAGTTAGTTAAAAAGACTTATTATTCTTTATATTAGACAGTTTAAAATAACTCAAACATAAATGAGGCCCAAAGTCACTGGGATAGGCTCCAGTCACTCCCCGGGAACGGGAATAAGCGGTAGAAAATGAATCAATGAAAAAACATATTCTTAAACTTATTCATGAGTCAATTGTGTTCTGATATTGAAAGCTTTGTGAACATTGGTTGTAAAGCTCAATACAAGTGTCAGGGATTATTATTAGTTTGTGGTCTTGAATAAAACATCTTTGTTTGGCTGAAGGTCTCCTCATGATCATTGCAGAAAAGCTGCAGTCTGCAACACAGAGATGCACTAATCCATCTTTTTTAATCCTGATAATGATGCATATGCCGATACTTATAACCAATCAGAGTAGACACTGTATATCGCAAAAGTATATTCGCTAATGCAGTAATCAATATCACAATAACACCAGTCTCACCCATCGAATAGAAATGTACCATTTTTTTAGAAGGAAATGTTTAATTTATATTATTTGTATTCATGATTTTCTTTATTCAGTCTAAATTAGCCTTGATTTTAGTATTGGTTAGTCTCTGTTAAGTTTTTATTTTGAAGGATTTAACTAATACATTAAGACCTATAGTGGGTCAAAAGTATATTGAAATATCACAATAGTATTGATTTGGCAATACTTTACAGTAGTGGTGCACCGAAATGAAAATGATTGAACTATATTGGGCCGATATTTCCTCTGTCATGTTTGTATATTTTGAACACTTGTATATTCCATTTTGAACACCTTTATAAGTTATTTCTAAATAAGAAATCTATTTCAAAATGTAACACAAAATCTTTTTATTTGGGAAAAAGGAAAACATTTGATAGAACTATCATTTATTTAGCACTATGTTTAAATATAGGTAGACTGTAAGCTTTAATATGATTATTATTTACAATAAAATTACTTAAGTCTTCCATTCTTTGATCCAAAGTCTTTCTGTACCTCTGTGTGTGTCATCGCGTCGTTCCTCCTACACTAACTGTAAGTGCGGCTTCTCCTCAGTCAGTTCTTAAAACCTCTCCCACAAACATTATTTGGAGTGAACATGTCTAAACTGATCATTTAGGAGAAAAACTAGTCACATAATGTCTGAAAAAAACATTGCATTTACCGCAGGTCGTGGGTGAATTCACTGCGCATCTATTTTATGATACGTTTTTCTAAACTTTTCTAGAGCTTTTGAAAGCTGGGAACTTTGTCATTTTTGGGTATTTTAACTCAGAATAACGACTGGACTAAAGTTCTGTTTGAAAGCTGCAGAAAGCTTATGTGAATGGAGCTGCTGTTTTCTTCCTGTTTCTGCGGAGGGACGGTAGAATTAAAACTCTTTAATCACCGGAGCATAACATTGGAGCACTGTTATCTGTGTTTTTGGCTGAAACCGATATCACGCAGTGCCGTGAATATCGAATACTTGGCCATATACAGCCACATGGCAACGGTATCGTGCAGTGACTACTCTTAAAACAAAGTGAACATATCAGTTTGCAATTATCGATAACAATATAGAAAAATAATGTTTATATCATTTTTATTCATTGCTTACTTCAAGTTTGTTTATGTTTACAGTGGGCAATAATGGGACAAATCCCCACAGATGTGCACTAGTGCCATCAATTTGTCTCAAAGAAAAACCGAAGTACAATACTACAAACTTGTACCCTGAAGTACTACTACACCAAGTACAGTGTGGCTTTGTCTATCTGCGGAACTGTGTGTGCGTTTGTGCGTTTATGCGTGTGTGTGCGCGCTGGTTCCACCCTCCAAAGCTCTCCTCTGCTGCTTTTATTCTACACAAATGGAAGAGAATTGATTCCAGATGGCAGCGCTCTCGTCATGTCAGAGCTCGAAGAATTCCTGTGTACACACCAGCCAGCTCTGAGCCCAGTAAAACTCCCAAATACTACTTTTACTTTTTAACACCAGTGTTTTTGTTCTTGTAAAGTGTTGTGTTGGAGAAATGCTCATGAAAGCATCAAGTATTTCTGAATTGTCCCACTGCAATCCACGGTTTGAAAACGGGATTAAAGACTATATTGAAGGTGGGTAGTTTGCCAATAAAATCGCAACACGATTCTCTTCGCGATCATGTTCTCCTTATTTTCAGATATAACAGATAACTGCTGCTTCTGGGAATTCACACTTTACTGTGATTGGATAAATTGGTGCGTCACTCGGAGCAGAGACAGACCAATTGGAGGAGTGGGTGGAAAGAAGTGTCTGACCATCGAGCTGGACTAAATGATTAAACAATATGTCGAATTAGTCTTTTTCCACAGGGATCAGACCACGATTCAATGTTTCTGGTTGTATCGCCCAGCCTAACACGGATCACTACGTTCCCACATGCTGTCAATTATTCTTGATCCTCTCTCACACACCAGATTTGTTTCATTAATAGCTTATGGTTTTTGTGGTTGTTTCACACAAGTGTTAGAGTTTGTTATTTTGTCTTTTTTTTTTTTTACCTTGCCAGTCAGATGCACTTTTTGTTTTTTTATATATATTGAATGGTC
This sequence comes from Rhinogobius similis, assembly GCA_019453435.1. Taxonomy (NCBI): domain Eukaryota; kingdom Metazoa; phylum Chordata; class Actinopteri; order Gobiiformes; family Gobiidae; genus Rhinogobius; species Rhinogobius similis. The sequence goes on along the minus strand of CM033636.1, from coordinate 16,383,531 downwards.
GGTAAATCTACATCATTAGCCTCTTTACTTAGACTATAATTTTGGCAACACTGTAATTATATTGTTTAATGAATTGGCTGTCGTCAGTATGTGGTGTGAGCTTTCATTTATAATCTTTTGGCTGTAGTTGTAACTAGAAGTGGAAGTACTGCAATTTATTTTGGGTATTTGTTAAATTGGTCTATATAGTAATAATGAAAAGTCTGTAAAAAAAAAAAAAGAGCAGATGAAAATATAAGAACATTGCTATTTTGTTTGTCTTTCAATTTACAATCCAGTTTGAAGTGGATTGTAAATTCAAAGTTCTGCACTTTACTATTGACAGTCAATTCTCAATTTGTGCGACATTCACAGGCACGTTTGTGAGGTCTGAATTAGGGTTGTCAATAGTGATTTTTTTTTTCAGGTTCTAACATAATCGTACAAATTAAATATTGTGACGCAAAATTAAGTATACTTAATGTGTACTCCAGAAAATGTACCTATATAGTACTTTTTATGTGATTGTTTGTGTCACAGTAACTTTTCTTTTACATTCAGAAAGTGTGATTTCATGAAGCTGGTCACATAATATTGGAACAGTATTAGAAAATGAAGGATTTCACTTTTGTTTGTTTGTGTCAGCAATTGTGAATAATCGTTATATCGTAGGCCTGTCACGATAATTATACTAAATCAACTTTTCGTTGAGTTTATAAAAGAAAGAACAATATATTTTCAGTCTAAAAAATGTCATATGTACCTTTTCGTTGGACTAGGGAATTTTTTCAATTTTTTGTCGAGTCAGACCTATATGATAACATTTGGATTGTAGTTTGTCAAAAATTTTACATCTATGACTAAATTGTGCCATCTATTTATTCCTGACCACATTTTTTACAACATGGTTCACTTGGAAAAAGGTAATCCTGCTTTAGAGTTATTGCATCAGTGGTACAAAGTAGTTTCTGTTGCAATATATCGTACTTAATTTTTGCCAGTATCATCCACGCATCAGTATTAAGTTAGTAACTGCTCTGGTGCTCTGAGTGCAGCCGACAGCCCTGAAGTAGACCGCTCATTTGACGTGTCTCAGTTGGAATGTGGGCCACAATTAAACAAGTTAACTCTTGTAAGCCGAGGCTGTAAAGATTTTCACATTGTCTTCAGGGTTTCTGCTAATGTTTCCATGTTCATCGCTGTACAAACACACTTATTGCTTCTCCATAGCATGTCTCATGATGTTATTTTTCATTCCAAACGCGGATCTAGTGGTAAACGGCCTCATTCAAAATTGTGACGTCGGGGCCTTTAGCCTTTATGATTAAGTACAGTTTCAAATAAAAATGTGTTGTGATGTGACGCTAGTATTTTAATTGTTGTCTTGTTTACTACAACATTAAGTAGATGACGACTGTTATGGGAAGTGTGTTTTGCTGGTGTTTGAGCAGTTTATATCCAAAATAGGACATGGATACATTTAGGTTTAAGTCTGTTCTGCGAGTGAAGGATGGATGGTAGTCATTTTATTTGGATAGTAAAACATCGAGCTGTATTTAGCAACTTTTGGTGATGTATTGCTAGCAAACCTCTGCAGCCACTTTGTTTTGAAACCTCAGTTGATTGCGAAAATTAGTCTTGATCCCGTTCCCAACAAATACCCTGGATTATTTGCGCTGCTCCAAGTCACATGACGGAGCAATATCCTCAGCTTGTTGTCAGTGACGTCTAGTTCAAAGTTTTGTTGACTTGAAACGGCTCATTGTTGAGAAATGGATGACACAGAACGAACCAACTGTCAAGGGTTGGGCTCGAACAATAATGGTCATTAACGAATAGGGAAAAAAAATCACTTTCGCAGTCAATTTGAAGACGAACATACTTAACAATCACTGGAACAGATGGGACAAATTTGCCAGACATTATGTGATTCTCGCCAGCCACACTTGTTTTGTTGTTCGCTCTCAGTCTTGTTTTTCGTGTAAATATTTTGTTTTATAAAGAATAAACCAATCAATAAAATAAACAGTTTAACGACACTGTTAAAGATTACAGCTAATTACAGGGCTCACGACAAATGTTTTTAGAAGCAGAAACATAAAAGACATTATATATTTAAATCAATCTGCTTAACAAAAGCTCTGTTTATTATTCCAGGTTTCTTCCCAGTAGATTTATTGTCTGCCTACAAAATTTTATCAAAACTGTCAAAAAATTTTATTTTTAACAACTCACTATATACGACCGAACCTCACTTGTTTTGGCTTTTCTCTTTCTCAACAATGTGACAGAAGACATTTTTTGGAGAGTTTGCAAAAATATTTTGTTATCGGAATAATTCAGAGAATATGAAATCCTTTTAGGTGGTCTTTCTGGTTCGTGTGCCGCCTCGCTCGTGTGATGCTTGAGGACATTTAATATTACAATATATGTATGTCAGACTGAGGACTTGGGACTTGACTTGAGTGTTTCTGAGGGACTTGGGCTTGAGCACCATGGACACTTTCTGGACTTGGATCTTTGAGCTCTCGAAGCGTCTACAAAGTGCAGCTCTGTGTGGTTAATAAATGAGCTCTTCAATGTGGTTTTTAGTTTAAAGGTAGTTAAACAGTCACACAACACTTGTATGTGAGTATGTGAGCACAAGCAAGTAACATAACACAAAATTTACTGCCTACTCTGATTCCATTTCAGGTCATAATAATGTGATTCAAACTCAACCGGAACTTTATTAATAATTGTAAATGTTTACACTTTGAGAGCTCATGATCGGACATGACTCCATTTAGTCCTGATGACTCTGACTTGAACAATGCAGACTTGAGGAACTATATCGCAATAATTACTATATAGTTCAGTAACAATAGTGGCAACAATCTTTTTGGGGCCTCGATATATTGTGTATACACCTTGTTTGCACAAGTAGGTCAATAACTAATTATGCATCCTAAAGTCTTTCATTCTGCTATTTATTTATCACAGTTCATGCTTTTTAAAAATGTATACATTTAGAAAAGGGTTTACTGCTATTATCCAGCTTTTGGGTCATTGTGTCAGTGGCATATCGTTTTTACTATCGTTTATTGTGTAACAATATATCACACTTTGAAATGTGTTATTGTGACAGTCCTTCCTACACACTAGTATTACCTGTTAAACAAGTCCTCAGGTATAATAACGTTTCTCTTAAATGTGCTCTTGTGCTGGGTAAAAAAGATGTTAAGTGTTGTGAAGTAACGCAATGAAACAAAAGCAAGTCTCTTACAAATGGACAGTAATTAGAATTTTCAATAATCTAATGTAATGCATTTTTTCAGTGCTGTTGAAAACTGTTTAATTTGAGAATGATACATGCAGTCATCGACCAATAAACCAGCACTAATACGTAGGCCTGTACTTACTTGTGGGTAGTTATTGTAGTTTAAGAATTTCTACTCAGTTTATTGTTTTAGCTTATCAACCACAATAAGCTTCACGCTGATTAAGAAATGATCAGATAATACTTCCCAGTTGGAGTGATGGGTCTGTATGTACTTTGAAACTCATTGAAATGTTTGGTAGACTTGTGTAAACTTTGTGATTGAAAAGAACTGGTTAGAGGAGGGCCATTGTGATTCCTCTGTGGTTTATGGAATCAGCAGTGCAGAGTAACAGACTTTGTGCCAAAGGTGTGCCACATTGATGTGTTGTGTTTGATAGAATGTCTTCACCTCCAGCCAAGTAATCTAACAATATAATTGTGTTAGTGTTCCTGTGCATGCGTACGCTCTCTCCCGGAGCCAGGAAACATGTCATTTGAAACGCTGGCTCACTGGAATTTCTAGCCCACATGCTGTAGCAGGAGACAGACACGTGAGCGCTTGACCTCAAACCATCCTGAGCGGGGGAGGGGGAAAGGAAGAGAGAGAGGGGATAGGGGAGGGGCTGCAGGGAGAGAGGGACTGACACAGAAACAAGCCAGAGAGGGGAAAACAGGAGATCTGTAATAGGACCTGGACCAAACCTGCTTCAGTTTTACGGCACTTATATCCAAACTACTAGAACTGACTTTGTTTTTCTTTGGTTTAGTTGGCTCACTTGTATTCCAAATGTATTTTCACGACTAGCACTATGACTCTAATATCATGTATATATGATAAAGATCATATATATTACGTCAATTTGACAAAAACTTTGTTTTTGACGTACCATTGTTCTTGGGGGTGTTTTATCACGATCTTCCTAAATACTACTTATTCATGCGTTTCTGGCTAGTTTCTGACTTTCTGACTGTGTTTGTGCAATTCTTCCAAGACCCTGTTCCTAAACTTGTCCCAAACATCTTACCTTAATCACAATCCCTATCACTAAACACAGCCTTAACCTGAAACAAAAGGACAAATTACTCTTCGGGGACATTAAAGACTACCTTGATCCTAATAATGTCAATTCATTGGGTTTTCTATTCTGTTGTGATATATTAGACAGCCTTTGTTTGCAACTTTTACTCATAAGATCCCATGAAGAAAGAGGATATTATCTAAATAATTCAAATTGGCTAATTCCGACCTTTCAAATTAGTAGGGGTGGGTGATGTTGACAAAAATGAATAACAGTATATTTTTGGGAGATTCCTGATAATGATATTCTGGTGTGAATCCAGCAGAAATGTCTTTAATTGTAATAGTCAAGACAAGTCAGACAAATGTGAAATGTCTGTTAAATGAATTAACACAATTCAGGAAAAAAAGCAACTCTTTATGTATCTCTTTTTTTTTACTATAAACAATATGCTCAACATTCAAATTTTGCATATCTTCAAAACAACTTTTACAATATTAAATTTCAATATGTTTCTCCACTGTCTTTGGGATAACATGTTGTGCAATGCATGTTCTGATTCTTGCTTTACTTTAGCTGTTATATTTGAATGTGCCCAGAGTGTTAATGCTGCTGAATGTGTTTGTCGACTAAATTTTGATGCAAAGCCTCATTCAGCTCTTCAGTCAAGTGCAGAGGTGTCAGACTGGTGTGCTGGAGCTGCATTGCCTCGGCTGCTGGTGGCAACAGTGTGCCGATATTTTTGGGTCCACATTGCTCTGTGAAGTTGGCGTTTTGTACCGTGTAATTAGGCAGGGTGCTTCTAAATATAAAGGAGCTGTAACTAGGTTTAATTGGCAGCAAACATTGTCTGAACACGTCATAAGAACTGCTATTCTCAAATGTGCTAGAACACTGACACGGCTGCGTTTTCATTATTAACGCGTATAAAATAAACATTTTCTGAATATATATATATATATATATATATATATATATATATATATTATATGAATATGAGATGAGAGGTGGTTCTTCACAGATTTCAGATACGACAACCCCCTCTGCACCGATCAATAAAATAGAGAACATTTACAAAAGTAACAAAATTAACTTGTGAACTTTACTTTAACTAATTGATACAGACAAATGTCGATTATTGACCATGATATACATTGGAAATCGGTATCGGCTCAAAAAATTCATACTGGACTATCCCTAGTTACATTTGTAATTGCGACTTAATTAATCATAGGACCATCCATACTCTGGATTGGCTCGGCTTTTTCCACCACTGTCTTTTGCCTTGTTGCCATAGAAACTAGGAATGCAAATGATAGTTTTTTCACGATTCATTACGCATCTCAATACATGGCTCACAATATCGATTCAATTTCGATACACTTTGGCTCAAATAAAGCTAAAAACATTTCCCATGTTTTTATTTCTGCAAAACATAAAAAAAAAATATATATATATATATATATATATATATATATATATATATATATATATATATATATATATATATAAACCCCTAATATTTAAACTTGAAACATAATATTTCAAATAATTATAGTATGACCTCTGTCAATTTATTTGTGATGAGTCAAGAGTGTTTTGTTTAGTGATTCACAGCCCTAATGTTTTATCTATAGAAATAAGGAAAACTCGTTTAACATTGTACTTTTAATATGGACGAACCCCCTATTTGTCCTTTCCATTTTCTGCATTTTGTAATTTATTTTGGATTATAATTTAAGTTCCTCTTGACTCTTTGGGTGTCCACTGTATGTTTTTTTTTTTCTTCTTACAAGATTGATGGATGTCACACTGCTAGACATAATAAATTAAAAGTTACAGTCACATTGTGCCATGAATAAGTGTTTATCTGAGCGAAAATTGGGTTCAGGCTACATGTGATAAAGTCATCACAGTTGAACCTGTTAGTGAAGGCAAGCGCGACATGAAAAAATAAGGTCCCATTTGCGACAGAGCTCCTCTGTGTCACTTTGTGGTGCGCTTGTGTTTACATTTTTGACAAAGATTGATCATAGACGCAGTGACAGGAGGGCTCACTCTGCGACCAAGATTCCAAAATATCAAACAGGTTTATCAATCGCAGCTTGTCTTTGGTCGTACGATGGTTCTAAGTTTGGTCTTTGTCCCCGTCTCACTCTTAAGATCTACGACCCATGATTTTGAGCTACGACTCAAGATTCTTCCCACAATCAGAAATCTTATGTCGTAGATGGCCAAAATCGTGCAGTGGACACCCAGCTTTATCTGTGTATCTGCGCTGGTCTCCCTCATCCAGCAGCAGCGACAGACCTAAGCTCCTCCCCTCAGTCCCTTGCTCTAAATGCACACACGGTGCTTTCCTCTCTTTTTTTCCAATCCCTGAAATTATGTTATATTATGCACAAAGAAATGTCTTAACGGACCGCTTTCAAAGTAAAACCTTTGGGATAATGTCCATATCCATAAAAAAAGATTGTGTTTTATCGCGTGTCGTGGGTGAATTGCGAGTGCCTTTTATTTAATGATACCAAGCCAAAAGCGGGATCTTTAAAAGTTCACATTTGAAATATTTCTTGGTCTATCAACACAAAATAAAAGTGTCTTAAAAAAAAAAAAAAAAAACACCTCTGTTAGAATATAGTAGCTGTAAGTCTCTGGGGAGAAATTTCCTGAATTTACGAAGGACGACACACTTCACCTTTTCCTTTCCAAAACCAAAATGTATGACAACACAGAGTATCGAACAAACACGTGTATCTAATCATGGCACCTGTTTCGATATTCGATATTGTATTGTAATATTTTAATAGAAACAGTTCTGTTGATGTGTAGCTGATGTGACTCTGCTCTGAAATGTGACCTTACTCTCAGAACACAGTCAATTATTGATATGACTGAGAGCAACATCCACATCCCCTTTAAGACACTTCAGTCAATTTTACCCCTTTTAAAAGTGCGCTCACTGTTTTTTGAACTGTCCCATGCTCAAACAAGACTAAGAAGGGTTCTGTGGCCCACATTCACACCTGCATAAATGAACTGAGCCACAGTCTGGTGACATCATGCATCATGTATTTGTTTTCATGTAGTGCTTTGTGTTTACATGTTGTGCTGCAGCGCTTAGGCTGTAGCGATGAAAAGTCTAGCCACATACAATTTTGTGAGGAAAATATGAGTCCTGCCTGTTGCGCGCTTCTCTGTCCAGTTATGGATTAAACAACAGCATGGAGCAGCGAGGGCAACAGGAGATGAGACTTCAAAACTTCTGTCATTATCCACAGTCCTTATTCAAAATAAGCACATACTCTTAGACAGTATGTAGAAGTGAACAGCTCTAGCCTGCGTTCCAAATAAGTGAGTCCATTAGTAAAAGCTCTACATGATCCTGGTGTGTTTATTCGACTATTGTCTTTGGTCAGTTATTATCGTTGATATCTTGATTTACAATCCGCTGCCGCGTTTCTCAGGCGTCTGCTCCAGCCCAGGTTTGATTGACAGCTAGCACAACTAGTTGTGTGACTAGCTGCCTGCCCTTCGGAGCAAGAAGTGGAAAGTACCTTCTACAATCTCGCTCCTGATTGATTGATTGATTGATTGATTGATTGATTGATTGATTGATTGATTGATTGATTGATTGATTGATTGATTGATTGATTGGTCCAAAAAGGGAATTCAGCTCCACATTAGCAGCTACAGCTGCTAGCCGCATTTGGCTTCAATTGGCTGGAGCCAAACATTATGGTGTCACTTTGTCCTATGATATATACAGTCTGTGCACGTACTTCAAACCTTGTTGTCACAACATATAGGGCAGAACAATTGAGAGAAAATGTAACTGTTCATTTGTTGAGGTCTAAACTACAGGATTGGAAAGTTTTGGACACAATGACATAGGATGTTTTGTTTGCAGAGGTATAAAATTGATAATACTGCAAATGTTGTTTTGAAGATGTGCAAAATTAGAATATCGAGTAAATTATCTATAAATAAAACTATTACAAAATGTTATTATAATTATTTAAAAATTATATTAAATAATTACCTAAAAATGTACAGAAACTTTCAGTGTAATCTTTCAAACAATGGGTTTTCTGCACTATTTTACTTAATTTATTCAAATTTTTTGCAATACTTGAACCTCAACCAAAACATTTTAATTGGATTTGATTAATCTTGTGGCCCTACATGACTCTCCACATTCCCTTTTCATGAGTCCTGGGTGAGTCCTCTCCTCGTCCCCTTTAAGACTCCTGGGGGAGTCCAGCTCTGCTCGTCCCAGAGCAGGTTCACAGACTGATGCGAGAGGCAGACGCAGGTCCTTGAGTCCGTGATGGGCTTGTGTTTAATCCTGTGCCTGACCTCAGTAGCCGCTCTGTCCTGGGCTCACCTCACCTCCATCTGTCACAGCAGACATCCACAAAGCGCTGTCTCGGCTGCTTGTCATTGCCCTGGTGCTCTTTGGCAAACACGATCAGGACTTTTGCTGAATACTGTATGCAGTCATTTAGTGATAGAGCGTCTGTTTGATGAGGCTGGCACTGCAGTAGAAAATGAAAGTGCTTGGACTGGATTCTATGTGTACACTGAACCAAGCAGGCAGATTATTTGAAACACAAAAAGGGTTTAAAATGAAGTCAGCTCAGGCTGTATTGCCGAGGCGATATTATGTGTCTGATATTAAATTCCTAATTGAAATTCAGTGAGAATCTTTTCAGAATATTTTCTTTTTTAGGCTTTTATTCATGTTGAAAATCTTGAACTCTGTGAACTCTGCTTTGCCTGGTTTGTTTCTCTGACCAGCTTTGGTTAAAGGATATGAGATTAAGCCACTATCATTATTATCCTGGATTAAAACGTGGCAGTGTTAGTATTTCCTGCACATCTCTGCAGAGACAATGGTGGCATTCATGATCCGTACAGGGGATCAAATGAGGTGCTCTGACCACTTCTTGTTAGCTTCCTGCTGAATTGCTTCAAATTTGTGGTTTTCACTGCAGGAGACAAAACATTAAACAGCTGTAATGTTCCTATGATGTTAAAACGGACATTGATTTCCATTTTATATTGTATCAGGTCACCACCAGTCTGTGGCAGTCTACCTTTGATAGGTTTTGTATGTGTGACCATTCATGGAAAATAGATGTTAAAAAATGTCTGGAGAAAATTTCCGTTTGGCCTCTTTTGGAATGTTTCAGACCACAATAGGTACTTTAGCTGATTTATTGCTGTGCAAACAAAGAAACAACGTTTGAGATTATTTGGAAAGACAAGTAAACTGTTTTAACATTGTAAAAACTATACAAATCTCAAAGTATTTCAACAGCCCCTGACCTATGAGAGCTTCTTTTCAAAAATGATTTAAAAAAAAAAAATCTGAAATTGAATGGTACTATTAGTAAATTTGCAAAGACTGAAAGCACGTAAATAACAAAGTTTTCTCTTGGGGGAAAAATCTCATTTTGTGTATAAACCTGTTAATCCTGTTATACAGACCTCTAGGAAACAAGTTCAGCAATGTATGGTATTATTGTAGTAGTGTAACACATGTTAATAGTCCTGGATGTGTTTTCAAAAGAGCAAGTTGAACCAAATATTAAAACATAAATTGTGAATCTAATCGCAGGAAAATCTAAAAAAAAAAAAAAATTCCTCAAAAAGTATTAATTTCCTTTTTGAATTCTGTTGGCTTCAAATCCAACATTTGTATCTGTTCAGAAGGAGACCAAGTAAATGAAACAAATTAACAGTATGCTGTTTTTTTTTAGCCAGATATTTAGGAGCTGCTTAAAGTATTATGAGAAAACTGCAGTTTTTGGAGTCTCTAAAGTATGTTTGTGTCTCAGTGAATTTAACACAACTGTTGTCAGAATGTATTCTGTGTGTGTTACCGTCCCAGCATCTTGTTCCTATTACAGAAACATTTTGGCCAACCCCTTTGTCATATTTCTATAACTACGACTTGCTAATTTGAACTAAAACTGAACAGAAACATAATTTTAAACTGATGTAGCCACGTCTTATGGGTTTGTGCCTAACTGCCCATTATTTCAGCTCTCATTGATCAACATGTTACGATGTAATAAAAAAAAATCTGATACTATTATTAATACCAACTTGATACTGGGGGAAAAACGCAAATGGAACAAAAACTGACATTTCCTAGATACATTTCAAGAATCTTGATCTCTATCCCAAAAACAAAGACCATCTGATAATATTAAAGAGCGTAATATTGTGCTGAAAATCTGTTTTTATTTATATCTGAGTCGTTTCCCTATTATTGAAACATAGTTAGAACTGTTAGTATCAGTACTGCAATACATGAAGGATTATAAAAGGAAGGTAACAAGCCATGAGTGTACTTTAGCCCCGAGTTAGCGACTGTGCTCCTGCTCTGTTTGAGCGGGTGTTGGTCCTCACATCGATGTTGACATGAGAGCAGGCAGCCGCAGTGAAAGACGTTTGTGTGTGTGCGTGCCGAGGGCGGGACTGGTGCACAGGAGGGATTTTCCCATGGAGCCTTGCTGCTCTGCCCTAGATTCCACACACTGATTGTCTGGATGCAGCGTGAGCTATTCTTAGCACAGAATTATCAGGAGAACAGAGGAAGAGAAAGTGTCTGTGTCGGCGTGTCCTTGCCTCGTGCGGAATATTCAACAGTCTCTACTTAAAAATACACGTCAATAAACAACAAATGAACACCACATGGTCATGGACACCAGGGCTCACAGGTCTAAGCGCGCTAATGCTAGCTGCTAATGTGTCTTTCACTATTCTACTTATTCTGTCTGGCCACAATCTGGGGTTATCATGAACCATGATAACCCCAGTTGTAAACACTTTTTCAAAATAAACTATGTACAAAAAAAATGACCTAAAATGAAAAATGTGTTAAAGTCCATTATAGACCTAATTGTGTTATAGACCTAAATGTTTTATCTGTCTAATCTAAAGATCTAGATCAATCTAATGAGAAAAAAACACCAGGATCATGTAGAGTGTGTCAAAACAGACATTTTAGTTCCAAGATGGTGAGTTTCACAGACGCAGTTACAGAGCAAAGGACACCAGTGTCCCAATAGAAAGTGAATGGCAGCTCGGCTTTCTAGAGCTGGTACAGCCTCCATGCATACTTCCTATTTGGAACACGGTGCTAGCAGGCTCCAATAGTCCACTGTTCTACTGTCTGTGCCCTGACAGTGTGTCGGCAGCAATACAGAACAGGATGTCTCATCCGTTGCACTCAGTGATACACACTCAGACAGAAAAAAAAAGTGTAAGTTATTCAGGTTTGGGTTAAGTTGCACATTATTTCCTGTAGGGATATTTGTACTCTTACTCGTCAATGTGGTCCTGATAGGAACCAATAACACTTGAAGCTCTTGGCTAGGCCTGTAACAATAACACATTTTGAAGTGCAATATATTGTAAAAGAAAATATCATGATAAACGATAATACTGAAACTACTTGCTGTCACTGACACAGTAACCATGAAGCTGGATAATACCAAACAAAGTCATTCTATATGTGAAATATTGATAAAAGCAGGAGTTACAATAAATAAATGGCAGAATGAAACACCTTTACACTTTACAGTACGTTTGGTACCGATAAGAAGTCATAAAAGGTTATTTCTCTTTCTTGATTCAAATCTTATCAAAAAGCTAAGAAAAAGTTCCCCAAAGTGTATACAAAATATTTGCACGATAAATATTGTGCCCCAAATATATTGTTTTTTCCATCATATATTGAACGATAATTCGATATAGTAATTATCATGACAGACTTACTCTTGGCTCACCTCTCAGCTGAGCTGAGCTTTAAGTGAAAGGAGTTGGCCATAGAGATAAAGCCAACTGCACATCCTGAGCTCTGCTTTCTGACTCGATCACTAAAACAAGATCTGACTGCCTTAGATGTTTTCATTGTTCATCAGAGGTATCAGCACAGTGATTGTTTACAGAATAGTTGCAGTCTAATTTGCTTATTGGTGCTGACGATTCTTTGCTTGTTTATGCTTGGTGACTTGCTGCAACTGGAAAAACCAATCCAGTGACTAAATAGTGCAGGATCAGAGCTTTGTAAATGGATATGTATAGCATGTTCATGGCAGACAACTGTGGCAAGGGTTAGAGTAAAATGCACTTACAGCAAAACGGACCTAGACAGTGACACCGGCATAATACTTTTATGGACTGCCACAATATAACATTTTTGAAATACAATTATTGTGTGAAGACATATCATGATTTTACAATTATTCACAATTACTGACACCAAAACAAAGTGAAATCATTGATTCTCTTTCATTCACATTCAAATTGGGTTCCATTCCTCAATTATGTTACTAGCCTTATTAAATCAAACTTTCTGGCATGGAAAAAAGTAATGAGATTGTGAAATAATAATCAGAAAAAAATTAACATGTAGATTTATTTTTTTGGTAGATAGATGAAATTAAATAACTTATTTGCTTCTGAGAATTCTCATGATTATTAATTTTTTAGTTCTTGCAATTATATTGTGACTAGAAAAAGCACTCTTATAGATTCATCGAAAAATCTTGAAATCATTAAATACTTAATGACATTTCTTCAGCTTAGTGATAATGACATTAGCATGTTGTTGTTTGTTTTGCACCATAAGCGACTGTTTTAATTTGCCAGTCAAGGAGTAGAGCTACGTTAAGCTGAGCCATCATCATCAGCGACTTTTCCAGACATGCTGCCTTGGGGCAGACTGATGTGACTGCCATTAAATTTACTTTCACCAAACTGTGTATCCAAGCCAGCAATGGTTCTGTTTCCCCTCAGGTCTAAAAGTGTCAGACTGAAACACTGTTTGAGGTATGGAGAGTTAGACTTTGATTTTCCTTTTTGGAGTATTGTAAACCAAATGAAAGCGCCTGTATGTAAGTGAGGGCTTTCTGACTATAGGCTGACTGTGGGCTCTTTAGCTCGCTGTAGTGGGCTGTGGTCTCCTGCGTATGCTGTTTTCAGTCTCTCAGTGGAATAGTATTTGTTCTAGTACCCTGTCACTACTGTTATCATTACCATGCAGCTGTAGGTGTAAGTTGTTTCCCTGTGCACTGTGCGCGTCTTTGTTCTCTGAGAGTAATGTGTCCGGACGATGCTTTTACTGCCTCTGTTTCCATAGCAACAGACTGCATGGACCATTCAGCGCTCCTCACGGCTGCCGCGACTCTCTTCTGAGTGCAGCCGCACGAGATCCATTTCTCCTGCAATGGATCTCGTGCATGCTCCAGCCTCACATGCATGCTCCAGTAAGATTGGGCCAAAGCAATATTACTCATGCTAATTTTATATATATATATATATATATATATATAATGTATACATTGCGATAAATTGCATGTATACATTGCGATAAATTGCATGCGCGATAAATTGCATGCGCTCCGTAGTTTCCATTATCACCAACTTAAATGGTGTCGATAGAGGCTCTGCAGATGCTTAAAACACACATACTGACAGAAAAAAGACTTTTGAAGTGCCTGCTAAACTTTAACTGTAATTCTAACCATAAACATGTTAGCACTAATAAGGTAAATGCCACAAATATTAAGTATATTTTCCAGCATCAGATAAATGTTCAATTTTATCGTAATCACAAATGTTCTCTTTTATACCTTGAAGCAAATGTTGGACCACATTATTCTGCTGCACACTCCAGACTCACACTCGTTCAGGGAAAGGCTCAGCGGGAAATCTCTGCACCTGAACTCCTCACAGTCCTCAGGTCACATGACACAGCGCTTCCAGAGTCTTCCACAGACTTCTCAGTGTTTTAGATGCTGGTCAGGTGAACTAATTTCAGCAGAAACTAGGTTTAATCCCATTTCAGAGAAATTATTTTTTAGAAATTATCGATCATACATTACACTGTATTTTTCTAAAGGCCGAGGTTATAGATGAGAGCTGCAGCTGTTTACTGCTTGTGGTTTTTGGCTAACGCTACTAGATGATGTTGGAAAACCCCTTGTGTTATTGTTTTCATTTCTTTTCTACCCTTAAATCACCATGATTGTTTTGATATGAAGGCACCGTTTGTTTCTTACGGTTCTTACAATTCTTACTTCTAACGATTGTGATGATCAAAATACGACAATCTTTTATAGCTGAGAAGTCATGAATCATGATTAGTTGATTAATTGTTTCAGCCCTAGTTTGTAAACGCTCTTGGTAACCTTTATTGATGATTTCACAGATTGCATCTGTGTGTGCTAATAGTATACAATAATACTTGTATATGACACTTGTATGGACATAGTGTTACTCTGTTGAAGGTTTGAATACGGCTCATAAGCTTAGCACCATGACAGAGCTGCCACTGTGAGCGTCATGTTATATAAACCCTTGGTATATAGCCCCACAGTGCATTGAACATAAAAACAGTTTAGGTCTGACCTCTATGACTCACCCTGACTTGACTCTTTGAAGTTACATTGACTTGCTTTGGGGTTAAGTTACACATTTGAGTTGAGAGTCACAACTTCTCAACTAAACATGACTAAAGAGTGTCAAAGTGGTAATGTTCTTGACCAAGAAAGACGCAATTTATGATCACTCCACTGTGCTCTTGTGTCGCTGCTTTGATTGTGTTGAGAGAAAACTAGACTGAGGAAAGCATTTCTGTAACATCGCGTCCTCACCTCACCCCACTCTCGGTAATATGGCTGCTTTTGACAGAAAAGGCATCTGACATTAAATCTACCAAATCACCAGGAGCCTGATTCACTGTGACAAAGGTGTGGCTTCTTTTGTAAAGTAAATGTTACTATTCTTTTTTGGAAACACTTTAAGCTGAGGAGATGTAATCTTGCAGTGTCATTGTCTCATTAACTGTGTGTGACTGAGACGAGAATTATCTGAACAGTGGAATGAGTGTCCTTTTTTATGTGCAATACTTAATAGTATACTTTGAGAGAGAGGAAATTGTGTTTTGTTCAGTCATGTTACGCAGACCACAAACTCCATCTCCGCTTCAATGTGTTTGTTTTGTAGACAAGCTAATGATTGAGAATCTCTCAATCTAAATGCATCCTTCCTTTGCCTTTCAGTCATAACGCATGTGATTGTTGTCATTCACTTGCACAGAAGTCTCACATTAGTGTCTGGAACAGGCTACATCTGGCCTTGTCATCTTGAGTGTTAAAAGACATTATTGCGATGTTGTTTGAACAGTTGAACAGGATGCAAAGTTTAACTGGACTGTTTTAAGTGAGGTGGATATGATTGTTGTGGCACATCACTGAAATTCAGTAAATTTCTAAATAGTTATTTCTATTGTTCTCTAAGATCCACAGCTGTGAGTGTATGCGCTGCTTTTTGTTCTGTACTAGTGTTTTATTTGTGGAAACGTCGGCTCGGAGCGGTGTGCGCACAGATAGTGAGGCGGGGGGCAGAGTGTCCTGGGATGACACCGTCAGGACACAGGAGGAGGAGCTTGACTTGTGGTGATGGGGGGTGCTGCTGATGCGTGATTGGCTGAGGCATGTCCTTGTTCGCTCCAGTCTGCACTGCAGTGGGACTCAGAACAGTGAGGCTGAATGAGGAGAGATGCCCCCATTGCTCTCACTTGTATTAAAACATGCAGAAAAGTCTCTCTTCACTTCAAAAGTTCTGTCCTCTTGAGCAGTTGCTTATTATGACTTTGTCTCCACTCAACAGTTAGTTACTACATCATGTGAAAAAGTGTACAAAGGCTTCTGATTCACACAGGTTTGAACACAGGAACAAAGCTGTAAAACTGTAACCATGGCAACTGCAAGGAGGCTGAACTTAAACCAATCACTGCTCCGGCTCAGAGCAGCTCATGGATAAGGCTGCAAGATTATTCATTTCAACCAAACTCACAGTTTTTCAATGGTAACTATTATCAACACAATTCTACACCAATGACAACATAACCGTTTTTATTTAGAAAACCTGCTAAGCCAATAGAAATCCATAGGATTCTTGTATTGGTTTAGCTGTTCAGATTTCAGTCTTCTCTCTGAACAGCAATGCTTGCTCAGAAAAAGTTGCAAGTAGGAGGTATTTTTTTCAAAATCTTTCAGTTCATATTCAGACTTTTTTTCTTTTGAAAAGTCCCATAGACAAACTGATCAGATGTGCAGCAGAGTGGCAGAGTAACTTTGGCAAAAAGGTCCTTTGTTGAATGTAATGTTCATAGGTGGTGTGCAATGGCTCAGGCTGATCATCACTGTCAAAATCAGCGTATCATTCATTTTGTGCAAGATATTGATGAGGCTGTTGTAAATTGTGTTGCTCTGTGACCATCCAGAACAGCAGCAGGACTTACTTGTTATTTGTGTGTCACTGTTAAGTAGTGACCACAATTTTTCACAAATTGTTTGGAGCTAAACATTTGTGCTCTCTTATTAAACTGTTGTAACAGCATATTGACCACTTAATGTGAAAACAGAACCATCCACTATAGACTACATAATCAATATGAGGCAAGAATAAAGGATTATTTGTAAGACTGTTATGTTTTTGTTCATTGAAAGCTGTGTACATGACATTTGGTAACTTTCAGCTTGATGCCTATGTACTAGGGGTGTAACAAGACAGAATTTTCATGAGACGAGACAAGTCACGAGACAGGGTTCACAAGAAAGAGACAAGATTTTCATAGTTGCTTTTTATAACAATTAAATTTAAGTTGTTTAACTTGAAAAAAAAGCAAGCCTTATAAACTCCTTTCCTTTGGTAAGTTTTCTGTATTACAAATGAAATATGGCATCATAAGACTAAATAAAGAACTATGCAGTTTTAAAATTGAATATTGTCTTGAATAATAATTCCTCTAGGAAGGTTCTCTTCAGTAGTTGCACTGCAAAAAACAATGCATTAAATAATTCTCGCGAGATTACTCTGTGGGTGCTTACACAATCGAGGCATTTCAGTGCGAGATCTCGAGACACGAGATCTTGTCTCACCCCTTCTATATACAGTATTTAGGAACAGTGTCTGAACTTAAAATTTTAATATTACTATTAATACTTTTAATTTTGCATTGTTAAGCATTTTCTACTTTGGTTTTTATTTGATTTCAATAGTTGTAAAGCTCTCTGAGTTACATTTAGTTTGACTGGCACTATACAAATCTTGATTGGTTTTGCAAATCAACCTACTTCTCAAAGTTCTAATTCCTTCAAGGCCTCCTAGTTTTTCAGGAAACATGGCAAGGTCTGAACTTAAGTTTTTTGCCTTGCTCAGGGGTTTAGAGTTCTTTGACATTTAAATGTGTCTTCAGGGAGCAGCTAATAAAACATCCTCTTACTTGTGGGCCTAACCCTTTATCACTGCAGGTTCTCCTGTTGCTCTTTCAGATAACTGGAAAACAATCTCCACCATGATTCTGATTCGGTTTCAGAAGACAAAATGTTCATTTTCTGACCGGTTGCTTTCTTACAGTGTTCAGCACTGATTATGAAAGATATCATCTCTTATTTAATCTTTTTTTATTTTTACTGTGTTTGTTTGTGCTTTTATCTGTATATTAATTTTATTTGGTTACTCATGACTGTAAACGTTTTAAATGCTCTTATAAATAATAAACTAGGATGTAATGTTGCAACAATGACTCACGAGAATAAAGATTTCTGAAGGATCTTAAATGAACTGTTTTAGTGACAAAGTGCTGTGATTTCAGCTCTATTCTGTGAACTTGAAAATACGTAGTTTTCATTTCTGACA
Organism: Rhinogobius similis; assembly: GCA_019453435.1. NCBI lineage: Eukaryota > Metazoa > Chordata > Actinopteri > Gobiiformes > Gobiidae > Rhinogobius > Rhinogobius similis. Next base: position 16,365,507 of record CM033636.1, on the reverse strand, counting down.
TTGTTCCTCCCTCCTTCTGTCCGCAGGTGTATGTGGAGTTTGACGACCAGGAATGGGAGAAGAGGGAGTGGGTCAAAGTGTACGAGGACTTCCAGCTGTTTCTCCTGGAGCACCAGCTGGTCTGGGCCAAGAGGAAGGACACCAGGACGGGACCAGGGACCGGAGGAGCCGCTGGGGGCCTCGTACAGGGGACCAAGGCCAAGCACATCCAGTGGCCTGCGCTGGTAAGAGCTTTATGGCTGCACATTGCTTATGAGATAAACCGGATGATATTGAAGTTGATGTAGTAGGGTTGCAGGAAACATATGGTTATTTTGCTCATTTATTAAGTTGGGCATTACACCGTATTGTGCTCCTACAGATTGGACTTCTTTACAGAATGCCATTAATTCACAATCCTGTATCTATATTTATTTTTTACAGCCTTCTGAGATCTGGAAATTCAATTATTGATCTTTCACTGTTTATAATTGTGCCCCTAATATTTTATGTTCTATCTGAAATTTGTCTGGTTTATACTGTATGAAATTGGTCTGTTTCATCTGAAACTGGTTGTGCTGTTGATGCATCTTGGCCAGGACACCCTTAAAAAAGGCATCTTCGAATCTCAAAGTGGGGCTCTCCTGGTGAAATACAGATAAAAATAATCAATTTGTCATTAGATTACAATGTTCTGCTGGAGATTTATTATAAATTCAACCCAGATGAAGCTAAAGTGATGCTGTTTGAGGACATTTTGATTTGTTTGCATAATAGGCTTTTCATCAATAATGCTATATTCACCCGTTTCATTTTGATATAACTACTGCTTTGTCTAAAAGCTGGAAGTCCTAAAAAATGTATAACTGTGAGACAAAAAGCACTGACCACAGACTTGCGTACCATTTTAAATCTCATTATCTTCCGGTCACATAGTCTGCAGCTATATGTTGCGAGCCAACAAATCTGGCGCACCTACCGTCAACTTTTTCCTGTCCACAGTAAAGTGACTCTTTTTCCAAATGATCAGAGCCAGCTGCAAAAAGAATTGATAACATAACAAGTTTTAGTTCTTTTTACTTTAATGTGCAATAAAAATATGTGCTCTTTTGAGTTTTAATTTAGGCTCAATTCACATTTGTGCGATACTCAACGAGTAAAGGCACATTTTAGCACACATGTTTGCAAAAATACCATCTGATTATAATGTGACAAAATCAAAAGAATCCAGTTAAATATTGAGCTATTCCTCTTTGTCAATACCGCCCACATTTGTTATGAGTTCGGTGTGTTCCTTCGGAGTGTGGCCACAGTTCAATGACCTTATCACTGTCACATGTTTAAAGACAGTTTTGTAGCACTTTTTTCCATATTAAAGAAAGTAAAGGATTCCTGTTCTCCTGATTTTGTGTCAACTTGGATCAAATGGAGTATAAGTCAGATGGTTGAGTGTGTTTGCGTGCTGTTTAGTGACTTGTTTAGTAGAGTGCAGACCTGCCCACAGACACAGAGCAGTCGAGCTAATCCCTCTTACATAACTTTGAACTCAGAGCGAGAGCAGCTCTGCGCCCGTGGCGCGTGTCCTGCTGCTGTGCACGTGGGGCGTAGTCAGACTATTGTCAGCACTGGGGCCGGTGTGACCCAAATGTTACAGCTACACAGGTTTGTACTGTGAGACCTACAACATTGAACACCAAACTACTCAGCCGGCCTCTAAATATGCGAGTTTTAAATACCCAGAGGCAGTAAGAGGTGCTCAGCCTCAACAGAAGAAGCTTTGCTCAATGGCTGATTGTTCACTCTACTCTCTGATTATAAAACATAACTTTGTGAACCATGACATTAAGTCTTGGAGAGCAGTGTTGTTGTCTAAGAGGTTATGGTCCACAGGTGTAAATTATTGTCAATATCTAACGACAATAACTTAACAATTGTTGTGGGGTGGTTATATTTTACTGCTTGTACACATCATGTCTCTCAAATGCTGAAGACACAAAATCTGACTTTTACCTCAGATATAGACCATAGCATTTAGTGCTTCGCTTGTTGATTCTCAGTGCTCTGTTATTTAAAAAAAAAAAAAAATCTTGTTACACATAAGCTGCTATGAGTCTCTCTGATTGGTTAATCTCAGTGGTGGAAGAAGTACTGAATTTTGTTAAGTAAAAGTACCGATACATGTGCAAAAAATGACTCAAGTTATCAAATTAAACAATCTACTTAAGTAAATGTGTTCAAGGTTGAAGTACCTGTTTGAAAATGTACTTTAAGAGTAAAAAGTAGAAGTATTTAATGCAGATCATGAGACAAGTTTTTTGTGTTAAATGTTGCAATTTGGTTAAGAATTGTGCTTAGTTTTGGTCAAAAAGGTCTAGTCCAATTAATTTCTTTCATTTTATATGTATATTTTTGTTTGCTTGTTGTTGAGCTTGAACTCGAAACCTTCAGGCAGAATGTCACCATCAAAGTGCTAAGAATAACCCCTCGAACAAAATGAAAAGTACTTTCTTCTTTTCAGTCCAGTAGTGGATTAAAAAGATACCTACAAATTTTACTTAAGTACTGTACTTTTACTTTTGTACTTTGTTAAAACTTTGTTACCACTGGTTAATCTGCCTGTCAAGCACACCCTTTGGAAATCTGTAAGACATTATACGGTTACAGGCCATAAAGTAAAGGTGCTTTGGGCACGCACTCTTACCACAGCGAGGGACAGTGTGCGTCTACAAAGCTCAATCGTCCCTTGACTAGCACTTGCCCACTCAGCAGACCACGCTGATGCACGAATCAGTGAGGTGAACGTTTTTGCGTTTGTTTGCTGCTCAGCTGCTGGTGCATGGTGGTTTTTAACAAAAATGTTCACGCATAGAAATTATGACTAATGATATTGTTAAATAAGCATGAGATGTTAGACACTCGCACTGCGATCTCCATCTCAGATCTCTGTATAATTGTTATATTTTGTTAATTTTTCAGGATTCACTGTCGACACTGCAGTGTGATGAAACTTAAACAGTGATGGGTATTGCTTGAGTCACAAAAAGGTAGACTCCAATCGGGATCTGAACCTCAGTCCAGGCTGGCAGAGGGAAGACGAGGCTCCTTAGAGATGACTGTGTCTGTGATGACACATTTGTGTGCTGTTTGACTCAGACCGCCACCTCTGATCTGGTTGTGCTGTGTTCTTTTCACTATGAGCTCTTAGTTCAGTAGCCATATGTCCAGAGAAGTGTCGTTGTTGTGACTCATATTCTTGCCTCTTGTTCTCCTGGTGTAGGCCTCAGGTCGTTGTCTGTACGTAGGATGCACTGTAGAGATGCTGGTTCTGTGAGGGGTATCAAGAGGGCTGTGAAAAAATCAATATTGAGATACTAATCAAATTAGCAAAGAAATTAGATACTCATTTCAACAATTATCAATGCTAAAGAACAAATGGACCTTTCCTGAATGGATTTAAGATAATTATCTTGATTTTTATCTCAACTATAAGATTACCCACCATTATTGGGTAAAAAAACGATTACCTTTCTATTGTCTAAATGGTGGTATCTTAATTGGTATGAAGTATTGGGAGCAGTCTCTCCTCTCTCATTGTTCCCTCAGCACACAGTGTTCAGCCTTACATCTGTGATCCACGGATTACATCAGCTCTGTTTCCCTGGAGCCACGAGCGCTCATTCCAGACTGGCTCCCATCATCCTCTCAGGCAGAGCCGACAGAGGATACGCCGGCTCTTTATAACACTCAACTGTTTCTTTATTCAAATGCTGAGGTGATTGTCGGAAGGCAAATTACACTGCCCACATTGTGTGTTTTGGTCTGCTGTATTTTTGACTGATCGCTGAATTGTAATTGTACCCTTCAGCAGAGGTGGGAAATATATCGAAATTTTGATAATATTGTGAATGTTGTTTTTGAAGAAATGCAAAATGTCAATATCAAGTATTGTTTATAGTAAAAATGTATTATATTGTTATCTTTTTGCACTTTTGGGATTCATTTGATAGACATTTCACAATTCTCTTATTAAAGCTAAATGTATACGTTACGAGAATTTTTAACAGATTTAATTTGACTTGACAAAATATCATCAATATCATTATCGGGATACTCCAAAAATATGGAGATTTTAATGTTTGCCACCCGCTACCCTCCAGACATTTGTCCTCTCTGTTTGACCCATCCTACAATACTTTTGGAAACCTGTCAGGATCAGTGTTGTATTATCAAACAGCGGCCTTAGCTTCTATCTTACAAAAATCTAGAGTAACTGTATTTCACTTAATCAGGTAGGTACTTGTAGTATCCTCTTCACCAACCCTAAACAAGACATATTGTGCAAAATCAACTTTTTAAGAGCTTTTAACCTTGTTTGGTTTCTTCTCATCATTGACCCAATCAAAGTTTAATACATTTTTATTTTTTTTTACATTTTTTACATTGACCTTACATCATACATTCACAAGGTAGTGTAGTGTATTGTCCATGGACACAAAGAAAGTATGCACTATGTTGTTGCTGTTGCTAGTATCAAACCCTAAACCATTGTGTTTGTTGGTTAGTGCTTTAACCACTGAGCCACTGCTGCCACAATCATCATAACATGTGTAGGGACTTGAAAACGAGGTCACAAAGATCCACTACCTGTACACTCAGTTCTTTGGCGGCTCTGCTTTCAATAAAAACACAACAGAAACAAAATGACCCTCTCCACAGAGGAGTAGATGATTCAGTTCCGGCTGTTATTGTCATGGCAGTGTTTCAGCTGTAAATTGCTTCTTTAAAGTCCTACTTTTTGCCCTTGTGCGGGAGAGTGATGTGTTTCTTCTTTGTTTGCCTCGACTGTGCTGCAGACGCCTTGAAACCTACTGTGTCTCCTAGCAACAATGGCCCACTTTGGAAAATGAAGCTCACATTCACATTTGGCTGGACTTGAGTTGTGTCCTGTGCTCTAGTAGACAGCGCAGTGTGGAGACGATGTAAATGTGTCAGATGTTATAGTAGTACAAGGTTGTTTTAAAGATGCACTATGTAATGTTTCTGGTGGAGGGTCTGCTGCCTGCTTGTCCCTATAGAAATGTTATGGATTTGCTTGAATTCACACAAAACTGAGCCATCTCAATGGAGACCAGCAGGTAACAACACCAGGCCAAATTAGAGGTCAGATCTGTAGAAGGCGACTCCACTCACAGTAAGAATGCATGTTTTTGAGCAATAACTGATGAACTAACTGATGGAAAAAGTGCAAAATGGATAAGTTTAATGCCATACTGTAAAGCATTCCAGATGTGGACCAACATCATCAGAGAGAAAGGGTGCTGTTGCTTACTTGTTTTACATCTCATTTTTGATTAACAAGAGTTAAGGAGATCCTAAATTAATATTTTCTATATAAGACAAATCTGTGTAATATGCCCTCCTTCTTACCTAGAGTGTATTAAAGCATTTTTCTCTATTTTGTTTTGTTTGTCTCCAGTGTCAGAAAGCATGCTTTGGATATGTGGTCAATGTTTGACCAATATACAGTCCCGATCAAAAATTTAAGACCAGTTGAATAAATGTCAAATGTTACAGTTTGCTGGGTTGGATCATAACACATATTCAAGGTAGAGCTTCCAGCACCAGGAAATAGGAGTGTGACAATTTAAAAACAATTGCGAAACCCTCTCAAAACAGAAATCAAAAGTCCCAAACATGAACTCAGTAATGAGTTGCGCCACTGTTTTTGTTGGTCACTTCAAAAATTTCTTGTGGCGTGCTTGATGCAAGCATTTCCAGGAGGTGACATTTCTCAATGTCGTGAAGATGGCCTCATGAAGGGCATCTACTCTCTGGAACTGTTGTCTTTTTTGTAAACTTCGCTTGCCATCCATCCCCAAAGGTTCTCAGTTGAATTTAGATCAGGGGAACACACAGGATGGTCCAAAAGAGTGGTGTTAATCTCCTGGAAGAAGTCCTTTCTCCTGGTCTTAGTGAACTGTAGCGTTGTTATGTTGAAAAAACCCAGTGGTTCCACAGACAAGGGCCCTCAGTCATGAGGGATGCTCTCTGCAGCAATCCCATTTCTTGTTGCTTGTTGAGGCTCTACTTGAAACCTTGTTAAGATCCAACCACGAAGAATGTGACATTTGCCATTTATTTATCTGGTCTTAAACATTTGATCAAGACTGTACCATGTTAAATAAGTTAACTTATTTTAAGATATTCCATAATTCACTCGATTGCAACAAATGACTAACCTTTTGGATGCCAGGACTATTTTTGATGGCAGTTTTAAGGATGTTGCTTCATGGCCAGGGCACCATTAAAGTGAACAAGTATTGATTCCCGGTGATTTACCCTTTCGTACGTCTGTCACGATAATTACTTTATCGACTTATTGTTTAATAAATGGCAGAAGGAACAATCATTTTTAGGGGTCAATGGTTATTGTATGTACTCTTATTGCATTTACTTTTATTGTTGCTTACGTTTATGCTTTAACATAAAAATCTAAAAGCTGTAACCTGTCCAATATTGCAGTTTATTTCAATATTCTATCTAAAATTCTATCTTGCCGTAGTTGGATGTTCTCAAATACCAGACTGTTGTAAGAGAGAGCTCCGTCTAGAAGTGTAGTGTTTTTGTGTTGTTTTGTTTTTGTTTTTTTCGGGGTTTTTTTTTTTTTTTTTTGAGCTTCTGCTAATTCTCGAGCTGTTTTGTCTGCAAAAGTACTTGATGTCTGTGCTCCACTGAGTTAGAGTGGTGGTGAAAGTGGGTCAGAGGTTTTAAAAGGACCGTTATTGCTGTGGCAACTGCCCTTTTCGCCTCTACCCAAAGCTCGGCTGCAGCACTTTGATCAATTAATAATAAGAGACACCAGAACTGTATTAACATTAGAGCAACAGCAGTTGTGAGTTATCACCATTATTGGCACAACTAAATGGAAAATATACTCACAATTGTTATGTTACATTGAGCTGCTCGGTTATGGAAAAATCTGTTATTTGGGTTCTTGTTGATGTCATGGTTATTAGAATCAATTATTCACCCACCATCGTAACGTTTTAAAGGGCGTACAGACAATACTGGGCCCCAGATATAAGCTAAACATAGCTTCTTTTTTTTTTTTTTAGATTAAATGCGTGGCTTTGTTTCAGGTTTTGAGGTAATAAGAAATTAAATTCATTGCTCAGTCCTCTTGCTGTACAAGGAGAAATCTGTTGACGTATAAATAAATTAAACAATAAAGCTCATTGAATTAATCATCTTAAATATACAAGCCTATAATTCATTTAAGTTTACCAGTAAATCATATAAAACCATTCAGAGTATTTGTCCCCAGTCCTGTGCGGTGGCTGCTGTCTCCGGTGGCGGCGCAGGCCAGTGAAAGTGGGTCAGAGTGCGTTCTGTTTGTTCCTCTGAGCAGCAGATGGAGCGGGCTGTTGTAATCTGTGCGCCACACTCTGTGCAACATGAGCCTACAACAAAGATGGCTGTCGCTGCTCTGTGGGCTGTTTTTACATCATTAGTGTGCTCCTGATCAGACATAGGTCATCAGAAGTTCAACACCCAAGCCTTGGAGTCCTGTAAACACTTTGAGGGTTATAATAAAACAATAAAATGAAATGACTCAGTTGAACGAGCAATGGCGCATACCTGAGATAGTCTCTCCCCATAGTCACTTTACATGCACAGAGAACTCTGAGCGCTAAACAACCAAATGCAATTCGTCTTTGCCCAAAACTTGTCTCTGTCTCCACGCAGGTTACATAGCCGAATAGGTGCAGGATTTGCTAGTAATTTAGCATTAGCCGTAGATATGTGACCACAGTTTTATGTTCAGAATTTGATTTTCAGACATGCTAAGAACATAGATTTGCTTATGGGACCTGGGAGATTTAATCCATTGTAATTTCTGAGTTTACAAGCATTTTGAACATCCTTAACATCCTCAGTTTGCCAGTTTTCCTGATGTGCATGTAAACATAGTGATTGGTGTGTGAATCAATGCTACAGCATTCATTCATAATTGATACAAAATTGAATGAACTGATAAATATTTAATTTGTTTTGTTTTTCCAAATAAAAATGGCACGGACCTACTTTCATCTGGGCTCAGATGTTTTTAAAAGTGCTGTTTGGCCAGAGAGTTGTGCAGTCTGATGCTGCAGGTGACAATATAATCTCTCTGTCTATTTGTGACCTTCATGCATTTTTAAAACATATTTACAATAAATTAACACAAAAACAATGATGGTGACTATAACGTCTTTGTTATTGCTATTATTGGCCTTGATGCCAATTGAAATTAGATCGAAAGTGAGAACTCTCTTATTACCTATTATGGCGCCCTGTTCTAGCTCTTCATTAATGATGTCCCATTAACAGTCTTAAGATGTCCATTTAAAGTCTTTTTTAATCAAAGGAAAATTGACCACACACTGCACTGTGCATTTGACAACTTGTATTATTAACTTACTTAGGAAAGCTGAAGGTTTGGTTATTCCCCATTGTGCGAACTTTGAACTGTTATTGCTGCACAGTACAGAGTGAGTGAGGGCTACTGTACTCTGTAAATTTGTCACATTTCACAGTGACCTGAGCAGGTCAAAGGTCACCGCTGTGTTCTTCACACTGAGGGCCACAGTGTGAATTTCTCTGCTACAGTCTCACTGCTCTCACATAAACTTCACCACACTCTTCAGCCAGTGAGGAGCGGTCCCATGTTTTTGTAAACTGTAGCTGTGGTATGACTGCAGCATGGCTCAGTGGTGCAGCTTTTGATGCTCACCTCACCTGCCTGAATGAGTTTTAATGACTGATACGAGAGCGCTGGATGGCTGTAGTTGACCATTTCAGTTGACCACCTCAAACAGTAAAAGTGGGGCAATGTGAAGGGGTATGATAGGACAAAAAGTGTTGGAAAGAATACTTTTGAAAATATATATAGTTGCAGAAGGGATCATGTTCATGAGTTGCATTATTCTATAATGTAAAAACACAAAGGATTACTCATTTGAGATGCAGAAAAAAACACTGACATCGCAAGAGCGCTTTCTATTTTTCTCCATATAGAATACCACCAAATGAAAGAGTAACTGTACCATAATATAGTTGCTCAAAGTGAGAAGAAAGAATTAGTATTCTAAATATGTATTTTTGGTACAAGTGAATGCCCGTGAAGAACAACGAAAAGAACGACAGGTGGTTCGCCTAGATAGTTGTGGCTTTAGTGCAGGGCAGACATGTGTGTGGAGCATGTTCACATCCTCTTCTCATGGGTCTGCGATCAGGGGTTCTTGAACTGTTCTTGATCCATACAGTGAATCTGACCAGAATCATTCTGCTTCATCATAATCATTATCATCCTCATGTTCGTCCTGTGTAGGGTTGGATGCCACAACTCGGCAGGCATCTCGGTTCACAACTCTCCTTGTTAATTGCATTAATGTTGTCTATTGTCTGATATTCTCAGCCCACATTAACAGCCTCTCTCGGCCCCTCTTTGCTGCTGTCCTTCCATTTAAAAGGACTCTTTGTAAGGTATTAGGGCATTGTGACAGGCAATGTGGCCAAATATCTGTTTTCTTTTCTGGATATTCCTTTAAAGATCTTCAATCTCAATTTGTTTTCTAATTTTCTTATTGGTGACTTTATTCATCCATGTAATCTTCAGCATCTCAGATCCTTTTATTTGTCTTGAAATCTTCCAAGGTTCTGATCCATGCAGTAATTTTGACCATAGTGCTTAAGCAGATTAGAGAAGGTTAGACATTTTTGGAAAATAGTGTTTTAACAATGAACGCCATTCTCTTGATTTGTTTTTTTTTTAGTTTGGTGTCGGGCTCAGGTTCGGACAGGACGGCAATGATCGGAATGATAAGTCGATGTAGTAATTATTGTGACAGGCCTAGTTCTGGTAGAACTTTTTGCTATGAAAATTTGGACAAACTACCGGCTACACTTTTACTTGTATCTGCTACTCTTTGCCATCTTTGCTGGCTGGACTCTTGTCCTGTTGGCGCAGTAGCTATATGTTGCTCATGGACTATTTATCTTTTAAATACAAATTGTGTTCCTCCAAAACAGATGACATTCTTTTGCGTCTGCAGAGTGATGGTGAGAGAGGGTTGCACTCGTGAGCAGGGGGAGTTACGTTCTGCAGCCTTCTTCTCAGCAGGTCAGGCCAAAGCTGGCACACTGCCAGACAGCGGTAACATAGAATCTAGTGATGTTATGTGAGAGTTTAGCTGGCTCTGGTCTGCCAATTTTATTATAAATCACAGCTTTAAGATTAGCTTCCTCATAGTCACACAAAAAGTCACAAAATCTACACATCTACCATCTCCCACTATGCGAATCTTCTATTTCTGGTTATTTATTTTGACCTGTTTTTTGTGTAGTTTTTCTATATCACATTGACTTTACTCTATCATTCAGAAAGTGTCATTTCTTAAAGCTTGTTGCATACAAGAGGATTGGTGATGTACTAGACAATGTGAATTAAAAGGAACTGAGGATTTGTCAGTAGTGTCCAATAACTGTGATTAATCGTAACAATACAATTTGATCACTATTTATTGTATTCAGGCTGTCAGCTGACCACCTGTCCCGCTTTTGGTTGCACTGTCACACCATTTACGCTTCTGTCCCGCTTTTTCATTGGTGATTGAACATGCCAGTCAAAACACACATAGTTGTGTGTTAAAAAGTGAATTTGGGCATCCATCTAGTCCAGACATGTCAAACTGGTGGCCCCATGATATTTGTTGACTCTAGAGATGATTTCTTATATTATTAATGGCCCACCGATAAAACTCATAGAAACAAACAGATGGACAAATGACAGAGAACACACAGGATATGAGTGCAGGAACTTCAGGATCTGGTCAGAGCAAATGTAAAAAGAGAAGACCTGGTAGTTTTTCCTTGCCGCAAAAGAGGGTCAAGGACAGGGGATGCCCTAGGACAGTTATCCACTTGCTAAATTGTCTTGAACATTGTTTATTTGAACTACTTCCTACTGTTGTTGTGATTTTGGGCGTTACAAAAATAAATTGAAATTGAAATTTAAGCTCTGGGCTTATGCAGATCACTGCATCAGTAATTATTGGGCTAAATAATGCATTAATTAAGAAATAAGACATTCTTGTTTAGATGTTCTAGATATTACTAGACTAGACTACAACTTAATAACATCAAAGACTAAAAAAGGGCCTATATCTGTCCATACATAAATAATCAAACAATGGTGTTTATTTATTATAGATTAAAAGGGAGTATTCATTTCCAAAACGATTTATTATATAGATTATATAATACCGTCCCACAATGTCCCTCCAAATCCCCTTACCTGTTCCACTTTCATGAATTCTTGAGGTGGTCACCCTGGCTGACCTCATTCTTTGGACCAGATAGTTTCTCTGGACAATATCACTGTAGCCCCCAGCTCTACTGTAAGAAACCTTGGGGTCCTATTTGACCAAGATCTCTCGTTCAAAGCTCATATAAATCAAGCCTGTAAAACAGCCTACTTTCATTTGCGTAACATAGCCAAAATTAGAAAAATCCTGCCCAGAGACGATGCCGAAAAACTCATCCATGCATTTGTCACATCCAGATTAGACTATTGTAACGCTCTGCTTACAGCGTGTCCTAAAAGCTCTATAAGAAGCTTTCAACTGGTTCAAAATGCAGCAGCAAGATTATTAACAGGTACTAGAAAAAGAGATCATATTTCACCAGTGTTGGAGTCTCTTCACTGGCTTCCTGTTGAGTTTAGAATCAAATTTAAAATCCTCCTCCTGACTTATAAAGCTTTAAACAATATGGCCCCATCCTACCTCAAAGATGCAATAGTAGCGTACCATCCAAACAGAGCTCTTCGTTCTCAAAATGCTGGACTATTGTCCCCAGAGTCTCTAAAAGCACAGTAGGAGGTCGAGCATTTAGCTACCAAGCTCCTATGTTATGGAACCAGCTCCCTGTTCATGTAAAAGAGGCCGACACAGTCTCTACATTTAAGACCAGGCTCAAAACGTTCCTCTTTGAAATAGCTTATGGTCAGGCCAGTTAGGAACAGAAATAAAAACCTACAGTTTTAGCTACGCTGCCCTTGGAGCAATTCTGCTGGGGGAAGTATGGCAGCTTGAACACTATCCTCTGGTTCTTCCTACTTTATCTATCAACAATATTTAATATTACTTCAACTGTAGTCTGTCCATTGCTGTTCACATGTTTCTCTTTCTCTCCACTTCCCCCGGGGAGTGGAGACTGTTTCAGACACTGCGGCGGCTGCTCCAGTGACGACCCCCCCACCCCCACCTGTCTGGACGATCTATGCGCCACCCGCCTGGACAGCTGGATTAGCCACACCTCGTCTGCCTGGACGAACTCCTTCTACTTTAGATGAACTGTTCCTCATCTCCTGCTGGAGGATCTCTCTACACTGGTGGACTGCTCCTCGTCCGCCTGGAGGAACTCTTTAAAGCCACCTCCCTCTTGAGTGGTTCTGGCTCCACAGTCCAAGTGGATGCGTCAGTCCTAGTTAATCTGCAGCCTGTCCGTCCGTGGGAGTAGGATCTCTCCTTCACTGTGGTTCTCCCCGAGGTTTCTACTTTTTCCCATGGGGTTTTTTGTAGTTTTTCCTCGCCGCGAAGGAGGGTCAAAGGACAGGGGCATTCTGGGACAGTTATCTGAACTGCTTTTACCTGTGGCCCATCGAGGCAACTGTTGTTGTGATTTTGGGCATTATAAAAATAAATTAATTTGATTTGATTTGACACATAATCTTGCTGAACCTAAACCTGACCAACAGTACCAACCCCTAGACTACTTGCTGTTTTAAAACCAGGCGTTGATTGTTTTTGTGACCTGGCAGTACATTGGTATCTTGAGTAAGTCTTGAAAGTGCTGTGTTCCTTTAAATGTTCACAGCCGCTTGTGCAGTTCTCCCTGGGTGTATGGAGTGAGCGTGCGAGCTTGCGTCAGCCTCACTCCCTCCTTTTCCTCCTCGTCCTTCCCCCTCCCCCGCTCCTCAGCGCCTCGGCAGCAGTTAAAATGTCGGCCGTGGAATAGTGCCGCGCTCGGGCCCGTCTGTCTTCTCCCCACCTATAGGCTGAACCGAGTGGATTTGTGGAGTTGTGCCGTGCCGGGCCATCCAGACTCTGAGGTAATGGAAGTGGGGGTTGTGCGGTGCTACGGAGCTGTAGCCATTAGCTTGCTCTCGGGCGGATTCTGCAATAATGGCTGTGTGTGTTTTAGCTGAAACATGAGTAGAGTTGGAAGAAGATGCTTAGGTGTACTTGTGTCATCTGGATTTAGTTAACTGCGGTCTTGTGTTTTCGAATGAATGTTTTTAAAGCGCTTTGGTTCGTTTGGCGCATGAGGGGTGCGACATATGGGCAGAACCTACTCCCACACTGACAGCTTGGACGTGTGACATCACCTCTATCCAATCTCCACACACTGACAAGACTTTTATATGGGGAAAGATTAATGTGATTAGGTTCTTAAAGCTCACTATTGTTGGCTTTCCCCCCTCTTGCCAATATTATAGTAGTTTTTGTTGTGACACTGCCCCTTCAGCTTTAGCTCTGTGGATAGGTGTGAAAAATAGAGGTCTGTTCCTATTATAGTCCATAACCAGCCCACAGTGCTCTGAGGAGTGGAGCTGATGAGCGTTGCAGTGTGTTTAGAATTATTTTGTATTGAACACGTTTGAGTAAACAATCGCAGCACCAGTGAGTTGCAGAAAAAGAATGTTAAATCAAAGCGAATCGCAGAGTAAGGTTGTGCAGTCAATCAAATTTCAATCTGAATCATGATTACAGTTATTGCTCCATCAAATTCTCTTCTGAATGATAAGTGCACGCTTTCTGTTCTGTGAAACCTCTCTACAGTAGCTTTTAAAACACACACATCACAAAAAACACACATCACAAAAATAGGTTCTCGTACTACAGGTGCAATAGGAGATGTATAATCTTCATGACTCAAATAATCTTGGTTTTGTTTTATTTTTCTCCATTATTGAGCATGACCTAATTGCAATAAGGCTAATACACAAAGACAGCAGAGTGGGGAGTTTTATGTTTATGTATCAGTTTTAAATCTCAGTGATAAACCAGTATTTTTCTGAGGCAAACCACGGACTAAAGAAAATGCACAAAACTTGATTTTAATTCTTAACGGCAAAAACACTCTGTTACAGGTTGGTAGTGAAACCGTTTGTAGTTCATTTAAATTAGGGCTGTGCAGTTGATATTTTTTTCTATCGAGATTTAATCATTTCTAACCGTCAATGATAAGCTTGGGTTTTTTTTTAATCGAGAGGTTCACAGCCAATCCTCTGTCAGTGAAAAATGTGTGGTTTGAGCAGAGTTCGGATTTTTTTTTAAAATGGCAATGATTAAAAGTCTGCATTGTTTATGTTCAGGAAATTAATTTGATATTGCCTTTTAATTTGTTTTTAAGACTAAATAAAATAGGACTTTGTAAAAATGAAACTGGCAAACGCTCTCATAATGTTTCCGTTTCTTGATGATCTGACCATGAATCTGACCCAAACTGCTTTCACATAACTGCAGCCTGGAGTGGAGTTCATGTAAAATCAACTATTTTTATACAGAAAAGTATTAGGAAACAGTGCAATTATAAGTAAAAGGTAGATTAAACTCGCAATTCTGTTCCATATCTTTAGTAAACTCACGCAAAGTCTCTTCCTTTCTGCTGTAGTCACATGTAAATCCTTATCATCTAAATAAAATAATAAGTTGACTGATTATTCGACTAAACAACTAAAGCCCTAGACATTTTGGCCATAAATATCTGCTTTTCAGTTTATTTCTGATCCGGTCTGCACAAACGACTATGCTCACTCAGTCTTTAGTGGATTTGGCTGTACATATTGTTGTTGTTGTTGTTTGAGTAACTGTGTCAAACCCAATTTCTCCCATGAGAGACCACTAAGTGCACATAAAGCCTGGCCTGTGGAGTGCTCTCCGACAGCAGCAGGAAGTGAGCGTACTTCCTGCTCTAGTGCACTTCCTCTTTGTGTGTCCATTTGACTTCTGCTACTCTAAAAGAATGGGGCATTAATGTCATTTAGTACTATGGATTAAAATGAGGGAAAAGTGCAGACTACAAATGGTTTCATCTTCATTCTTTTGGTGTAAATAATAATAAAACAATAGCGCTGGCACAGTGTCTTGTCAGACAGCACGGAGTCTGTTTACACCATGCTTTAGTATTAGCTTGGCTCAACATGAACCAGAGGAAGGCAGGTACTAAAGGAGTTGTTAGCACCCAGTGGACAAGTGTGAAAGCCACGCAGAGATGTGCCAAATAAAGAAGAGCAGAGCGGAGTTCTAATGGAATGAGTTTCATGACATTCAAATCCCGTTTAAAAACCCTTTTCTTTCTCCTAGCCGACCACACATTATCTCATGGACTTTAGAGTTCTGCCAGCTTTGTTACTGTATACATTTTATTCCAAACTTTTTAAACCAATCTCTCTCTCTCTCTCTCTGTGTGTTTTGATGACTGTTGTATTATATTTATTATTAAGCCTTTGTTGATAAGCTGTCACATTGATATTGTATTTTCTTTCTTGACTACGTGGCACTCACAGCATTTTACCATTCACATGTTGACACATACAACTATCTGGGTTAAGTGTGTCCAAAGGACACAACAAAATATGCAAAGAAGTGGTATTGAAACTAGGTGCTCATCTAAACAGTTATCAGCACTGAAACATGGGCATAAATGGTCTTTATAGAATGATTTATATCTGTTTCAAAACTAGCATAAGCCCACATGGCACTATTAGTATTAGGGCCGCACAATTAAACTTTCTTCTAGACGTGTATTTAAATGTGAATAATTCTATTATTAAAACATAAATCGCAAATCTAATGGCAATAGCAATGCTGGTAAAAAAAAAAAAAATGTAGACATGTTTTCCAAATGGTGCAGTATTATTGTATTATAGTATTTTGATTTAAGAATTACATCCTCCATCCATTGGGTTCTTATTGTAATTGTGATATTGTAATTGGTAAAGAATATCAAGCCTTTTCTTTAATATCAAAATTCAGCTTGTTTTATGTTTTACTGTTGTGGCAACACTGCTGTGCCGTGATCGAACCACTGAGCTTCAAAAATGTTCAACCAACTGATACACATTTACTACAGCTAGACCTATCACAATAACAAAGTTTGGAGTGCAATATATTGCTACATAAAATATCATAATAAACTCTAAAATTTAAGTTACTTTACGCCACCGACAAAAAATAAAATAAAAACATGAGCTGCAAAATAAATAACAATGAAACACTTAATTGGTGTCGATAACAGTCATAAAAGTTACTGATTTCACACTCTACACCTCAAACACCTAAAAGTTTCCCCAAATGCAAATAAAATTTGCTATTTATTATTCAACACAATTGTATTATTCTTTCAGTCATATTGAACGATGCGTCGATATAGTAATTATGGTGACAGGCCTAACTGCAGCCCTTGATGTCTTTTACATACCAAGAAAGCAAGATGTGGTGAAAAGTAAATGATCCTCGCTCTATTCAATCGATCAAGAACTGTATTGGTCTCAGAAAAGTACAACTGAGTGTATTATCATAGTCGGTGGATGATGTTTAATAAGCCCAACTCTAATCGTGTGTGTTTTGTGTTGCAGTCCTTCAAACCTGTGGTGGGGAAGAGCCTCCTGTCGTCCGTCATTGCTGTGGAGTTCCTCTTGGACCGACAGCTTGACTTCCTGCCCGAGCACACTACATTACAGCCCTACCAGGTACGACCCGCACACCAACCAGACACAGGCCTCTCAGCTTTTTACTGAACTGTCAAGGTTATGCTTCGGTTTTTTGAAAGGAAAGGTCTACAGCTCATCTTCAGCCAGTAAAAACATGTTGTTTGGAATTTGGGGGAATCATATGAGTGTTTTTAAATTAAAGTTAAATTGCACAATTTAAAAGTCTGTCTTGTTTATGTTCAGAAAATCAGCCCTGACTATTTTTATTGTTTCTGAAATGAAAAATAAAATAGAATTTAAAATGGGAAAATGGAGCTCAGTCAGTTTGAGGAGAAAACAGAAGACATTTTTTTAAGTTTGTGGGTTGCTCAAGAAATTTTTGCCATAAAGGATGATATTGAAGATGACTTAATGCCACTAGCACAATAACCTTTAAAGCATAAAAGTCCCAGTAAACTGTTTTTCTGAATTAACCATATTGTTAAGAAACTAAAAAGTGGCTTGCTTATTCATTTATTTAAACATGTTTGCAAGTGGTTATTATCTATGAAAGCTCAAATGTTAATATACTCTCCACCAGCCGTATCAAGTGCAGAAGTTATTTATAGCAAGATCATGACGTAATGCTGCGTAATATTTCTGTCAGATGTCGTTAACAACATTTTTAAATTGTGTTGCATTGTTTGTGAATAAGGTTAATTTGTATGTCTTGTCATCAGTTTTTTTCACAGTTAAAGTATAGTTTTTGAACATCCTTCTCTTTAGCATGCATGTTGGGATTATGAGATAATGGCTTTTATTCTATCTCACTTCTAAATTGTGAGTAGGGATGTTCACATTGGTGTTTAAAACCCCTTTGCCATTACAACTGATTTTCCCTAAAACATCTCACTGAAATTGCCACCAATTAAAACTGAATCTGGTTTTGAATCCTATGGAGTAGAAACAAATGGCTGCGCTCTTTGTGAATCTGTAATTTTAGTTTTGTGTAAGAGGTAGTAAAGCTGTTGTTGGAGGCGTGGACTGACGGTCCACAGTAGTTTGAGCATTTATTGCGTTTTTGAATCTAATACCACACACAAAAAAAATTAGATTTAGAATCATGTTATGACATTAAGCAGAGGCTTGTTTTTTTATTTGGAGTACAAACGTATTCCCTCCAGAATGGTTTATTTGACTGAAAATAAGTGAGTTACAGCTTTCATTTTATGTTTACCTGATGGTTGACAAAATATAATAAATGCCCTGAATTTGAGGGGTTAATAATAAACATGATAATTCAGGCTACAATTTATATGAAAAGAAGAACTAAAAAAAAAAAACCTTTTCAACCACAGTCCAAAAAAGTAAACCTGAAGTGTATTTTTATGCCAGTGTTAGTTTCGCTTTATCATTCAGTAAGTTTGATTTCATCAAGCTGGCCACATATTAGACGAATGGTTGTCTATTACAGTGGTCCCCAACCTTTTTTGTCTCGAGTACCCCCTAAGCTTTGTCTGACACTCTAGAGTACCTCTTAATTTGAGTTTCAGGCAATTAAATTGGTTGAAAAGTCACATATTGTCAATTATTACTATTATATTTTTGTTTTAATTATACCTATAGTCCAACATATTCCAAAAAGTTGCTAGATTTACAACAAATAACACTTTTTATTCAGATAAAGTACATTTCATCTTGTTTTGAGACCTGAAACCATTTCAAGTACCCCCTGGTAATTGCTCCCGTACCCCTTTGGGTCCCCGTACCCCTGTTTGGGAAACACTGGTCTATTAGTTATCATTTGATCATGGTGTCAGTAATTGAGAATAATCATAAGATTGTGACATTTCTCTGAACATCTTGACACTAGAAGTTAAAATTGTGACGTATCTGCTCTGATGCTGCACTGCTATCATTTTGAACACTGCTATAATCTATTTCTGGTGCGACATGTCCCCGAGCCGTGGTCTAACTCACTGCAGACTGTTGCTGTGTGCTTTCTCTTACGTTGCCACTAGATCGGTGTTTATCTTGGCACTAGCACTTTGTTATATATCTGTCCTTTAATCTGACACTGATTGAATGTGAGCCTCATAGTTGGTGTGTGATGACAATATGATGATCCATTGTTTACAGAAGTTGCTTTGTGTGATATTTTAAGCTGAACAGCCTGTTGTTGTAACTCTGCCCCACACGTCCTTGTGCGTGCGCGTTTGTGTGGAGGCTCAGCTGATAAGGAATCTACGATCGTGTTAATTAGGGAGAGACGGGGATTCCCCGGACTAGAGCTGTAGTGCAGAGGGGTTTTTACGGTCTTTGTTTCAGAGTATAACAGACAGAGACGACCTCTGACTAAATTGAAGGGTTTAAGACTTGGGTGGATTATTTTTGTGCAATGTATTTGGTTTGTCGGTTTCAAATGTTTACAGTCTAAACCAACAGTGTGTTTCTGTTGCTGTCAAGCGATATTTTATAATCTTTTGACTCACAAATTGTAATAAAGTTCACAAATTAACTTTTTCCCAAGTTTTTTTTGAAGTTTTTTATGTGGGGTTTGATAGAATTAGCACTAAGAAATCTTTGTTTTCTTTTAAAATCCAGAAATAGGGGCCAAAAATCTTTTAGCCTATGGTCTCCATGATCCTTAGTCCAGTCCTGCAATCAGCCACAGGACAAACTGGGAATGACTCTTGCACAAGACACTGGAAGTATCTGTACAGTGTTTCTGTGAATTCTCCATATCGGAGGACTTACCACAATATTCCACACACATACAGCAACACATACGGGTGCATATTCTTGTGCCTGTGTACAGGTACATGCCACTTAAACTCCTACCACAGAGAGCACTAGAGCGCCTCTTGGACCTGTGGTGTCTGAAACTGTACAAAGTCTAGATTCTGAGATGTGAAGTCTGAGCAAGTTTGAGCATGTTTGTTAGCACTTTAGCTCCAGCAGACAGTACAAATCTGTGCTGACAAATGCTGCAGGGGCTGTTTATTGATACAGTGTGGATGTTTCTGAGAGCCAAGGTTACCATTCTGTGATAAAGCAGGTTTCTTGTGCCATATTACTGCATTGCATCAGAGTTTGGATCATATTCGCGTTGTGTGTTTGTGTTCCTAAAGATACCCAGCCTGTACAGTTTGGGGCTGTTATTTAGCATGTATCTAAATTACTACTTCTGTTCGATACAAACATTCAAGATTGTGTTAAAGTAACTGTTGGAATAAAAATAGTTAAAATGGGACCACTAAATCCTTCTTACCTTGTAGTGTTGGAAAATCAGAACTACATGTATGTCACAGTTGTACTTAAATGAACCATTTGTAGCCTGTGCCCTTTCCATTAAAAAAAAAAATACTGCAATCACAACTGAACCTGTGTTGCCATTGCTTTAACTTGCAGATAGAGGACACATACAAGTGCCTTTCCTGAGTTTACAGCGAGGCCATGGCTCATGTTCAACTCACAACCTCACTGAGCTGCAGAGGCTGCGTTAGCACTCATTCATGATTGTTGTAGGTGCTGGGCTAAGAAGACTCTTAGGATTTAGTCATAAGAGGAAACCTAATGACTCCTGTGAGGCTCATTCTGCTTTTTGATTGGATATTCATCTTGAGGACAAAAGTACCAAATGGAAACAACAACTGTCATTGTCATTGCATTTATAATCAGTAAAAGCTTTATGTTTACCTTGTATCTGACAGATAAGTTTCTTTCATACTGTTCCTTTTAACTTGAGTTTGCTGTCCTGTCCTGTTGTGTCGAGCCCTCTCCACCTTGAGGCAGACACCCAAACACCCTCAGCTCACTGTACTCTCCACACTACAAGAATAGACCGCTAATATTAGCAAGTGAAATGGTAGTATGTGGATAAGAACAGCTGGCATAGTCTGTGTGGGACCAGAGCACTGTAGGAGAGAATATAGTCTTTGTCTTGTTTGTTTCCTATTTGCTGTATGAGGGCTGCTACTTTCTGTACCAAGTGTTCACACAGATGCTGGTAAAGTGGCATTTGAATATTCTGCTCCCTCAACATTAATTACATTAATAATTTACAGTGTGGTCTGGAAATTAAAATAACTGATTTCAATAGGTCAGTTTAAATCTATGCTGAAAGGTTTGCAAATGAGATTTATGTTTTGTAACTGTTTTTAGGGAATAGATTTTAGGCCGTATTTTCCCCCTAGCGTTTGTGCTTTGACCAGAGGGCAGTTCCAGGTTGGGCTTTTTCTTCCTTCACGGCAGTAACATTAGCGCAAAGAGGCTGTACTTGTCCGCTGGAGGGGGATGTGACCGTACATATATGGTGAATGCATTTGAACCAATGACTGAAAACTGTGGCATTTGAAAGGCCGTCCGTGTAGGAGATGTTTGCATCCATGGCATATCCAGGCAAAGAAACAAGCCAACGCTTCACAGAAGGAGACACTTGTTCCTCGCCTACAACAACAAGTCAAAGAACGAGAGGGACTCATATATACGGGTACAATAAAACAGCCCCGAAGCCCCACAATATTAGCATAAGTTGTTCAGGAGGATTTGTGATCAAGACAGGGGTATGTCCTGAAGCCAGGGAGACCACTACCGTGACCAGCCACTCTGAAGGTTCTCTGACCACTCCCTCTCGATCCTGAGTAACTCTCCACGTCTGTCCTCCTGAAAGATCGTCGTGGGTCCCAAAGTTTTTTGTTATTTTTAAAAAAATACGTCACCCAAGGCTGCAGCGTTGCTCTGGCTATTTTAGTGCAGAGACAGCTTCTGTCTTTAATAAAGCCTCATTCGTGTCACTTGAATCGACCTATAAGAATGCATTTGGTGTTGGACAAATGTCCCGCAAACAGCACATGTCACACACAGACTCACACAGACATACATAGACACACACTCACGCACTGCTCTGTGTATACTGTTTTCACTGGAGGCGAGCAGGGCTCGGGACCGAGGTGTTTTAGTCTGACGTCAATCAATTCATAATTTAATGGAAACAGGCTCAATGCGGTGTTTTTTCGACATTTGAAGCAGATCGATACAGTTTTGTGCAAAAGCGCAATAGAAATTCAGCCACAGCTTTTTAAGGCAGATGGACGTTCCTAATTGGGCTCTATTCATTATTCTGTAATGTATCGTTGGTTCTATGTGCCCATTAAGGTTGTTTTATTAGGATTATCTTGCCCATATAAGGATGGTAATAGACTCCAGGAAATGTTTCCCATGTCATGTTTTTCGCTGTATTAGTTGTGAAGTTTATTTGTTATGATTCTTGCCATTCACTAAATGCATCACACCACGCCCTATATTTGCTTCACTCCCCCTCAAATTTTGGCATGATCACACCTCTTGTTTAGAGCTCCACACCCCACAATGTCACCGTTTGCACTGGCGCAACTCGTCATTAACATCAGCGGCACACTACCGCTGGGGGCAAAATACAGCTCTTTATGTGATTGTCTAAATGTGTGTTGAGATAATGACCGATCTGTGCTGCTGTCTAGGCCAGGACTCCCTTGACAAAGAGGTTAGTAATCTCAATGGGACTTTCCTGGTTAAATAAAGGTTAAATTGAAAAAATTGAAAAAATAAAAACTGCACTAATGAACTAACTAGATTCTCCATGTGAATTGTCTTTTAGTTGTAGAAAAGTGTCAAATAGTTTGTTTGTCAAAACAGGATTTATCAGGTTGGTTAAAAGGTGGTCCAAATACTTTCCTATGTCCTTCCCACAGAGAAACGGGATGTCATTAGCAGTTTAGTTTTGTAGTCTATAATTTGGATATGAAGTAAATTGAGACATCTCTGTTTTAGATCATGTTGAGGTGAAAGACTTCTATGTTTTACATATTCAAAGATCATTTGTGTAAATGTTAAAAATGTGTTAAATGTGTAAAATAGCATCACTATACAGCCCTGTTGAAAATCCTTATTAATGTTTTACCAGTTCATGGTTACTGACCCTCTCAAACCTGCTTCCATTTCACCGACCCATCATGGAGCCCCAGTGCACTCTAGATTCTGTTGATTTACTTTTCAATTAGTTTGGTCGACATTCACATGTGTCCTCAGTACGGAGACACAAATGCAGCCTGCAGCATGTTAATAATTTCTTTGTACATAGTTTGGTGTTTTTACTCATAGATAATAAGTCTAAAGTGAGGCATTGGACTGAGTGCATGAAACATTGGGTGTGTTGCAGGATGAAGTGGACGGCCAGAGCCCTGTCCTGAGAGACCACCCACAACTTCATGAAGAGGTCAAGAGTTGGCTCAAGGACCAGAAGGTTCAAGAAATTTTTATGCAAGGTATGATTTAATCTTGAAAACCTGTAATGTCTAATGCTTTGTTTGAAGTATAATCAGACTTCATTTCATCTCCCTCTTAGGTCCATATTCTCTGAATGGCTACCGTGTACGAGTGTATAGACAGGACTCGGCCACTCAATGGTTTACTGGCATCATTACACACCACGACCTTTTCAGCCGCAATATGGTCGTCATGAATGACCAGGTAAAAACTTTTAACTCCAGAGTGCATAATCACATAATTTCTGATATTAAATAACTCCGTCTGTGTTGTCCAGGTGCTAGAGCCTCAGAACGTTGACCCGTCTATGCTCCAGATGACCTTTCTAGATGATGTTGTCCATTCGCTGCTGAAAGGAGAAAACATTGGTATCCAGTCAAGAAGAAGGTCGCGCTCCAGCCAGAACAATAACAACAACTCTGCCCATGTAAGTCTAAGGAGCCTTTAAACTATCTTCAACTGCCAGAACTTTTCCCTCTCCTCTCCTAGTGGGACGTATGTTTGATTTATAGAGCCACACAAACTCTGGTTTGGGGTCAGTTCTCTGTCCCTCAAACAACACATTGTAACAAAACTGGCTCTTAGTATTTACATTTTCTGGGGCCTCATTTATAAAAAATATTGTACTGAAAGAATCAACAAAATAATCACAAATGAATATTAAATCAGAAATGTAATATTCTGAATCCTTAAAGCAAATTATACTCAAGTAGGTCTGTCTGTTGTCAGTCACATGATGGACAGAATTAGTAATAACAATTTTTTTTCTATTTCACACTTCAGTAGACCTTACGGAACTTTCTATAACTGAATGAAATATAACAATTACTTGTATGAAATGACACCAAACATGATTGCTTCATTTGTTTAATATCATCAGTCACCCCTCCTTTTCTGTGGATAGTCCTGTGATCTTTCTAAAATGTGCAGGGGCCAGGATGTCTGGTAGAGATTTCTTTCCTTCATTCATTCCACTTTCAATCTGAGTTTTGTATGCAAACGTTATAAATGAGGCCCATGGACATACCGTTGTACCCATGTGATGGACTGTATGTCCTCCTATGACCAGCAGAGGTCACTGTGTTATCAATGTTCACTGTCTGCCGTGTCTTCTTTTTGTATCTTTTATGAGTAGTATAGTTATATTTTTTGTGATGAGCACAAAGTCACTTGTATTTGGATCACTGACCATACTCTCCTGTCAAATATCTATAAATGTTTTTTTTTTAAATATAAAACAGACCATTTGTGACATTTCCTTTAAAACAATAACAAGAGTTCACTTAGTCCTTAAATGTGGCTTCAGATCTTTTTTTCCTGTCCCAAGACTTAAATCAATTCAATTTGATTTAGTTATAAAACTATCAGTGACAATTCACATCTAATACTGAATACAATTGTGGTAAATATTTTTCTTCCCTGAACGAGGGGACTGAACTGAAGGGATTACACAGACTTGTATACAATAAATGTTTATAATGAGAACTATAAACCTTGCTTTTACTGCCCAGCATGTGGTGATGTGCCTTTTCAGGAGGCAAAGTATCAGTGGCTCAAATGCAGTCCGTATTGTTTGGTCCCCGCACTCATTAACACAATCTTTCCTTGTCCCATATTTTTTTTCTGTTTATTTGATTTTGCTCTGTTTTTTGTTTTGATTTTTCCTGGTAATTGTTGACACATTAAAGATGGCAGGAGGGAGACCCAGCGGGACCACAAGCACTACTCAGGTACTTACCTCAGAGCAAACAGCGCACACTGACACCACACTGATAAGATAAACCATGTACTCATTAGATTGTTCATTACTAGACAATACAACGTTCTATAGGCTGACACGATGACTTCTCTGTACTCACTTTTGTTTTCACTGTGGCTTTTGCGTCTTTTACAAATGTCACTGAATGAATTGTTGAATGTTTTTCGCCATGTTCTTGCAGAGTCATTACACCAGAGCTCAGGCCAATAGCCCCCGGCCCATTATGACCTCATCAGGAAACACTAAAGGTTCCCAGGGCTCTGCAGGTTCACTGCAGCAGAGCCAGCAGCAGGCTAGCCACTCGCCCAGCAGCGGTGCACGGGAACCCAAAGAACCACGCACCGCCCGCTCATCCAGGAGGAAAGGCTCCGACAGCAGTGTCCCAGAGGAGGACAAAGACACTCTGGCAAGAGGTAGGAAAGCCAAGAGCCCACCTGTGTTCCCATGAGAAAATATTTGCTCTCAGCTCCAATTTATCAGGGTAATATATCAAAATTTGGATTATATCGTGAATGTTGTTTTGAAGATATAAAAAATACTTTCAAATAAGTGTATATGGTGATATTACTGCACTTTTGTGATAATTTTATTGACGTTTTACATTTGTTAATTAAACCTCAACTATAAAGACATTTTTAACACGTTTTTGTGAATATCACCCACACCTAGCTCCATTTTAAGGCTTAGTAATTTTATATTATTAATGTAATTTGAGTCACATTGACATAGATTAGGCAATATTGACAAAAATGTATCTTTTTTTAAAAATCTTTTCATATCAGACAATATAATTATAATCCAAATGTGCTGATAAATGTGTGATTGAATCGGTGTTGAAATTATCTTTATTTTTTATTTCTCATTCAGCACCTTTTGCCGTCATTTTAAATGTCATGTTTTTCTCACATTAACTTATTACATTTCACAGCTTCTTCACATCTTCTTTACTGTACTTGCCATGTAACTGAAAATTAGACAAGCAAAGGATATGCCCACATGTTTTTTTTCTCTTCTAGACTCAAAGTCGAAGGCCAAGCTGGCGATAAACAAACGCAGAAAAGGAGATGAAGAGGAGAAAAAGGCAGGACCTAAGAGACTTAAGACTGAAATTACGTCGGACCTATCAGAAAGCAGTGACTCTGAGAACCCTCACAAGAGGACTGCCCACTCCTCCTGTTCCTCTTCATCATCTTCTTCTTCATCATCGTCCTCCTCTTCCTCCTCCTCCTCTGAGACCAACTCTGAGAATGAACTAAAGACTCGAAACAGTGATGTCAAAGTAAATGTTTCTAAAATGGAGGAGGATGAGAAACCACTTATCCAGGGATGCAAAAGTAACTCCTCATCACTAATTGGTCGCCGATCCCCATGGGCGGAGCTTCAGCTGACGGAAGACAGCAAAAAGGGCGTTCTTAAGGAAGCAACTAAGGTCATATCAAAGGAAGAGGAGGAGTTGGTGGCAGTAACACAGATCACCCAGTCGCCACATGGTATGATTAAATTGTTATTATTTATAAACCTATGCTGGCAGTATTCAAAATAGTGTTTCCTGCTTTAACATTGCAAATGTACATGGTGTACCTCAGAGACTATGAACCACATGCTCTGTGTTTGTAATAAAGAATTAATTGAATTGAGCGATGCACCAATGCCATTATCTTGTTTAATGCAGAAATTGGATTCGGAACAATAGTGTACGGTTATTTAAGTAATCAGTTGATGTATTAAAAGACTATATACAGACTAGATGGCAATTTTATATCAGTTTGATTGACTCAGAAGTCTTTAGAGATGTAGCTAAAACAAAGGTTACAAATGTAACTGCGGTTTATGAATCCCAGATCACCGCCAGAGGTGGTGCTTAAGCACTGCACTGTATGATTCACTATGCAAGAAGGGAATCATTCAGTGCTTAAGCACTGGTGGCCAGAAGAATGGATGCTGTCCCCTCTGTTGTTTAGATACACTGCTGAGGTCAGAGTGTGTGTACTACTGTGTGCTACATGTTTTTATCTTCTTGCAGGGCCGTCCCAGACCAGCCTCCACAGCAGCAGTGTGATTGACATCACAGATGACGCCCAGGCCACAGTTGATCAGGAGAGCTCTGAGGCTGTGTCTGCTCTCCTGGCCTCACAGAAGGCGGAGTCCACGTCCCTGTCGCCGTACCTTCCCCTAAACCCCTCGCCAGTTTGCTCACCGCCGGTGCCCCCCTCACCATCAGAGAGCCGCAGAGAGCCAGAACCTGCCCCACAGTCCCACAGCAATTTGGGAGGTGCCGTTGCAGTCCCTAAAAGCTCAACCAAGGCTGAGATTGCCCCATCTGAGGTGATCAGGTAAATGCAGAGGTTCAACTCTCAAACATGGTGTAACTGTACATAACGGATTAGTTTGTATTGGCATGATTTACATTTCTGGAATTTTCATTTGATGTGGTGGCAGCAGCAGTGTGTCCGAGTAGGAATGGTGTGGAATGTATACTGTGATGGAAACCGGTGCATTGATCATGACAAGACCTAATTACTCTGTCCTACTTCCTGTGTGTTTTGATCTTTTAGAGCGATCACATCCATATCAGAAACTGTGGAGAAGCCTGTCATTCCTCATTTGGTTCAGCAGACGCCCTTCAGCCACATACATCCAGGCATCAGAAGTCCCCCACCGTCGGTCGAAGAGAGTCGAAAAAACCATCTGCAGCCGATCCACCCACACCAGAGCCTCAGCCCAGACAAGAAGAGCCCCAGTCCAAAACCTGCACCCCCTGATGCCCCCAAAGTCAAACCACAGCACCCCTCACATTCTCAGGGCCACTCCCAGAGCCACCCTCACGCTCACATGTTCCCCCCAACAGGCCCAGAGTATCCCAGGGCTAAGCCCTCCCCAGGACTGTTGGACATCTCCAAACCTAAACCAAACACCTCTCCGGAGGTGTCTAAACATAAATTGCAGCGATACACAGACAACTCTCCTTCCCCCGTAGGTCGTCTTTCCTCGAAAGTGGACTTAGGAGACACGCCCCGCTCTAGTTTTAAGCCAGTTCAGTCTCGCTCAGAATCAGCTGGCCGTTGCACCCCCACCAGCACCAAGAGCCCTCTGATCATTGACAAAAATGAGACTTTCACTGTTTATAGGGACCCTGCACTTGTTCGTTCCGATGCCGACAACACTCCCTCTGTCTCCACTAATCACGTAGCGGCATATCTGCACCCCCACCTCCATGCCCTTCCCTCACCACATTCGCCCTGCCTTACGCCCACCCCGCACCTCCTGGCTCCCCCACACACCTCAGGCCTACCTCACCCACACCTGTTACCTCCAGGAGTGCTCCCGGCCATGGCCTCGCCATCGGCCTCTCTTCTCGGGGGCCCCTCTCGGCTGGACTCGCCTGGTGCTCTGGGTCACCTTTCCCTGACACACCAGCAGCAGTTCCTTCAGGTTTTATTCTCATTACTTTTTTGACTAGCCATTTCAGACTTATATGTAATGTAATAAAATCTCTTTAATAATTTACAATTAAGTTAAAGCACATCAGCTTTTTAAAGCTCCTCATTCATGAAAATAAGTAACAGAAGAGGAGTTATTAGCCTGACATGTGTAGACTTACAACAATATTTTATTATTTAATATTCTGTATTCTTTCTTCAGGGACAAGGCCCCCCTCCTCCTCTCTTGGCCCAAGCTCATGGTGGGGCAGCAGGGTTGGGTCTGTACCCAATCCTCTGGCAGTATCCCAATGGAACACCTGCGTCTTACCCCCCTGGCCTCAACCTAACCCCCACAGCCAAGTGGGTCCACCATGACAACCCTGTCCCAGTTAGCTCTGAGGCGGCTCTCAGAAGGGTATGTTGATATCAGACAGTTTAGCTCCTTATGCACTGTAGATAAATGTCAGCACAGTGCTTTGTTCTTCTGCAGAACACTGCCAGTCCGTGGCTGCACCAGGCTGGAGCCGGCACAGACGCGTTAAGTTTGCTGAGTCATGTTCCAGTCCGACCGGCCAGCGCCGATGCTCACCGCTCAATCAAGATCACTTCACACACCAGCCCGCCCCTGTCCAAAACCTGTATGGATCTCCATAAAGAGTAAGTAGAGCCACGGACGAACAGAAAGACTTCACTTGGATGGAAGTGAGTTTTGACAAATGTTTTTACAAAACAGTAGAGGATTTACAAGAGTGGATGCCCATACATTTGAAGTGAGAATGAGGAATTTTCTATTTTTTCCCTTTACAAGTCTCTGGCTGTGTTAATTTGACATGACCTGATTTATTATGTTTGTTTTTGATTTAAAAAAGAACATTTCAAAACGCTGACGTTTCCTCCTTGAATGTAACCCTTCGATGGATTTGAGTTTAAATCTGAGCAGAATCAACATTTAATCATTTGATTCTGTGTAACTTACTGTGTTGACTTATGTTCACAGTGATTCTGACAAGAAGAGCTTCATGGAGCCCATCAGGACAATGACCCTGGCCCAGTTAAAACAGGAGCAGAGTGACAGGAGCCGAACCCCCACAGGAAAAGACCATCTCCACCGCCTTTACACCGATCACAGTAAAGCACGGCTCAGCAGTCAGGTACACTGCCTTGAGATCATATATAATAGTAAGTATCGTAATCCTAACAAAAGGTATTCAAAAGGTTTTTGTTTTTTTTCTTCAGGAGATAGTTCATGTGACGGACCGGGCCATTAAATATAAGGAGGAGAATCGTCAGATCCTAAAGGAAAGCATTGAGGTTGCGCCTTTCACAGCAAAGATTCAGCGATCCAATGAGCAAATCCTTGACCGGGACAGAGACCACACTCGTGAACCTGCCTTCTCTCCCCGCATTCCAACTCTGGCCTCCCCCAGTCACAAATCTGCCCACGCACACCCTCATGTCATCCAAGAGAAAAGCAACTACTTTACTACCCTGTCCAACAGTGTAGTGAACGAGCCCCCAAGACTCTATCCATCAAAGGACAGTGCTTTCTATGACAAAGTGTCTGTCGGAGCATCAGGGGTGGTGGCAAGTGTCGGCGCAGTTGTTCCCAGCCCGGGAGTTCTGTCTCTGGGAAACTACAGCTCTAAAGGCTCTCTGTCCAAGCCTCCTCCCCTCATTAAGCACCAGCCTGAAGGAGGAGAGGGTTTGGCTGGTAAGATCACAGAGCAGCTGAGCCAACAAGTGGCACTAGTACAGCCTCATCACTTGCTTCACACAGGGTTAGACAGGATAGAGCGCCACAGCCCTATCATCTCTCCACTGTCCTCGTCCACAGCCCCAGGCGCACAGCAGATCAGGGCCATGCCATCTCTGCATCGAGCCCCTGTCTTCCACCCCCCAACCCAGCACTCTTTGGAACGAAAAGAGCCTGAAAGAGAGCGTGTAGTTTATGGTGGACGTCTCTCTCCTCCTACCCTGACCCCCATTCAGCCCGTCAGTTTACTATCAGGGGGCAGTAAGAGCTCCGTGGAGCAGCAGAAACCCCCCACCCTGCTGCCTGAACTCAGGGACCTTAAAGCTCATGGAGCAGTCACTCACAACAAGTCCATGGGCCCTACCAGCCGAGCAGAGGTGAGCCAAGTGGACGCATGGAGGAGCAGAGATATCATTCAGGAAAAAGGAGCAAGGTGTAAGCCTCAGGCTGCGACAGCATCTGTCATAGTGCGCTCCTCAACGTCTATCAAATATGACAGTTCTTTTGGTGCTAACAAATCTGGTGCTCTAATCCCAAAGGAGTCACCCCAGGGACGATTTTACCCAGCAAAGCCCCAAGGAGAGAGCCTGAGGCCGGGTGATGGTGCTAAAGACACTGGACTCAGCCTAGTCATCCAGTCAAACTCGATCTTGTGTGATTTGGGGGTGCAGTATAAAAAGATTCATGATAATATTGGGGTCAAAGGCACCAACTCTGTTTGTAGGACTGCTGTGTCAGCCCCCCAGGACTCTGAATATTGCCACTCCCCGAGAGGTGGCATTGGCAGCCAAGGACAAGCTCACTCTGGAGAGAACCACGAGCGGCTGTCTACGTCCTCTCCTGGAGGCACAGCTGCAGGGTCTCCTCAGCTCAGCCCCTGTGGCTCAGTTTCAGGTGGGAATCAGCTCTACCCCTCTTCGTTTGTCCACCTGAAAAAGCACAAAGCTGCCTGGGCTGCAGCGCAATCACGGACCTCTGTCTCTTGCTCAGATGTGGTGGAGAAAATTTCCACTCAGCCCTCACCCCCACCAGCTCGTATGAGCCAACCCTCACCTTCATTTGATAGTAGCAGTAACAGCTCAGCCAGTGGCTCCACAACTCCTAACAAATCCAGCCCTGTTCCTAATGGTCAGCCGTCTACTTCAGCCACATGTTCTCTACAATCAAACAACTACCACAAGCTAAAGAAGGCCTGGTTAACCCGGCACTCTGAGGAGGACAGGAGCACTAGCAGTCCTTCTGGCCCTCCTGTGGTCAAAGTAGAGAAGGCAGCCCACACGATCACCTGCAGCACAGCCACATCCAATAGCACTACAGCCATGTCCGACATGATCAAACCATGCACTGTTAACCTCAGTGCCTCCACCTCTAGTGAGGTGGACGTCAGCAAGGACAGTGGTACCAGGGGTCAGTCTGAGGACAAGGCAGAGGAGAGGAGAACGCCGTCCTCCAGACGAGGGCCTAAAAGGCCTTATGAGTCTGGCTCAGAAAGTGGAGCCGATGACTCAGACACGAGTGAGAGCAAGATAGAGGGTCGTGCCAAACGTCAGCCCAAGCCCACCTACAAGAAGAAACAGAACGACATGGCCAAGAGGAGAGGGGATGACAAGGATGAGGATGACTTGAAACCCAATGGCATTTTCCGTTCTGCCCGTGAGAAGACTAAACTAAAACTTGCCAGTAGCAGTAAGTCAGCTTTTCATCTCCAGACATCCATGTTGATTTGCTATGTCGTGCTCTTGACTGTTAATGCCTGTGCTCTCTCAGATGGGATTCCACGCTCCGTGTTGAAGGACTGGAGAAAGGTGAAGAAGTTAAAGCAGACAGGAGAGTCTTTTCTCCAGGACGACTCTTGTGCAGAGATCGGGCCTAACCTTCAGAAATGTCGGGAGTGTAGGGTCATCCGCTCCAAGAAGGGCGAGGAGCCAGCACACTCGCCAGTCTTCTGCCGCTTCTACTATTTCAGACGGTAACAAGACCAGTGCCCTTATCAACTAATACAATGCGATATGAATTAATATCTGACCATGAATTCCTAGTGGAATGGGAAAGGCTCTTTCTAACGAAAATGTCATAGTCAGTTGTTAAACCTTATACCCAATTTGGAATATTGTAATTAATGGTAAATTATTTAACATTACACCATTTGAAGTTTAGTTTAATCTGTAATGTCCCAGGCTTACCTACACTAAGAACGGAGTGATTCGGGTGGACGGCTTCTCCTCTCCAGACCAGTTTGATGATGAGGCCCTCTCTCTGTGGGTCCCAAAGTCGGCAGAAGACGGTCACCTCAACCAAAACATTGCCAAGTACATTCTCAGCTTCATAGGTGACAAGTTCTGCCAAATGGTTTCCATTGAGAACACTGCAGCATCCTGGCTTAAGAAGGATGGTAAGTTTTCAGTGCCTTGATGTTGTAACTAACAGATTATAAAATGATTTAGATTGAATGTGAAGTGTAAATTTTGCTTCTGTTGCAGCCAAGTTGGCATGGAAGCGTGCAGTCAGAGGAGTGAGGGAAATGTGTGATGCCTGTGAAGCTACACTCTTCAACATCCACTGGGTATGTCAGAAGTGTGGCTTTGTGGTCTGTCTGGACTGTTTCAAGGCCAAAGAGAAGAAGAGCTCCAAAGGTAACACGTCTTCTGAAAAAGTTGAATCCTTTTCTCTTGCGTCTTTTGCTAATATTTTAACATGTGCCTTGTGTGTTTTATTTGTCCAGACAAAGAACTGTATAGCTGGCTAAAGTGTGTAAAAGGCCAACCTCATGACCACAAACATCTGATGCCCACACAGATCATCCCAGGCACAGGTAACCCTCTCTCCAGCCATGAATCTACAAATCTGCTGCTTTTGTGAGTGTATTAACAGCTTCTGTTTGCTTCAGTGTTGACTGAACTAGTGACATCTATGCATGCTGTAAGAGAGAAACTGAACATCAAAGCTCACTGTCCTTGTGCAGCCAACAAACAGAATCTCCTCAACAAGCTTCCAAATACAAACGGCGTGTCCCAGGTAGGCTACCTGGGAGCAAACCTGCGCCTTCGGTGTGGATCTAGTGCCTGGTTCATATCTGATGTATCTGTTGTAGGTTCTGCAGAACGTTCTCAACCACAGTAACAAACTGTCCGTGGTCAAAGCGGAGTCCACTGGTCTACAGCAGAAGTCGGACCAGGCCGTGACCAAAGCAGAGACCAACGGAGGAGGTAGTAGCCCGGCCAGCGACACAGGCAGTGGTCTGGCAACACCCCCCGAGTCCCAGTCTCCTCTGCACTTTCTGGCCAATCTGGCCGAACAGAAGTCCAAAGAGGAGAAGAAAGGTCAGACCTCATTTGGTTAATGAAGGTTAGGGCTTAGAGTCCCCCAGAGCTTGCATTAACAGTCAGCATTAAATCAATCCAAGACTAACATCTGCTCTGAGTAGTGACTGAGTAATTTGTACTCATTTGTTATCCTCTAACCAACAGAAAATAAGGAGTCATTGCTGGGTAAATCTGTGAAGGAGGAGAAGGAGGGGGATCTGGAGCTGCTGCAGCACTGTAAAGGCAGCTCTCTAGTGACCAACAGCACAGAGCAGGGTTCCACTCTGAGGGACCTCCTCACCACGACTGCAGGAAAACTGAAGCTGGGATCCACCGACGCTGGGATTGCCTTTGCGCCAGTCTACTCTACGGCCTCACAGGTAAGAACCACAGCTCACCCTCGCATAAGACTTAACGCCAGCATCTCTCCTACAAGTCTGCTTATAATGTTTGTCTCCTGTTGCAGACTGGGAAAGGAGGAAGAACAATGCCCAATATCCTCGATGATATCATTGCCTCAGTAGTGGAGAATAAAATTCCTGCTAGTCGTCAAAATCTCACATCTAAGCTATCCCTAAAACAAGAGTCTGTTATAATAAACAACAACAGCAGCAGCCCCAGCCCTGGCGCTCCAGATGACACCAAAACAGAAAAGAAGAAATCAGTTGCACCAGTAGACGAATCCACAAACCAGTTTCCAGACATTCCCCACAGCTGGTTAAACAACAAGCGACTGCTGTGGCTCAAAGACCACCGCAACCAGAACAACTGTAAGCTGTTTAGAGAGAGTTGGAGACAGGGGCAGGTAAGTGACACCTGTCTGAGAGACACTAGAGCGCGGAGTCTGAGAGAAGAAGTGCTCATGTCTGCTTCTCTTTCAGCCCGTGCTGGTGTCCGGGATCCACAAGCGACTCAACGCCAGTATGTGGAAGGCGGACTCCTTCAACCAGGAGTTTGCTGACCACCAGGGAGATCTCCTCAACTGCAAGGACCAGGTGGTGTCCAACTCTGGAATCAAGGAGTTCTGGGATGGATTTGAAGACATCACTAGTGAGTTTCTTCATTACAAACGGCAGAGAGCAGATTAAAAATGGTATGAGTAGTAGTTAAAGTATTTCCTTATTTCATTAATACATGAAAGTAGATGATGAATGCAGTTTTGGGGCTTCTAGCAATGAGGGCTGTAGGCTCACGGGCCTCGATACCCCCGACGAGGAGATAAGACAGAATAATTTGAAGAGGGTGGGAGGGAGGGGCACGAAACAACAAACGCTGGTATATCAACAATATATCAAAAAAAAAAAAAAATTACAGACTATACTGACTTGCCTATGGCTTTGATGTAACACAAATAATTTTGTCTGTTCAGAGCGGCCCAAGTCCAAGGATGGAGACCCGATGGTGTACAGGCTGAAAGACTGGCCTTCAGGCGAGGAGTTCATGGCTCTCATGCCTTCAAGGTACAAATGTCCAGCCAGATCTGGATTTACAAGCTTTCAAACTGATCATAAAATAAAATTAACCCTAAACCGTAAGAGATGGCCACCCACAATTTATTTTAAACTTCACCATTTACTGATATTGTACACTTTGTAGACACATCTAGGGATATAATTATGATAAACGTGGTTGGGTGAGTTGGTTATTGAATTTGTATATTTCAGATATGACGATCTGATGAAGAACCTGCCTTTGCCAGAGTATTCTGACCCAGAGGGCAGTCTAAACCTAGCCTCTCATCTCCCATCGTTCTTTGTCAGGCCGGATTTGGGTCCCAGACTTTGCTGTGCATATGGTAGGCATAATCTATACCCTTGGCTCTAAAAATACTCTTGCCTTTGAATGTTTTTATTCACTTTCTTTGACTTGTACAGGTGTAGCTGCATCACAGGACCAGGACTTTGGCACAGCCAACCTTCATGTGGAGGTGTCAGATGTGGTCTCAGTCCTGGTTTATGTGGGAGTAGCCAAAGGCAATGGAGTTTTGTCCAAAACAGGTAGGACAAGATTGTTATTGTATGTAGAATATAATAATCTAGAAATATCAGCAATGTTTAAGATTCTGTTTATCATCAACTAACATCGGACAATTCTTGTTCAAGTCAACAACCTCATAATTATGGGTGTATGTGTGGGGGTGGTTGGGTGGGTGGGAGTGCGGGCATAAGTGTGTATATCTGTGTATGTATGTGTATATACTATATGTGTATATATCTGTGTGTATGTGTATATATATATATTATATAAAAGGCATGCATAAATAGCCTTTTAATCAATATAAATACATAGTAAATACATAGTAAAAAGTATAGACATGTATTTGACTTTTTTAACCTAAAATGGCAGGTGCATGTTTTATAATGTTACTTTTGGTGCAGGAGTGTTGAAGCGGCTGGAGGAGGAGGACCTGGATGAAGGGGTCCGCCGGAGACTGAAGGACTCCTCCGAAACACCAGGGGCACTGTGGCACATCTACCTCAACAGAGATCTCGACAAAGTGAGAGAGTTCCTCCATAAGGTCGGTAGCTGAACGCAGTTTCTTCACGCCTTGTCACTTGAGAAACTGTGGCGCTCATGTGTGTGTGTTGCCCCTCAGCTGTGTAAGGAGCAGGGGCTGGATATCTCTCAGGACCAGGACCCCCTTCGGGAGCACGGCTGGTACCTGAGCCGCAAGCAGCGCCAGCGCCTCCTAGATCAGCACGGGGTCCAGTCCTGGACCGTGGTGCAGTTTCTGGGAGACTCTGTGATCATCCCGGCAGGAGCCATGCTCCAGGTACTACGACACCTGTGGGAAAAGAGACAGGCGCGGTTAAAATAAATATGTTTAGCTTACACCTTGGCGTTAATATTGAACAAACCTTCCTGCACATCTTTATATAGATGCTTGTTACTTACAATGGGGGTTTAAGTTAATCTGAATTACTGAACTTTTTCATGGAGATGTTATTTCTTTGACTGGAATGTTCCACAGTATGACGTCAATCATATCTATCTTGCATTTAAACAATTAACGGTATTAAAAATGCTAAAAAAAAATAGTAATAAAAAAACAACTTTGAATTAACATGCGTTCCTCACTGTTAGTCGCCTCTTCATGACTTAGGCCAGCGGCATCACTTGCTTCTACGTTGTCGCTTCCATTTTCCATGAAAATGGATATGTTTAATGCCATACTGTAGTAGAACATTTTAGGCTCCATGAAGATAATTGTTTGTTAACAAGGTTCAATTGAAACTTTGTGTTTTAGAACAATAAAAAATGTAGCGTTTGCCGCGACGTATGGTTACAGTCTGCCACTGCAGTTTAATAGGAAGTGAAGTCAAGAGCCCGCCCCTCCTCACTCTCCTACCAAACTGAACATCCATCCATCCATCCATCTTCTTCCGCTTATCCGGGGCCGGGTCGCGGGGGCAGCAGCCTGAGCAGGGACTCCCAGACTTCCTTCACCCCAGACACTTCCTCCAGCTCCTCCGGGGGGATCCCGAGGCGTTCCCAGGCCAGCCGAGAGACATAGTCCCTCCAGCGTGTCCTGGGTCTACCCCGGGGCCGCCTCCCGGTGGGACATGCCCAGAACACCTCCCGAGGGAGGCGTCCAGGAGGCATCCGGAACAGATGACCCTCAGCTGGCTCCTCTCGACGTGGAGGAGCAGCGGCTCTACTCCGAGCTCCTCCCGTGTGACTGAGCTCCTCACCCTATCTCTAAGGGAGCGCCCAGCCACCCGGCGGAGGAAGCTCATTTCGACCGCTTGTATCCGCGATCTCGTCCTTTCGGTCATTACCCAGAGCTCATGACCATAGGTGAGGGTAGGAACGCAGATTGACCGGTAAATCGAGAGCTTCGTCTTTCGACTCAGCTCTCTCTTCACCACAACGGTCCGATACAGCGCCCGCATCACTGCAGACGCTTCACCGATCCGCCTGTCAATCTCACGCTCCATCCTTCCCTCACTCGTGAACAAGACCCCGAGATACTTGAACTCCTCCACTTGAGGCAAGGACTCTCCACCCACCCGGAGAGGGCAAGCCACCTTTTTCCGGTCGAGAACCATGGCCTCGGATTTGGAGGTGCTGATCCTCATCCCAGCCGCTTCACACTCGGCTGCAAACCGTCCCAGTGCATGCTGCAGGTCCTGGTCTGAGGAAGCCATCAGGACGACATCGTCCGCAAACAGCAGAGATGAGATCCTGTGGTTCCCAAACCGGACACCCTCCACGCCCTGACTGCGCCTAGAAACCGGTGATAAAGGGCAGCCCTGGCGGAGTCCAACATGCACCGGGAACAGGTCTGACTTACTGCCGGCAATGCGAACACAGCTCCTGCTCCGGTCATACAAGGACCGGACAGCCCTTAACAAAGGGCCCCGGACCCCATATTCCCGGAGCACTCCCCACAAGGCGCCCCGGGGCACACGGTCGAATGCCTTCTCCAGGTCCACAAAGCACATGTGGACTGGTTGGGCAAACTCCCATGAACCCTCGAGCACCCGATGGAGAGTATAGAGCTGGTCCAGTGTTCCACGACCGGGACGAAAACCACACTGCTCCTCCTGAATCCGAGGTTCGACTATCGGTCGGATTCTCCTCTCCAGTACCCTGGAATAGACCTTACCGGGGAGGCTGAGGAGTGTGATCCCCCTGTAGTTGGAACACACCCTCCGGTCCCCCTTCTTATACAGAGGGACCACCACCCCGGTCTGCCAGTCCAGAGGTACCGTCCCAGACTGCCACGCGATGTTGCAGAGACGTGTCAGCCAAGACAGTCCCACAACATCCAGAGACTTAAGATACTCAGGCGGACCTCATCCACCCCCCGAGCCGTGCCCCCACGGAGCGTGCCAACCACCTCCCTGCCTACAGCCAGGGTGATGGATGAGTCCGCCTCCAAGATCTCAGCCTCTGCTTCCTCCTCGGAAGATGTGACAGTGGGATTGAGGAGATCCTCAAAGTATTCCTTCCACCGTCCAACCACATCCCCAGTCGAGGTCAACAGTTCTCCACCCGCACCGGAACGGTGTTGGTGAAGCACTACTTCCCCCTCCTGAGGCGTCAGACGGTTTGCCAGAATTTCTTTGAGGCCAACCGATAGTCCTCCTCCATGGCCTCCCCGAACTCCTCCCAATCCCGAGTTTTTCCCTTTGCGACAGCACGGGCTGCAGTTCGCTTGGCCTGCCGGTACCTGTCAGCTGCTTCAGGAGTCCCACAAGCCAGCAAGGCCCGGTAGGCCTCCTTCTTCAGCCTGACGGCATCCCTTACTTCCGGTGTCCACCACCGGGTTCGGGGATTGCCGCCGCGACAGGCACCAGAGACCTTGCGACCACAGCTACGAGCTGCCGCATCGACAATGGAGGTGGAGAACATGGTCCACTCGGACTCAATGTCTCCAGCCTCCCCCGGGATCTGGGAGAAGTTCTCCCGGAGGTGTGAGTTGAAAACCCTGCTGACAGAGGGCTCTGCCAGACGTTCCCAGCAGACCCTCACGATGCGCTTGGGCCTACCAAGTCATTCCGGCTTCCTCCCCCGCCAGCGGATCCAACTCACCACCAGGTGGTGATCAGTTGACAGCTCCGCCCCTCTCTTCACCCGAGTGTCCATGTCACGCGTCAGTAGGTCAGATGACACGACAACAAAGTCGATCATCGACCTCCGGCCTAGGGTGTCCTGGTGCCACGTGCACTGATGGACACCCTTGTGCTTGAACATGGTGTTCGTTATGGACAAGCTGTGACTAGCACAGAAGTCCAATAACTGAACACCACTCGGGTTCAGATCGGGGGGGCCGTTCCTCCCGATTACCCCTCTCCAGGTGTCACTGTTGTTGCCCACGTGGGCGTTGAAGTCCCCCAGTAGAACAACGGAGTCCCCGGGTGGTGCACTGTCCAGTACCCCTCCCAGAGACTCCAAGAAGGCCGGGTACTCTGCACCGTTGTTCGGCCCGTAGGCCGACACAACGGTGAGAGACCTGTCCCCCACCCGAAGGCGGAGGGATGCGACCCTCTCGTTCACCGGGGTGAACTCCAACACGTGACGGCAGAGCTGTGGGGCTATGAGCAAGCCCACACCAGCCCGCCGCCTCTCCCCGCGGGCAACGCCAGAGAAATGGAGCGTCCAGCCCCTCTCGAGGAGACGGGTTCCAGAGCCCAGGCTGTGCGTGGAGGCGAGGCCGACTATATCTAGTCGGAAGCGCTCGACCTCCCGCACGAGCTCAGGCTCCTTCCCCCCCAGCGAGGTGACATTCCATGTCCCCAGAGCTAGTTTCTGTGTCCGGAGATCCGGTCGTCGAGGCCCCTGCCTTCGACTGCCACCCAGATCTCTTTGCACCGGCCCCTTATGGATCCTCCTGCAGGTGGTGGGCCCACGGGAGGGCGGCCCCACGTTGCTCCTTCGGGCTGTGCCCGACCGGGCCCCGTGGGGAAAGGCTCGGCCACCAGACGCTCGCCGTCGAGCGCCCACCCCAGGCCTGGCTCCAGGGTGGGGCCCCGGTGACGCCAGTCCGGGCGACGTACACGTCCTTGGTTTAACACTCGTCATAAGAGGCTTCTGAACCGCTCTTAGTCTGACCCGTCACCCAGGACCTGTTTGCCATGGGTGACCCTACCAGGGGCATGAAGCCCCCGACAACATAGCTCCCAGGATCATTCGGGTACTCAAACCCCTCCACCACGTTAAGGTGGCGGTTCAAGCAAACTGAACACACGATTAAAAAGTGTGTTCGACCTGGACCAATAATCCCT
Organism: Rhinogobius similis; assembly: GCA_019453435.1. Taxonomy (NCBI): domain Eukaryota; kingdom Metazoa; phylum Chordata; class Actinopteri; order Gobiiformes; family Gobiidae; genus Rhinogobius; species Rhinogobius similis. The sequence goes on along the minus strand of CM033636.1, from coordinate 16,325,517 downwards.
GTTACTGCAATGATTCCACTAGACCTCCACAATCTGTCGTCCATTGAGACCCCCCACAGTAACATCGAGATTCAAACATTGTTACATTTATGTATAATGGTGAAAGCTGTAAATCTCCTCCTGTAAAAGCGTCCTGAAGCTAACTTTAACATGTATCACCCTCAGGTGCAGAACCTCCACAGCTGTATTCAGGTCATCAATGACTTTGTGTCCCCTGAGCACGTGGCCAACTCATTTCAGCTCACTCAAGAGCTGCGGCCCACCAAAGAAGAGGTCAACTACGAAGATAAGCTGCAGGTATGAGCCGCGTGTCCAGCATAGTCTCAAATAGCACTGGTGCATCCTGTCAGTAAAAGAGAAATTTTATTTTGGAGTTTGCAAAACAGATATTAAAATTCACATTGGATCACAGACCTTTTGAAGACTAAGTCAAAAATGCAACAAATAAGGTTGAACCGAAAAACTTTGGAATACATTTGTTTTATTTTCAGTATTGCACTTACAATTAGAATTGCTCTTTAGGTTTTTACATCAGTATTCATTTTATAGTGCATATGTAAAGCACATCCAGGAGCATTGGAGAGGAGAGTGAAATACAAACTACTAAAACAATACAAGAATTGCATACATTTCAGAACATGTTTGTAAATGTCTACAAACTACAGGGTTAGTAATCATAACAGCTTTTACAATTTGTAGATCGTGACCCTTCAAATTGCGGGTTTAATTGACTTGTGGAGTTTTTTTATTTTTAACTTTGCGCATCATTGTATTGCCATTATTGTTGGATCTCTGAAGCAGTCTCTTCTGTGCTGAACAGGTGAAGAACATTCTGTACCACTGTGTGAAGGAGGCCGTGAGCGCTCTGAGGAGGAACAGCACAGAATCAGACACGTAACGCCCTGGTCCTGAGTCACCTGGTCGTACCTCCCTGTGCCTCCTCAGAGCTTTAGCGACACCAGTGGCAGGTTGCAGCACCTCCTCATGCGGGACAGACTCGCAGCATCACCAGCAGAAGCTCCGCCCCCTCCCCTCGTCCCCATGGCAACACGAGGCGAGGACCAATGCAATGTGTTTTCTTCTGTATTTTGTTTGTGTCCTTTTCTGTTGCTAATCGTTCACTCATGGTGACTCATTTCCTCTGTGAAGATGTATTTATTTCATAGTTTTATGAAAAGTTTTTAGAAAAAAATCCTTCATGTAAATGTGACTTGTACAGTTTTTGAAATTGTAGTAGTTTGAGTTAAACGGCTCTACTGTGACAGAGGACACACTCGCACACATGCACACCAGCTAATGCCTGTAACTTTGGGAAACAATGCTCTATGTCCTCCCGCCATAACAAAGAACTGCCAAACTGTACAGACTGTAAGTATGATGTACAGAAAAAAGGCCTATTCACTTCAGCATTTGATGAAACGCAACAGTATTTACAGAAAAGATGTAATTTATTTAAGAAAATAATTGTCTGTTTATGTTTTGTTAAGATTTACTATGGTGAACTTTTGAAGTTAAAAGATAATTGAAACTATATGTAAATATATATACATATATACATTCACTGAGGTATTTTTTTAAAACATGGCTTGCTTCAATTTAAAAATTTAAAGTGCAAGTGTTACATGCTTTGTACATTGAAGTTCAAAAGGGTTTTACATTTTCCATTAAAATGGATTTATCAAGAGCTTGGTGTGTTTTCGTCTTCTTAATTCTCTTATTCCCGGCATCTTGGTTACAAGTATAGTTAAATGGCAATTATCATGTTCCCCTCCTGGCCCTCGCACCTCCAGAGCACAGCGGCCTGCGGCCATACTCACGGCCAGCAGAGGGAGCCGGAGATCCACGCACAGCCGGATGACGATCCATGAACACCTTCATATTCATGGATCTTTTAAAACATCGAATTGATTCAATTTCTCTGACAGTATTCCTTCAAAATCTCTTCGAGACCTTCACTCCCGTGACGCCTTATCCGCGTCTTGAACAGGCGCACAGATGCGGATTGTGGACAGAGTTGACAGCAAAAAAGCCGAGTGACTGAGCGCGACCGTGGAGGAGGTACATTGAGCCCTTTACAGGTCTGTCTCCGCGTCATTTTGACCCGGTCTAGATATTATTTTTTTTTTTCATCACTATGACACTTTCCTGGGTACAAGACATGCATCCAAATAGATAGATAAATAAATGCACATCACTTAATATACAATGCATGCATCTTTTGTAATGTAAAATAAGTATTTTTTTCTGATAGGAAATATATTGGTAGCTCACTGACCAAAGGTGCATAGCTCATATGAAAAGAGCACGAGTTCATCACCTGTGACTGAATTCAGGAGTTTGGACTAGAACATTCATTTTAAGTCATGTTTGGCATTTAATTGTTTTACTGTAGCCAAAAAGAACCATTTTGGGGTAGAACTGAGAATTGAGATTTTTGTGATCAAGTTTCTGTTCTTATGAGTGAAAAGATTCATTGAATTATTATTTTTTTTAATACAAGTAAAATAAATTCCCTTTTAATTAGAAACACCATTTTAATTCTTTAATTAACCATTAGTATCTATTTCTCACTTTGAGATGCTGTGAGATTGGGCAGTTATTTGAAACTGGCTGCTGATTTTATTGCAGAGCCTTTAACTTATATTTTTAATGTGAGTCGCGTCCATGCCTAAAGATCTGGAAATCTGCATTTGTACTCCCATTGTTAAAGGGTGCCGATCAGAATGAAATCAACAACTATAGGTGTATTTCTAAACTCTGTTGTAGCCAAAAGTCTTGAACACCTGGTCAGCATCCAGTTGAAAGACTTTTTAGATGCTAATGATATTTTATCTAACTTTCAGTCTGGTTTTCGAAAGCAACATAGCTGCTCTTAGGATTCTTGACGATTTCTTGCAAGCTTTAGATCTTAAAAATGTTAAATGTAATTTTCATCAACTTATCTAAGGCTTTTGACACCATGGATCCTCATCCTCACAATCCTGGAACTGCACAACTGATCTCTGGTCAGGCTTTAAATTGGTTTTCCAATTATCTGTCAAACAGCTCACAAAGTGTGAAATTGGCAGGGGCCTCCTCTTCTTTAAGTGTGTCCAAGGGCATACGTCAGGGTTCTATTTCAGGCCCAATTTTATTATCTGTTTATGTAAATAATCTTTGTGTGGAGTTGTCTGATGTCATGTACATTTCTATGCAGATGATACAGTACTTTACTGCTGTTCAGCATCACTAGAACAGTCTTTACAGTCTGCCTTTGACGTAGTGCAGTCTCTATTGCAGTCCCTAAAGCTAGTTCTAAATTCAGGCAAAACAAAAGCTATGATCTTCTCACATGGACGAGCCGTACAAGACAACATCCCCCAGATAGTGACTTCTCAGGGAAACCCAGTTGTTTTGGATTCAATTTTAACTGGACCAAGAGCTCTCTTTCAGGGCTGGGTGGCCTCCTTTGGGTGCCAGAAGGTTCACACATTGGATGTTATTAGTATATAAAGTGCTATGTAAGGGTCATTACACCCTGCGCTCACGTGATATGTTTAGCGTGTCTGTTCCACGTATAAGAACTGACTGAGGAAAGAGAGCTTTTTCTTATGCTGCTCCCACAGCCTGGAATGCCCTCCATTCGGAGGGGAGATAGCGCGAACTGGTCTCAGTTTGGTGTTTTCACGCAATGTTGCAAAAAAAAGAGCGTGAATGTTTCAACATGTTTTTGTACTTTGTGTTGTTGTTATGTTTTCACTTTGCCCCAGGTCACCCTTGAAAAAGAGGTTTTGATCTCAGTGGGTTCTTACCTATTTAAATAAAGGTCAATAAATAAATATCAATACAGTTTAATTTGTGATGTTCTCCCAAAGACTTGTTTGATTGTGGTATAAACAGGAAATCATTATCTCAAAAATAAATCACCTACACCTGACACATTAAAGAGGAGCCTGTGCTGATGCTTATGGCCAGCTCTGGTCCAAGATGTTCATCCAAACACATAAACACAGAACTTATTTTACTCTTGCACACAAATTCTTAAAATCAGAACCTTTTTTTTTTTTTTTTTTTTTTTGAAAACAAACTATATTCAGCTTATTCAAAAGAATGCAGTACGCTTCCGTATTACATTCACAGGGAGCTGATTATAAGCTTCTGTGGCCCAGTTTAGCTGACGGCCCAGTTTACCTGACGGCCCAGTTTACCTGACGGCCCAGTTTAGCTGACTTCGCGCTGTGTGTCCCTGCTCAAACGCCGTATGGTTCAAATCAGGATGGTCACATTTTAAGGGGAGCAGTCCTGGGTGGTAAGCTCTCTTATGTAAGTGCGTGAGTGCGGGTTATGCGCAGTACAGCCAGACGGGAGTTCACGCCGAGTTCACGCACTGCACGCAGAGGTCACGCAGAGGTCACCAGCGGAGCGTCAGAGCGCAGTGTTTGTCAGAGGTAGGTAGTAATGAATCACATCTAGTCAGAGGTGGGTAGGGGATCCAAATAGTGTACTCAAGTAAGAGTAAAGTTACCTGAAAAGAATATTACTAGTAGAGCTCCAAGAAATTAAGTAAAAAGGTATTTGGGGAAACTATTACTCAAGTAACTGGGCGTAGAACCTCTGATTTATACTTTGAAGTTAGTGTAATTGGAGCGTCAAAGCACTTAAGTAAAGCTCGGATCTGGTATCTTCAAAAGATGGAAGTCAAAAATGCAAAAACTAAATCACATCTGAAGAAGCAGTGCAAGAAAGACAAATGTTTAAATAACTTCATATTGCTCATATTTTTTTGTCGCTTGTAGATTAACTTACAGTGAGAAGAGGAACCAAAACTAAGAGTACTTAAATAAAAATATTACTCAAGTAGGAGTCAAAGTATTGTGTCTAGATGTCATTCTAAGAAGAAACAATTCTTCTCATCTAGTAACATTTACTTGGTGACTTAGTTATTGAATTCACATTTCATCACATTTTTTCTTGGTAAGCCTAAAATCTCAACTACTTTATATTTTGACATATTGAAACTATTTGAAAGACTATTGTGTAAATACATTTATATTTAAATTGCTTTATTTTATGTTTTATCAGAGAGAATATTTCCATCATTCTTTTGTATGATTGAATTCATATAAAACATACAAAACATAATATAAAACAGTACGTTTTATTTTATCCAAGTCATTATTATTAAGTTATTCTTTTTTTATCCAGGCTATTTAATTATTCCATTACCACTTTTTACTTGTGGAGTGATTTTCTTGGTGATGTTCCTCCCCCGGTGAATGGGCATTGCACCGTTGCCTCAGGGTTAGGTCACAGTGCATATGCAGGGCAGCTCTAATAAGATTCAGAAGGTCTCACACTCTTCACCATGTTTCACCACTGTCCTCCTGCGAACACAAAATCTGAGAGAAAATCTGACTGGGCTTATCGTTGATATTGAATCACTCAGGTCGCACTGTGCACAGCATGAAATCATTACAAATGAAGTGTCTGTTTTTCTGTTTTTCTCTTTAGTGAACTATTTAGGTCATTGTTTCATTTGTTTGTTCCCTTTAAAACCCAAACCCAAAATGAGCAGCTTTAGCCTGTTGGTTGTGGGTGTCAGTGTGAAACCATTGGCCTGAGGGTCGCTGTGGAGTTCAACAGCAGCATCCCAAGCAGAGGGTTGTGCCCCCTGCTGGGACTTCACCATCTGAGCCCAGGTCAGGCCTATGTGCTCTTTACCATTTGGCTGACTCAGAGTTGCCCTTCAATAAAACGGACCCCAAGTGTTTTTGTCTCACCTCTGGATTTTCTTCCCATTCACAAGGGACGGTGTCGTTTTAGGCCTGAACTCATTTGGAAAAATATTTCTTTAAGAATTTTCTGATAAGTTTGGGAAGTGTTTTTGAAAGCCCTGATTCAATTTGAGAAGACAGTAAACTATAAACTAATGCAAGAGATACATATTTCAGGATTTGATATATTGAGACGGGATATTTTTGTTTAGTTGGTTTGTTGATGTGGACACAATAATTGTAGTAGCCTCTGCAGTTTGCTAATTGCAGCCATTCACAGTTAGATGTTGATAGAAAGTAATCTTGCTGTGGTTTCATTCAACACAGTATATAAAACAAAAATACTAACTAAAGCAGCAAAAAATCAGTTGGCCCTGGATTACTGCATTCCTTTTTGACTGAGAGGGATGACATTAATTTGAGTTAAGAAGACACTAATTGACAAATAAACACTGAATAATAACTTAAGTGGGGGGTGGGGGTGTGACTGGGGGTGAGACAGGGGTGAGGGTTTAAGTTAAGGGCAGATAGTCAGTGAGTCAGTTGAGGAAGGTGTGTGTCCTCTGAACGACCCTCTCTGTATGTATGTGCACACACATGCATGCACTCACAGATGGAGAGGCCTCATTAGCCTGTAGTGAGACTGCCATTAATTATTATTACATCATTTGAAGATAACAATGAACAGCTAGGGTCTTTTTAATCAACATGGTCTATCAGCCAATCATGTGGCAAGAAAAAGCTTGTGTTTTGTAGAGGAGTTAAAATTTCAGAGGAATAAATTGGATTTTCTTTTGTGTGTACTGAATGAAGATGTATTGCCTATATGGTCATAAACCTGAATATCTAAACCCACATTTATTTGTTTTTAATTAGAAAGAATCTAATTAAGATTTGTGATCAATCAGTTTTAGGGGGAAATGACGATGCAGTATTCAGTAAACGTGATGTAGGACATAAGGACTCCAGCTCATTTAGCTGCACTGCTAACCAGCTAATGGAATGATGACCCTCCAAAGGGTCCACATACCCGCCGCCCACACCTCGGACAGGGGGCCACAGAGTTGACTGTTGCCCTTCCGCTCCATAGATTTCTCTGGAACATTGTAGCAGCAGGAGTCAAGGGGACAGGTGCTGTTGACAGGCTGCTTCCCGTGTCTTTTCTGCACACAGGGCCAAAGACACCTGTCAGTGTGGCCCGGCTCGTCTGTTTAATGGTGGCCCTGAACAAGGTTTGGTTTTTTAGCCCATAAAATAACTAGCCTGACAGCACTGCATAACAATGACATTTGTTCTGAAAATTTGGGCTAAGGTTAAGTAATTGATCCTGTTTAGTTTTTTGTTTTTTTTTATTGCAATAAACAAAGTAGTGTATTTGGTCATTTTAAACAGAACTGGGGCAGAGGTCAACAAACTCATTGTAGTCCTGAGCATTATTGTGATGGTTTTGAATATGGGACCTTGGTCAAGTAGCTCTGCACTCTGGTGGAAGGGGTGGGAAATATATCAGAAAGGTATAATATCGTTATTGTTGTTTTGCAAAATTAGAATATTGTGTAGGCTATTTTCCCTATAATTAAAACTATTAAAAATAACTGCAAAATAACACATTACAAATAAAACGAACATAAGCATCTATGTAAGGGTTTTAAGTGATATTTGTGCTCTTAAATGGTTAATTTTAAGGTTTATTCACATTTTGTGCAAGACATTTTGTGCAATACATTTACAGGCACATTGTAGCCCACGCCTTGGTAAAATATTGTCAGAGTGTTGCTATTTTATTGTGGTAATTATCTTCTGCACTAATATACTTGATATGTGATATAACACTAATATATCCCTGTTTCCCTTGTGATTTCGGTTTAATTCTGAGATAAAACTGGATCAGTCCTCGCTGGATCAGTCCTCGCGTGTTCTTTGAATAGCTTATTCCTTCTGTTGCTCTCCAGGATTGTGAATCTGTGCCTAGTGACCCCAACGGCAGCAGTAAGCCAAGTGTGTGTGGATTATGCTGCTGCTTCAGTCCACAAGTTTACAGTGAGCACACGGTTGGATTGTCCAAGTTCCAAAGTTCAGACCTACCTCTGTTGTGAATATCTGAGGAAGGGACATACTGTTGTTGTGTCCATAGGCAAGACACCTAGGTGTGTAAATAATAAAAGAAACTGAACTCATTTGAACATTTTAAGTGAAAATGTTTTTCCACTCATCCCTTCTTCAGTTCATCTGACAGGGAACTGGTGAATCACTGAGTAATACAGTCCCGATCAAACCTTTAAGACCAATTGAATAAATGGAAAAATTCACATTTTGCATGGCTGGGGTTCCAAGTAGAGCTTCAGTTTGCAACAGGAAATGGGAGTGAGACAAAAACACAATTGAAAACAGCAATTAAACTAAAATATGCTATTGGACTTTACAAAAGAGCACCAGGCATAGGACATTGAAAAGTGGAAGAAAATATTACTCTCTGATGAGAAAATTTTTACCTTGATGGTCCTGATGGTTTCCAACGTTACTGGCATGACAAGCAGATCCACCTGAGATGTTTTATAAGTGCCACAGGGAGGGGGCGCCATAATGATCTGGGGTGCTTTTTCCTTCAGAGGAACAGTTGAGCTCCAGGTGGTGCAGGGCGTCAAAGGCTGCTTGCTCTGTGCAGATGCTGCAGAGAGCATCCTTCATGATTGAGGCCCTCGTCTGTGGTAACGATTGGACAACGAACAGGACAACGCTACAGTTCACTAAGCCTGCAGGAGGAAGGACTTCTTAACACTTCTTAGTAACATCACGCTTGTGGTCCATCCTGCGTGTTCCCCTGATCTAAATCCAACTGAGAACCTTTGGGGATGGATGGCAAGGAAAGTTTACAAAAATAAACCACAGTTCCAGACAGCAGATGCCCTTCAAGAGACCATCTTCACCACTTGGAGAAATGTTCCCACTCACCTCCAGGAAAAGCTTACATCAAGCATGCAGCAACAATTTTTGAAGTGATCATCAATAATGGTGGCACTACTCATTTCTTAGTTCTTGTTTGGGACTTTGATTTCTGTTTTGAGGGGGTTTCAAGGTTGTGTTTTGAGGTGTGGTCCTAAACTTTTAATCAGCTGCAGACTTTTTTTTGCCACACTCCCATTTTTGGTGCTCTGGGTTAGGATTCGGGTTTCAAGTTCTCTACCTGGAACATTTGTTATGATCCAACCATGCAACATTTGACTTTTGCCATTTATTCAGTCAGGAGCACGGGGTCTGTAAATGTGACTGGTCCAGTCTGTAGCAAGTTTGACTGATGAAAAGGCTAATAACCCACAAGGCACAGTTTAATAATTTTATACAAATGTACACACACATAGACTAATGTGGATTCTTTTTGTATATGCTTGGTTCTTTGTTATGTTTTCCTGAGGTGAGGCTGTACATTCAGCTTTGGAGCCTCCTAGTGGTGCATGAGGCTTCATACACAGTATAGACAAACAAACGGCCCTGAGCCGTGAGTATGTATGTCAAAGCCACATCCACCTCTGACTCGCAGTCTGCACTGCCTCTTTAATGGATCCAGACACAAGTAGTATTTTAATAATAACAGGATTGTTTTTAGCTCAGGTCTATTGGGAACACACAGTGTCCATTTTTTTCTTTTGTAACTAAACGTATGTAGATTGAAAATAGTAATTGTTGAAATGAAAGTACATGTAAAGGTCTTGCCCAGATCCACACTAGTCCGGTCTCTGCCAGGTGTACGGAGCTGCAGTTGATTCCCACAAGTGTGAAAAGCATTTTGCACCTTAAAGAAAGCAACGTGCACCATGTGGGCAGCAGGTGAACCTTGTTGTGTCGCTCAGGGCAACATACCTCTAAGTGTAACTGCGTGGCCTCCATAGCTTCAGTTGAGAGCCATAAGAATGATTTAGACTGCACCATGTTCCTGACTCACACCAACTGAAAGGGAGTGAACATGGAGCTCTTTAACTGTGAGCTGTAAATTGATGGAGAACAATAGACCCGAGGAGGAGAGAAGGCAAAGTTCAGAGAAGTTCACTCACATCATTGGAGAACAGCAGCAGCGTGGATAGGACAAGCATGCATTAATGTGTCAGCTGCAATTTACTAGTACAATTTGGCATGAAGTTTGCCCTGGTCCTGATGACTTACAGTGCTCAGCATTTGTGGATCCAATATCACAAACACAATTGAACTTCACTGAAGAGTAATAAACAAAAGGCTGGACAAGTGCACAAAGCCTTGTGATGTGCTCTAAAATATGGCAGAGCTCACATTGGTGACCACAACATGTAAACCACAAGAGTGCGACACATCCACAGTGTGGAGGGGGCATGGGGTTGTTCTGTCTCAGCCTGTATCACAGTCAATAGTCTCTAAAATGATTGGTGTGAACTCCGTTTCACCCCGGCTGCACTCATCTGCCACAGTCATCAGCTCCATGCATTCCACATTTTGTCTTGCTTCCACTGTGTGTAACTAAATACCTGCAGGAGGCAGGCAGGGCACACTGACGTCATGATGCGACAGTAGCCCGCACACATGCCTCTGTGCTTTTCATTTATGGTCTTATAAGATTTGATGTTAGAGGCTACTTAGACTAGAAATAAGGAAAGCGAATTGTATTTTGCAAAATGTATTTTATTAAATAAAATCTCATACATTTTAGTAGTCACTTAAATAAGTGAAAAATATACAGTAAAATCTACATATGTACACAAGTCTATAATACATATGCTCATGGACTCAGGTGTCCCATGTGCAGAGTGCCTCTGGTTATATAAACATATTTACAAAAATCAACAATGGTTTAGTTGTAACTCATGAACTTTGTGGGCAGATTGTCCACAGGGTACACTGTGGGCCCGGTCTTCATGGTGGGGGGGCCGTTCAGGAGAGTCCAGTGGGACTTAGAGACCAGCTCCACAAGAAAGATTTTCAGTAGGACTTTGGCAAACTCCTTCCCCACACACATCCTGCTGCCTCCACCAAAGGGAATATACTGGAACCGGGCCGAGTCGGAACAGTGCTTGGACAGAAAGCGCTCTGGCTGGAACTCCTCTTTGTGAGGAAAGATTTCAGCTACGTCATGTGTGTCACAAATGCTGTAGATGACATTCCAGCCTTTGGGAATCTGGTAACCCTAAAATGTAACAATTATAAGAGTCAGCATAAGTCAAGTGACATCATTAAACACCTTAACACTGAAAGTGAAGGAACAAACATACATTAAGTTCAAACGTCTTGAGGGCGACTCTAAAACCACCGGGGACGGGAGGGTTGAGCCGCAGTGTCTCCTTGATCACACAGCTGGTGTATTTGAGCTGCTCCAGCCACTCCATGGTGAGGTTCTGAGGGTCCATGCCCTGCTCCTCCTGCAAAGAAACAGCAATATGTGATGAAATACATACTGATGTTCTCATAGATAATTGTTAACTTAAATGCCAGGGATCTAGTTTTTGGAAGGAAATGCAAAAATGAACAGTGACTGACCTTCTCCAGGAGCTCTAAGCGGAGGCGGTTCACAGCGTCAGGGTTAAGGCCCAGGAACATGACCAGCGAGGTGGCTGTGCTGGCTGTGGTCTCATGGCCCCCAAACAACAGCTCTGTGGCTGACTCTTTAATGGCCTGCAAGAGAGACACCATGAAGCCCATGCACTACTCTGTGTGGTGTAAAAAACATTTCACAACTGCCAACTAGTTGTGAAACATTGTGATGAGCTCATTACTCCACCATCCTGTCTTTCTAATAAGTTTAAGGAGATGTGGGGTACCTGCATGCTGAGCGGTTCTCCATTCTTGCGGCTGCTGTCAATGAGCTGCTGGAGAGCGTCCCGGGGCCGAGAGCCCTTCTCACAGTCCTGTAGCTTCTTCTTGATGTTCTCCTCAATTTTGGAGTGGATGAAGTTCCTGGCCTTCAGCCCCTATGATAGAGCAGGTCAGTACAGGCACACACGGGTATGACATGGGAAGAGATGGGGTGGGTGAGCTTACCCGGTACAGGCCACTGAAGGGCACATCTATAGGCAGAGAGAAGAGGTTTCGGATCATCTCCTCAAAGGCCTCCACCAGCTGCTGCTCGTGTGTTCTGATCTGCTCTGCCTCGAAGCCCAGAAGGACCCTCATGGCAATACGGAACATGAGGCGTTTCATATCAGGGTAGACCAGCACACATGCATCCCGGGACAGCCAGTCCTGCACAGCAGCCCGCATCTCCTCCTGGATCACAGGGACGTATAGCTCCAGCGCCTCCCTAGAGAAAGCCCGCATGATGGCCTGCATGGGACAGAGAGGTCAGTGGGCTGCGACACAATTGGAAAACATCTGAGCCTATGGTTCCTATCAAGCTTCACAAAAGGCCAATAAAGAAGACAACGTACCTTCTTCTTAGACTTGTGCTGTGATCCGTGTACGCTGGACAGAGTGTCTGAGCCCAGGATGGTGCGTACAGAAGCGGGCCACTGGACGGAGACGAGCCGGTGCTCTCCGGTCAGAATTTGCTTGACGTTGTCTGCCCCCATCACTCGCACGGTAGGATTCCCGAAAAGATGCGTGCGGTAAATATAGCCGTACTTCTGGCGTTTCATGCGCAGAAACTTTCTCCTCTGCACAAGAAGAAAAATCATGTTTGAGTTACAACTACTTAAAATCAACAAACAAATCACAGAGCGCCACGTGTTGTGGTGCTTACCTGGAGGATGAGCTGCAGCGTCTCTCCGAGGAAAGGCAGACCCATTGAGCCCGGGGGCAGCGGACGGGAGCAACCAGGGTCCCGGCCTCTCAGTAGGTATACCTCCCAGAGCTTAAGCGCCACTAAGAAAAGCAGTACGGGCAGAACTATAGTGCAAAGGAAAGTGGCCAGCAGCGTGTTCAGAGCCATTTCGCAGTGACGAGTTCTCAGAGAGTCTGACAGTCGCGCTGCCGTGAGGCCTCTTATAGGCTCCTCGCTCTCCTCCCTCACATAAATTAGTTCACACAAAGTTCATCTTTAATTGTGGCTGTCAATGCCCCGCCTACAACCTGTGCTGCTGGCGCGCTCCACCATTTGTTCAGTCCCAGCTTTAGTCCTTACCTCCTGTAGCAGGGGCATTTCACTGAGAAAAGGTGCCGCTTTCAGTAAGACAATGAGTGAGTGCCAAGACGCCTTTGTTTTTCGAGAGGCCACTTTAGGCCTCCGTAGTGCTAATCTGCCTGCAGGGTGGACCACATTCAACCCAGAGCCAACTCTCCACAGTTCCACGGTGCATTAATCCGCCTCCCGTGAACCCGGCTGCTGTCATTCAAAGTGCAGCTCTGGAGGCTGATGCTCCACTCTTCTCCGTGAGCCTGAACCACAGCGTGAACCAGTTTCTAATACTGAGAATCCAGCAGTAAAACTGAAGTCATGTTATAAAGTGATATCAGCACCGGGTTCAAACCTGGGTCAGTGCGCTCGCACGCGCACTGACGCGCGAGGTTATCCTCAGGCTACGCACAGAGTAAACAGAGGCACATCAGCGTAAAGTGTTTTTACGACCCGAGTGAGCGTGCGCGTGCATGTCACAGAGACAACCTGGTGCCGTGTTCAGCGTTTACAGGCTCAGTTTAGTTCACTGGGACACGGCACATAAAGAGCACTCATGACCCGTCCAAGTGTGCCTCAGAAGCTCTGGGGGGAAGCGCGCGGTGAAGCGGCTATATTTCACCATGTCCCGGTGGACTAAACGTAACCTGGATGAGCTCTCACACATGCCCATACATTGTTGTCAGGACGGGTGTCTGAAGGCGCCAGAGACAATTACGCACCTGCACTTCAAACAAAGTGACTCTTTTTTTGTTGTGCATTCTCGTGCCGGCGCACTGGAATCGACTTAGCCGTTGTGTAAAGAACCGCCAGGCCCCGTGTTGATGAGGGCTGAAAAACTATAACACGAGCGTAGAAAACCTTCGGGGATTAATTGGTAAAAAATGAATGAGCAAGGCGTTCCAAGTGTTCTGCAACTCCGTCCGTGTGTGAGCGTGTGTTCATATGTCCCACAACTCCTCCCCCGCTCGCGCTCCCTGACCTGCTTGTGACCCTGACATCTCTGTGAACTCTGCACCAAGTTCACTGTCCGCCCAGCGCACGCTCTCACGCACGCGCAGGAGGCACAGTCAAAGAGCAGCGCTGCCCCGCCTCAGGCACTGAACCAATATCTGCAGAACTAATACAGCAGTTAAGATGCTATGGAGCCAGAATCATAAGCCCAACACCAAATAGGTTTGAACACAAGTGTCATTAGGTCCACTCCACTTGCAATAGGAAAATCATTAGTTCTATTAGACTACAACCAGATCTGAAGTCATTATATCCACATAAGAGGTTTTTACATCTTCTGTGCTGCAAGTCTTGACCTAGACATAACCCTGGCCATATGAACTTACAGGAACTATTTGTGGAGCATGCAGAGGTGGGAGATAATCCCAGTTCTGATCAAAGAGCAGTTATCTGAGGGGCAGTTAGACACAGCGGCTGTGAGGTGTGGAGGTGAGGGGTCACTGCAGAGTCAGGCCGGTTCAGCCTCAGGTCAGGGGCTCCACATAGGTCAGCGCCTGCTGTCAGAGAACCTCACCGTCACACCACAGACTGTACACAACTCACGCAGCAGCAAAGACCGCAACATCCTGCATCCATGAAAGGACTAAGGCCTTTTTCAACAAACCAAACATCTGTGTGGTTTGGTGAAAAATCAGCTGTACACTTTCACAGCTATTGAAGCCTGATAACCTTGAAGAAAGCAAATGCAGTACAGCATGTATTTAAGCACGCAGTTACCACAACTAGACAGTGGTATTTGTGACCCTTGCACTCTAAAGTTGTGACCCAGATGTGAGTGAGATGCTGATGTTGTAGGACTTCAGGGCTTTGAAGAGGGCCCTTCAGGATGTGGTGTGAATGAGCTGGTCGTCCTGTCTGCGCTGTATTGTTACAAGGGGTGTTAATGCGTTTGATCCTGGCACTAAAATACTTGTCACATCTATTGACAGTCAGGAAGAGTCCCTGCCCCCAGAGCGACACAGGAACGCCGAGCTGCCGTCTGCCACACTCACTGCCCAAACCACACGCTCAGGTCATAAACATGCTCGTTTGGCCCAGCACTTTGCCTTTGTAGAACATAAGGCGTCATAAAATATTCAAACGCATGCAATGTACCATCAGTCTCCAATTTGGAAATTACTATACAGGGTTATAATGTCACAACATATCACAGATTTCACTTTTCCTCATGGTCTGAGAGCTGGAGTCAGGAGCAGAGTGAAGAGGACCATGGACTGAAGTGATGTGGTCATCAGCACTTTGTAAAGCGGCCTGGATTTGTGGACTTTCCTGGTATTAGTCACATTCAACATACAATAGAATACAAAAGCTGTGCTCTTTATTGGCATTGTAAGTCTGCTTCTGACAGAGTGGAGTTGGTTGTATATGGGTGAGTAGAGTTCATGTATAGGAATGATGCAGAAACTGACGGATCATTTTTGTATTTTACAAAATATGCATTATTTACATGCAATTTACAGGGAATATTAACAATGCTAAAAATAAATCCAACAGAAATAAAATTCTCAGTGCAAATTTGTCCAAAAATGAAAACAGTCTTAATTAATGTGGTTTAGATTTAGGCCAGTCAATAGATACAGTAATTATTGCTGTGCTGAGTGGATTTATGGATTCAAGACTAAAGCTTCAGTTCACCCTGAGAAACAAAAACACAGAAATAAAAATAATTCAAACATTTAAATATATACTGTTTGGGATGTTATTTGGGAAGCCTCTGCTTTACAACAACTTTACAGAGGTGTTTAATAATTGGCGACATCGCCACAATCATTCCCCTTGTATGTAATAGCGTATGCAAGCCTTATTGAAAGGCTACGTGTTACTGAGGGAATAAGTTGATGATATGACATGCTCAGTTTGCTGCATGTGCACAGCCCAACTGGTGGCTCTTCACACACTTCATATTCACCTCCAATCTACTGTATCCTGCTGTGAACATCAGCCTTCACAAACGTCATAGTTCACTCATAATTCCACTTACAGTTATCTGAAACCGTGTTTCACCACCAGGTACTGGGATGATTATCATGCTCAGCTCAACATTTGGTGCAGGAGAGAGAAAAAAAGCTAACAATTTGAAAATAAATATAATATATAAATATTGGTGGGATAAACAAAGGCATAAGAGTGCCTCATGTTGGATACCTTCCCTTATAGAGTTGTAGGACTGACTCCACGGATGGAGAATACATTTAAAAAGTGAAAATAGACAATTTGAAGTAGATTTGAGTCAGGACAGTACTTGTAGCTTTCTTGCCGTTTCACATCACAACAAGCAGATTGGTCACACATATTTTACATTTGTCAGTATTTATCTGTTGAAGCGCAGGGTAGTGTTCATCCACTGTTCAGGTGTCGGAGATTTTGGCGCATTTGTGCAAGTCCCAGTTAAGTGTGTAGTCCCAGGTGAAGTCTTCCTCGTAAACAGTTTTACGTGTGAGGTATAAGCAGGCTCAGATGTACAACATAGACAGTACTGAGTCTGTTTGTCCAACAGTAACAGGACAACAGAGCACTCCGGATCCAGATGACACATCTAAGCAAGTGTTTGGTTTTGCCTTTTCAGTCATTTACTGATATTGATAATAATGTTAACGCAAACCAAGCAAAGTCACAAATAATGCACAACTTTGAGCAATTATCAAGGTTTTACTCAAAACTCAAGGTTTTTATCAAACTGGATAAATACAGGTCCATTATCCACGTTAGTGTCGGATTCCATTGTCGTTTAGTTTAGTTTTAAAATTCTGACCAGTATTTTTGCAATAAGCATTCTTTGTTTTCTAATAACGGGACCTGGGACCTTACCTTGCCCTACTCTTGAACAGTTTATAGTGAAACAGAGTGCAGGTCGTGGAGTTTGTTCAGGACGACATGCCGTTGACAAGGCTGCGAAGCTGCTTCACCACCGTCTCAATCAGCTTCTGCTTGTCCCGATCATTCTTCCTGAACTGAGAGAAGATGTTGTTCTTCTTACTGGTGTCCTTCATCCTAGAGCAAAGACAAAACATGACACAAGGAACACCTTATTTACGGTACCTTATTTAAAAAGGTAAAGGCAGGGAATTTTCACTTTATGAAAGACACTGACGGTGATACCGCTTCCCAAATCAAATAAGTTTAGGGAATTGAGTGAGTTCAGACCGGTGGCACTCACAACACTTGTCATGAAAAGCTTTGAACATATTTTAAAGTCTCATATTTTGCTTTTAAGAGAAACTCGATCCACTGCCTATCTGCCTAAAAAAGGAGTGGGAGATGCTACGCTATGCTTACTGAACCCTGTTTACAAGCACCTTGAGAACACTAGGGCACATGTCAGACTTTTATTTGAAGACTTTTCCTTTTCCTTTAATAAAATGCAGCCTCACATTTTGATCCGAAGATTTTAATCTTCCAGACTAGCTGCTCTTACTGATTTTAAATTTTATTACTGACCAGATCCAGTGTATGTTTGTGAATGGAAAAATATCTCCTCTCTCCATATTTAACACTGGGACTCCTCAAGGCTGTGTCCTTTTCCCTCTGCTTTTCATCCTGTACACAGACGGCTGCAGATCCTCGGAGGAGAAGTTTCCTCATACATTTTTTCAGTGAGGCCAACCCATGGCCCCACTCTGGTACAATATGTTAAATGGTGTGAGGACAATTTTCCAGAGTTAAATCTTTCAAAAACAAAGGACTTGGAAATAGATTTCAGACACACTGCCTCACACACTGTTAGTGTTATCCATGGTGAGGATATGGAAGTCGTCGAGAGCTATAAATATATTGGCACTTTAATTGACAACAAACTGTTGTTTGACCTGAATGCAGAGTCCATTGCAAACGAGCAATTAAACTTTTTTAATGGAAACAGAAGCATTCTTAATAATTTTTATTGTTCTTTTATTGAAAGTCTTCTCACATTTTCTTTTATCTGCTGGTTCCATGGCTTGTCCTTTAAGGACAAAATCAAACTGCAGGGATGGTTAAAACCAGCTCTAAAATTACAGGTATCAAATTGAGGGACCTTCACTTATTGTGGGAGTAGCAGGTGCTGAATAAAGTAAAGATTATCCTGGGACAGCCCCAACACCCTCTGACTCCTGAGTTTCTCATGATGCCTTCAGGGCGACGTTTGTACACGCCAGTGAGGAAAATGAATTGTTTTTCCTCTCTCTTCTTACTCTTTTGTGCCCTCCGCAATTAAATTGTTTGAATTTGAAAAGCAGTATTTGCTAATTTTATTGTATGTAATATTGTTGTGAATTGAGATCAACTCAACGGTATTCTACCTGTGAAATGGACTCACACAGCATGTGTGTTGTGTGTGTATGTGTGAACCGCTCTGAGAAATGCTGCAAATGAATTGCCTTCTGGGATCAATAACGTTTTCTGAATATGAATCATAACGACCGTACATCCAGTTCCCCTGCAGAACAGATCAACCTCAACCCCAATGAAACTATGTAAAATATAACTAGGCAGGAAGTGAAAAATGTCTCAGGAATTTAAAAAATATTTCTTAACAACATTACCCCAGGTATGAAGAAAACGTGTTCAATCAAATAATTGATTTTACTGATAACAATTGGTGTGTTGATATATTCAGAATCTAAAAAAACATTGTTACATTTTTGGTTTTGGCCAAGCTGATTATCTGATCATAAACCCAAATGAAGCCCACTATTTGGGTATCCTATACAACCACATGTTTGTGTGCTCAAAAACATTTGCTTTACTAATAAAACTAAAACTACAAGAGATGCATTCATTAGAACTAAAAACTGGGAATATGATTTTAAGTGCATTGAGTCATACATACCCTCTGTGAACCCTTCAGGAGCAGCAGGGAAGACAAAGAAAACAGATTTTAGAGGAGCTCAACCGACTAATGTCCACGTGTGGGGGACAACTCTTCTGCTGCTGAGGTTAAGCAAGTTTTTTGTATTTACTTCGAGCTGTACTTACTTCTCCAGCAGGGCCAGGGCAGTGGCAGGGTTAACTCGCAGGTATTTGGAGTTGGGCTGCCCATAGTCTGCCAGGTACGTCGACCAGTCCCACACCATGAACAGGTCCAGAAGCTGAACACACACAATCACACCATGTCAACAAACTGTGAACTAAATCAATGCAAACAATTACAGATATTTAAAAAAAATGTTGTACACTTTGCAACTGTAATTAATCAACAATTAATTACGATTACTTGTTGTTTTCGACAGTTTTGTGTAATGTTGTGTAATCTGATTTTTGTGAGTGTTGTTCTAAATCTAAAATTTTTGTATTCAATGGAAATATAAAGAGGAAAAATCAAAAAGTCATTGTAAGGGGTTTGGCTCAGTTCCACTTGGATGTATTTTTGGTGGGGGGTAGAGTTGGCACTACATCTTGTGGTAAGTTTAAATAAATAAGATCGATTATAATGGGAGTAGTTGCAGTGGGTTGTGAGAGCCTTACAGCGTGATGGTGTGAGGAGTGGCAGTGTCCCTGACAGCCAACAGCTTGAGTTCAGTGTTAGCGAGCGGTCAGCAGCCGGCTCATCACTCTCACTCCAAGCATTTGTTTATGCGGGTCGCCAGAGAAACAAGTTTGGTGGGACAAGGGAGGAGGGAGCTCTGCTAAATGATGACCGTTAAGAGTGTGGGGATCCCCCGGTTCACGACCCCTCAGTAACCTAATGGAGATGACCCCCCCACAGACAGTATATGCTAATGTGGGGGAGAAACAGCTGGGTGTGAGGTTGAAAGAGCAGCTTACTGATAATAGCATTATTCATCTGCCCGACGCTCAGAGAGAGTCAGAGACAAAGACATTCTTCTCACCTGGAGCTTTACCTCAGACACAAGCATCACCACATCAGTGTTCTCCGCAGAGCCTTCACACAGCTCAAATCAAAATCACTCTCTTTGAAACATGCTGATGTTGGAAACAACATGTCACCACCGAACCCCCCTAAAACTCTATATTTTTGTTGTACGTGTACGTGTGAGCGGTAGAAGGTAGAATAAAGTTTAAGACTCACTAATGATCTTTTTTACTTTTAACTTTATGTGGTGTTGTATGGAGGGATGAGTCCATTTATTAAAGTTTATATTTGTATTTTCTGCAAGTATTTATCACACTTCAACATGTGTCATTGCATCAGGCCTATGAGGGAATGTAGTTTTGGCTATGAACGTTGCATGGCCTCAGTATAACCTCTGCCTTCCTGATGCCTGTGCATACACCCCGGGCTGGGATTAACACGGCCGCCCTGAGCCCCTGTTCGGAAGAAACATATGAAGAGATCCACAGTGTTGTGTTATAATTATGCCCCAGAGGATTGACACCAGTGCGGCCTTCTGCTAGATGTGTGAGAGCTAATGCAGGTGAAGAGTTGAGAAGGTTAGATCTGAGCATTACCTAAGTGAGAAGCAGCATGTTTTTTTAAAAGAACATTTCTGGTATGTGAAGTGTGGCTGCCCTGTGTTGCCCGGTTAATCTGAGCCTGGAGTAGAGGCACAGCATCAGTTAAACGAGCTGTGTCTAACCTTTTTTTGGCAGGGTGAAATTCTTCCTACCCCTATGCAAAATATTGCAAAATCAGTAAATAAAAAATAAAAAAAAGACTGCTGTGTGCTCTTTGCTTCTTATTAAAATACAAAGCATTTCAACCGAGAAGTGCAGGAGAGTTTTGAGAGCTAGAGCGGGGCCAGGGTTAATAGTTAAAATTCTAGACAAGGTAGTTCTTGTTAGTATAGGTAGGCATAAGAGTAATCAGCTTTAATACATTTTAAGAATGGAGATCAGGTGTTTTTAAATTATGTTACGTTGTTTTTAATGTTGATGTGAGTTTTGCCAAGGTTATTGCAATTAGGAGGAAGTTGTGTAATTATTTGGGTAAGGGGAGGCCATCATCAAGTTAACAGGCTGCTGGAGATGGAGAGATACTGAGCTCAAGGATCTTTAACAGTACCTCCATGACCTCTGGTCAGAACTGTGTGACCGTTGTGCAGAGCCAGAAAGCGTGATGGTGATTTTCTATTACTGATGGACAATGTGTGCAGTCATTGAGGCCCATGATAATTCCTTGTGTGAACTTATATGGATTCTGTACAGGGTTTTGTATTGGATGAGTTGTAGTTTTGTGTTCTGTGATATTGCAGATTAGTGACCAGTTGAGTGTTGGTTCGAGTGTATGTCATTGATCCATTTGTCAATGGGACAAATGCATCAATGGGCGATGGATTTGTCATGGAGCGAGAAAAATTTATATATTTGTGATAATAGTCTGGAGGGTTCGAGTAGTTTAAGTCTGGAAATTAATGGCAACGTGTTGTCCTGGAGGTTATTTGTCTGTATTGTATTTTCTGTTTAATAAGTTGTTTTAACTGTATATATTGGAAGGGACATTTATTAGGAAGGTTATATTTATGTTTGAGAAGGTCAAAGTCATGAAGGCACCATTTTCGAACAGGTGGCCCAGGGTGGTTACTCCCCTCTCGACCCACGTTTGAAAACAGAATGTTGTTTTGTTGATTTCGAACATGGTGTTGTGGCAAATTGGGGTTGAACTGGATGGGAATAAATTGACTGAGGATTTGATTGGCTTTCCACCATACATAGAGGGTGGTATTGCTTGATGGCAATTTGGAATATTGTTGTGTAAAGCTTGATCTATCAATGAAGGGGAGGTGTTTGAGTGGCTACACGCTGTCTGTGCTATGTCAAGGTGGGAGAGCTTATAGTTAAGGAGACATTGTCAGATGTACTGTTGTTGTTTGCAATTAAATTATGGTGAAAGTTTGGTGCATTGGTGAAAAGGTAGTCATCTGGACAATGTTTTCTTTGAATTAATTTATGTTTTTATCTTTGCTTACTTCTGACAGAGGTCGCAGTAATAGATTTATTGACTTGCCTGTCTCAAGTCGATGAAAGCCAACTGCAGAGTGTCTCCTTGAAATCCTGGAACAGGCTCAGAGCTTGCAAACACTGAGGAGTCACAAACAAATAGGAATACATAGAAAAAGTAAGTGCCAGTACAATGACCTGATGTAGTAATGTAGTGTTATTTTTATGAGTGCACTTACATTCACACTGAATAACATCCAGATTGAACTGCTGAATGGCCCCCATGCTGACCTGCTTGAGCTCTGAGTCCAGGAGCATCTGCATGAGGGAGGTGGAGAGGTGCTTACAGGCCGACATGCAGGCCGTCTGAGCCACCTTACCCTGTGCACAGGGGCAGAAAGGGCCAACATCATCAGAAACACTTGAATTAAGATGCACTAACAAGGGGCATGCACACAGGTGTTTAGTGGACAGTGTGTTACCAGCAACTGTGAATACTGTATGTGATATATGTTTAGCAATACTATTCCTTTGAGCAAACCTGCCATGAGACATGCAAAAACTAATAACTGTTGACGAAACAGTCGAAACAGCAGTCTGATTTTGCATATCTTCATCCATTTGCTCAGCAGACAATCCAATGGAACGGAGAATAAATGAAAGTGTTTCACTCTTTTGTATCCACATGCATCAAGTCAAACACAGGAATAATGTGGTGGCTGTGTAATGAATAATGACGAGTTTGGAGTGGCACCGTGAGGGTGTTTACAAAGCCCCACAACATTCCTGTGGACTAAAACAGTCATGCTGAACAAGACTGGCAAACACAGTGGAGATACATCAGTAGCATCATTGGCTATGATCAGTCCAGACACTGACCACAGTCTGCAGCCTTAATCACACTGGCCCACATTTAACAAAGTTAGGGACAAACAGAAGCAGATTTGGTTTAATATGGTCCATAAGCTGGAGGTATGTGGTATTTATGACACCGTGGGTCACAGATATTAAACTGGTTGTGCTACATGAAGAAGCAAATTATAATATGTTTTAACAAAGTAAGTATTAACAATGCTTGAGTTGTATTGCTGTGGTGGGTATGTCTCACTGTCCCAGGTTTGCATGATAAATGAGAGCCATCAAACACAACACCAGTTATCACGACTGCCACTTAAAACAGCAGCTTTAACACACTCACAGATACATTGATATTGTTTGTGAACTAGACCCTTTACAAAGTGTTCAAATTCTGCCCTCTAAAGAAAAGATGTTCATGGTGTCTGGAGGCAAGCCCGCTGGACATACAGGGCTAAATGTTCCTGATCATTACAGTTCTCTATTGGTTTTCTGAAACAGTGCGATGACATTTTTTATTTTCATTTCAGTGAATATTAGTTATACACAGAAAGAAATATAAGGCTTGTTTTCAGGTTCCCTGAAAAGCTTCAGTTTTACCAATTATGGTTATCATTTTATCTTTATCGTATGAGCGTTGAAGACCCATCACTTTGAGTGGAATTGACACAACCCAGTGCTTTATTTTTATGTGAATGTGTAAAAAGATCTACTAAACATCAGTGCCTCGTGGACTGCTGACTACATCCAAACAGCACAAAAGCAAACAGGAGTTGCTTTTAAATCATATTGCGTTTAACCTCAATAGATCATTCTTTCAATCTGAACTCAGGGGTTTGAGGACGATGACTGACCTGTCAATGCAAAAAAACGTTTTGATACAAGAGTACCCGCTCTTAATGAACACTCATTATTCCTTCAGAGACTCACTTCACACAATAAAATACCCCCGATTGCATCACCACCAATACGTGCACCGCGCTCAAGATATGGCCCAGACTTTGAATGCAGGAGCCACAGTTACAGAGCCTGAGTTAAGCAGATAGTAGTAAGCATGCTCTCCTCAGTCCTCAGGTACTCACCGACATGGACGCATGGTCATTGTTGTTATTCTGAGCACAAGCCCAAATCAACAAAACATGGAAAAGGGGAAGGGAAAGAGGGAGAGGAAAAGAAAAGTGGTAACCATAAATGGACAGAAGGCATTCAGTTCATCAATAAAAACTTTGCATGCAAGACAAAGTTCACATGAAAGGGCAAGAGTAAAGGCAAGAGTAAATTTGTGAAGGAATAATAAAAATTATAACTCTGCAAAAATGGGTGAGCATGCAAAGTTTATAAAAACAAAAGGTAACAAAAACGGTTTGTTTCATAACAGAAGGAGGAAGAAGCCATTGCCAACAGTGTGACCCAAAAGAGCATTCCACACAACAAGCTTCTCACCCTGACTTTCAGACTTGTTCCAGTATTTCAATATACTCAAAAAGTCAAAATCAACAAAAAAGTTTCTCTTTTTTCTTTCATCTATTAAAAATTCTATTTGTACAGTCCCGTACAAGCTTAAACCAGGCTCCTGTTTTCATTACTTACGGCCAGGGAACCACCATTTGTGACGCCAACACAATATCACACGCACAATTAATGGTACAAGTACGAGGAAACACTGGGTGTTAAACCTTTTACTTATCAGCTATTGCACAGTAAACATGAAGATACTTCCAATGCACCACTTACTCACAACAGAAAACATGAAAATTAGAAATTATATGTTTCAATTCTCGAAAAGACATAACAAAGATTATTCCACTATTGCAATAACCAATGGAAGAAGATATTTTTTTAATCATGATTGTAATCTGATTAGACAACACACACTGCCAGACAGACACCTCTGTCAGTTTTACAATTCAAAGGCCCAGTGAAAAGGCTCATCATGAGAAAGATGACAGTGACGTACCGGCAGGTGAGTGAACACCTGGAAGGTGGAGCGAAGAAAATTTATGAGATCCATGAGGTAACCAGATGCCCGGCCATCAGACTCAGCCATGCCCCAGTCGTAGTCTGCTAGCTGAATGAACTCATCGATCTTTTGGTTAAGTTTAGTGTAGATCTCTCCTTCAGCTGCATGCCGAGCATCCTGGTGACACAGCAGGTACAAAGTATAAAGGGAGTCAATTACGCCAAATTGCTAGAGCCTACAATCAGTAACATCATATAACTCAATAACTGTTTATCGTTTCATTCACATACAGGTTGCATATGAGTATTCTTATTGTATAGCTCCCAAGTTAGAATTAACACCAGTGAAATGTCTATGCCAATGACATATAGAGAATGAAGAGATTTCCCTGGACAGTACCTTGAATGTAGATAGGCCGTAGAGGCGCGTGGTGTGGACCGTCTCCGGAGACACATTGGTGATGTTGGTGATGAACTCTTCTAAATACCTGCAGGCCTGCTCCAGGTGAGTGCTGTTGATGATGATCTGCACCAGCTGCACAGATCATCCATGAGCTTCAGAACAAGACCTGCTCAGCTTCATGTACAAAAGCTTCAGTAAGACCTACCTCAGTAAGGCCTATGTGGGGCTTCTTAATGAGGTTCTGCAGACAACTGCTCAGAATTCGGGTCAGTAGTAGGTTTGTGGATTTCCTCAACATATCATCAATTTCAGTTGAGCTGAAACAAGACATGACAATATTTGGTCTTCCCTTCCAGTGAATGTAGCAGCTTGTTTAAACGGTGTGGATAGAGTTACCTTCGGTGGAGTGACTCTGAGAATTTAAGGCTAGCATAGATGAACTCTTTGACCTGGGAGTAGATCTGAGGCACCGATTGAGACATCGGTAACTTCTTTGGAAAGTCCTGCTGCTTTTGCACAGACAATAAAAAAAAGTATTTACTTATTTAGTCAAGTATTTACTAAGAGATCCTACTAAGAGCGTGTCACTGCTAAAAGCAGTAGGCTAATAGGGAATGATGGTTGTCAGAGCCTGGTGGTGTGTGGTGTTTTCTGAATATTACCTTCTCCAGCTCAGGGTCATGGAAGGGGAAGCGGCTGATGACAGACTTGTACTCTTCTTCTGTCTCCACTGGAATAGGGCTGTAATTGTCTAGCTCAAAGATTTCTCTGCATAACAATAAGCAAAACACAATTTAGTGAAACCACAGAGCAACAAGCAAAGCATGTTTTCTACAGCAACAATAAAAAAGGATGTCCCACCGGAAGACCAGAGCCCACTTCTTCAACAAAGTCTCGTTGTACTGGTCTCGGACCTCAAACAGCAGGTCGAACAGGCGGGTGACAGGAAACCCGTAACCCTGTGAGCAACATATATAATGTTCAGAGCCCATCATCTACATCTCGAGACAAGCAGGGAAAAGCCCACACTGACCTGGAGCGTGTCCGCAAAGATCACTATGAGGTTCTTCAGCTCTAAAACCAGGTCTGGGTCATCACAGTAAGACTTTAAAACAACAGAATATAATTTAAATGTTGTTTTTGTGTTTTGGTCAGTGTCAGATCTTAAGAAAATAATGAACATCTAGTAGTAAAGAACATTATATCTGTACTACTTTCAAATGGAAAAGGACATCACTGTGGTCTGTGGTAAACAGTGGTGCAGTAGGAGGCCTGACCTTTCCATTGACAGTAGCAGTCATAAAGTCGTAGTGACTCCAGGAGTGGGCAGTCACACCCCTCACACCACGTTTAGAGTGATTTATTAGCCTCAGACAGGTCACTACACACAGACACAGGGTCTCAGATCGTGTGTGCTCAGTACACAGCACACACATTAGTTGATAGTATTATAAGAGCTTGAGCAGCAGATGAGGTAAAGTGAGGGATGAGTGTGATGGTGGGCTGCTAGAGGCCGGGGGGCATGAACCCCATACTGTGAGCCTATTCTTCACACTGTTAGCATAATCCTCTGCTCATTTACAACTGAGTGGACCCCGGCCGTCAGGAATATGGCTCCTTAATCTTCCGTTATTGTTACAATCTGTCTCTCATTAAGTCTCAATCACCTCCCTTTGGCCCATTTTCACAACAGTTTATCAGTGCAGGGACCTGCATAATGCATTACCGGACCACTATGGAAATCCAGTCATTTACAAGTCTCTGTGTGTTGGAGTTATTAAATCCTTACAGAGTGTGTGCGCAGCACAGCAATGATCTTGGCCAGAGCCATGTTCCACAGCTCATCAGTGAAAGCTTTGGTCACCAGGCCTCGGGTGGCATTTAGGATGTGGTCCTCAACCACAAAAAATCTGCAGAAGAAATACCTTCAGGTTTCTAAAGTAAACAATAGTACACAAACATATTTCTAAAAAAAAAATGGTATAAAAACCTACCCGACAATTTGATTGAAATATCTTCTGTAGCCTTCCACTGTCTCATGCTGACCACACAGAAAGAAGAGGTTGAAATAAGCACAACTGTACATTAAATATGTGGGAAATAAAACAGACAGAGAGGATTTTACCATATTGGCTTGTGGCTGCAGGACAAGTCGTGCTTGTTTCTTTCTCTGTTTTCTGTAGTAGTTTTCAAATGTTTCTCTGTCACCCTAGAAACACCCCAAAACAAGGGCAAACTTTTAGGGTCCTGCAAATGCCAGTTTTGCCCCTTTCTTAAACATCAGAATAACTGCATCAGGTAAATACAGTAAGTAGAATAATAGTGGTAAATATGGCAGTAAAACAGCATTCCTGCAGTAAAACCTGCCTGGATATGAAACATAATGTAGTTGAAACAATTGATTGTCTCATCCATACACTTACCAGCACAGTGTATATGTGCAGACACCTGTAAACAGGAGAGAAGTCCACCAGCTCTTGGGCCGTCAGGATCTAGACAATCATTGATCACACAAACTAACATTAGCTACTGATGGATTTCACATGTACAACAGTTCATTTGAGTTAAATAATTGTGCTTTTTTAGTTCAAAAAGTCTGTTTTACCTCTTCGTCTGTCTCCTCGTCCTCCTCCATCTCCTCATCCATCTGTCCGTTGTGAGCGTGGTGTGAGCGAGCAGTTAGAGAGTATGAAGGTCGAGAGTAGTGTCCAGTGCTGGCCTGTTTGGCCACAGCGCTGTTGAACGTCCTGTGCTGTTGAGCCTGTTGGGTTTGGGAGACAGTTTAATGTATGCTAAAGTGTGTGCTAACATGCAAACAGCATGCTGCTGTGTCCCGTGTCTCTGGGCTCATACTTGTCTCATTGCAGTCTCTCCCACTTTATCCGAGTGTTTTCTGATGCTCTCTAGAAAGTCCTTCAGGTCTGACATGGAGATCTCTTTGATCTCCTCTCTGAGTCTGGGCAGATTTTCTGCCATGATTTGACAGAACCTGTACTGACTCACTCTGTAAACAAAATGAGCAGTTTTCAGAGAATATGAAATTGTGAAAAATTGAAAGCTACATAAAATGACAGGTTTGTACCTGGGAATGTAAACTTTCTCAAGCTGCTCCATTGTCTTCAGTGCTGCATAATACCTGTACAAATGCATATATGAAATGTATTTCAGAAGAAAAATTGAAAATAACATGAATTAGTGCTGTGTTCAAAAACATGTTGATGATAAATATAGAGGAATCAAATCCAAACAGAGCAGAATGCAATCTATAAAGATGGCACCAAGCTTTACAATGAAATATCCAAAATATACTCCAGCAAACCTATTGCCAGAACTTAAGTGGGAACTTCAGTCTCTTGAGAAACAAACTTTAACATGCTGGATATGCCCCAGATCAAAAACATTATGATATAGATATGAGACTCATCCAGCTGCTCTGTCCAGTGCACTGATTCATTTTGAAAAAAACTTATTATTATTAAAATTATTAAAATAGTATGTAATGTACACACAATACAATGTATGCTCTGATGACAGTTGTTACCTTTTGACTTCCAGCTGCTCCTTCAGTTTACTGTACATTTCTAGAACTTAAAAATACAAAAACAGGAAAAACAGAATCTGCTGTAAAATTTTGGTAAAATCAGCTATATTACAATGCATTAAAAAAAACATCAATTTTTAAAATTTACTTGCGGAAACGTTCCGTTATTGTTACCCATCACTGGTTTTTGTTATTCGTTTTGTTCTGGTCAGTTCGTGTCGTTTTTTTGATTAAATGATTGACGTTTGACTGATCAAAGGCTGGCTATGAAGTGCAGTGCTGCCCTCTACTGTCCAGGCATATTACAGCTGCATTCTCTGTATTTGGCAGACACACAAAATACATAAAATATTCTGCTAAAGGGCTAAAAATAACCTCCACTTTTGGGGATTTTGGGACGTTTTTGAGTTCAGCCATCTGTCGGATGGTCTCATTTTTATTAAACAATGCGGCATCCAGATCAGTATATTTTTTCAGCATTAAATAGTCTGAAATCTGCTTTTTGTTTAAGTGTGCTTTAAACTGTTTGTCAAGTAGTTCAATATATAAAAATACAACTGCCTACACTATTGTTTGATTCAAATGACCAGTGTTAGTTGGTGTGGTACTTATTATCAGAGTCCTGTAGTGCCTCCTAGAGGGGACCAGTGGGAAGTGCTTTTTGAGGATGTCTCTTATAGTTTTTTTTGTTGTTGTTTTTTAACAACAAAAAACTTTATATAGGCAAAAGAGTAGGCAAAAGAGAGTTGTCCCTTATGTTTTATATTTTTTACAATTATTATTGTATTATGCTGATTTGAACTTTTGCTTTCTTACTATACATTTGGGAAAAACAGTACAAATATTACATACAACATTAAGGTATCTAGTACTACCCAGCTGGTGTACTGTAACAATGCTGTGAAAATACCTGGAATACAAAGTTGCATTTTCTCCACAGTAGTGGCCATGTTTCTTTGCTGAATACGACAGCGAATCACATCTTCAGTCTGAACAGTCACCTGCAAATATAGAGGGAGTGAAAGATTTTAATCCATAATAAAATACATTAAAAATACATGCATATTCTTGTAATTACATATGTAAGAGTGAACTCTGCACTGCCTGCACCCTTGGGCTGTGCGAGAACTTTAGTCATGTGGGAAAATGTGTTTATATTTGGATTTAAAGCTAAAAAGAGAATGCACGCTGAAGCAAAAAGTGCATTCTCTTTTTAGCTTTAACGTGGAGGACAAAGATAGCCTGACATTAAATATGGCCTTAAATAATAAATCACCTATAACCATTGACCATGAGATGTTTGCTGTATGAATAGTGTTTTTATTACCTCTCTTCCAGCTTCCTGTAATCTTCGGTTCGTGTCTCTGACTTGACCCTAAGAGAAAAAAAAAGAAATTTTAGAACCTCATATTCTCAAACAAAAACATATCCACAATGGAAAACATACAAAGGTATTGAGGCCAGGTCTAATCCCACATTAACTCAAACCTCAAACAGTCATCTGATGCTGCAGCTCTGTACACCACACCCACAGATGTCTACGTTCCCCACAGCTCATAAATCAGCCAATTTGTAAGTCAGTTTTTAAAATTAGTAAATGTCTTATAGAAACAGACTGAAGAATTCAATAAAGCAACAATATAAAACACATTACACAACAACACATATTTTATACGCTTCCAAACAACTCCTTAAAGGTCAGTGATCTATAAAAGACTCACCAACAGTTTCTCTGCATCAGCACGGACTTTGAGCAGTTCCGTGATGGCATCCACAAAACCTTGGTGATGAAAGTTGCACATCTTTTCAATCTCTCGGTCATGGTTTCGGATCCGGGCGTCCAGCTTTTCCATAAAACGCTTGTGGGCATTGGCCTGGTCATCGTAAATAGACCTGGAGCACAGGAACACGCTGTTAGTTTACAGGGACGCTTTGACTACAGCAGCTCGGAGGACTTTTCAAACTTCTTCAAAGTCATTGTACTGGGGTTTTCACCACAAACACTGAACTTAATCAAAAAGGAACAAAATCAAAAGCTACTAGTGTGATCATTGTTATAGCGAATTTAGATTTTATTCAGAGTATCCAAATTGTACCTCATATTAAAACATCTATGTGCACTTTGGAATTGGAATTTATTTTTTAAGTGGGGTAGAGGTGAGAGATATACTATACTAAATAATTTTGCATATCATCTATCAATACCTCAACCAAGACATTTGCAAGAACATTTTACAACATTTGTGATGCATCATTACATTATTGTCTGATAACTGTTATCAATAAAGACATCTATTTAAATATTGAGATATTTATAATTTTCAATTTCACCACCCTTAACGTCCATGTGAACATGTTTCATTAGTAGCGTTTGACTTCTAAGCTGAAGGTACAGATCCCTATCTGTTTTGTTAAACAAATCATGTCTCTTACTCTCCACCATCTATCAGAGCTTAAAGAACTCTAGGGAGAGAAGACTAACTCATAATTACATAGCATTTTAAATCTGTATATGTGACAAAACATGTTAACACAGCCTATCTACATCCCTACATTAAAGGGCCTGTACCTGATTTTAAACCGTGAGACATGAACATGTTTTTGGTTGAAGCATTAGCCCCGCCCACATAGTCCTTCCTTTCGCTCAATATTGCGCCATGACTCAGGAACGACTGTAATCTTCTTATGTAGTTGTTTCCATATAGTTCTTGTAACTCGCCTTACAATTACCTTTTAGCACTTTTGAAACTGCACCATGACAGCGAATCACATGTCTGGGATAGTGTCAAGCAGATAAGTTTCCCATGATTCATAGTCTACAATGTGCCTGATTGGCTGAAAAGAGGTGACCCTGTCAAATGCTTCTGCACTAGATCTTTCCTAAAAAAAAAAAAAAAAGTGCATTTATAATATGCACAGATTATACATTACAAACCCAATGCCATTCCATGAAGTTGCTTCTGTAAACAATGTGTGATGTAAAGAGAATTTATCTTAACTAGTGTAAATAAAAGTCAGGTACAAGCCCTTTAAGAGGATAGGGTTTTTAACCAAAGAAGACTGGTCTGCCATTTATAATGACAAGCGCGCGTGTTGTAAACTTAATTCTGCTTCTTGGTTTAATTTAACATCATTCTAATAGACACAGAGGCCTTCAGGTCGTTTGTGCTCAACATGGATGTGGATATAAAAAAATGAAATTCACACGATGATAATTAGGCCTGAACACTGATGATGAAAGTAAAAGGCAAAAGCTGACACATACACACACACATGATACATACACATATGACACACACGCACACATATTTGATAATGACACCTACATATGATGTGCACGTCATGTCCCCGGAAGTCCACTGGCGACATCAGATAAATAACGTTACATATTCATTCACACACGACCACTAATTCAAATAGGCATTATGTTGGCCTGGATCTAGATGCAGATATAGTTTGTGCTTCATTTGAACACTGTTCTCGGTGTGTCCGGGTCGACTATGAGCTAAAAGACCGTTAGCCGGGGCTAGCTCGTAAACAAAAGGTCCTGGCATCTGAATAATACAGACAATCACTCACACATACTGCACTTGTTATGCATGTAAATATGGCTAATATCTCACCGGAGAGTGGGCCCGACGCAGGCCGTTTCCGTGCTCTCTATCTCCTGTAAAATGCGTTCGTGCTCCGTTACACACTCTAGGCTCTCGGTGTCCGCCATGACTGCTGTTTGCAGCAGCACAGTGCGCCCAGCGGCCTGCAGGGGGCGCAGCGAGCTGGGACCACTGTTCTCTGTACGCCACTGTCCACTGTCCACTGTCCACGCCACTGTTTGCACCACTGACTGTGTTCACACCACTGTCCACACTGTTGACACCACTGTCCACTGTCCACACCATTGTCCACACTGTTCACAACACTGTCCACACCATTGTCCACACTGTTCACAACACTCCACACCACTGTCCACAGTGTCCACACCACTGCCCACACTGTCCACACTACTGTCCACTGTCCACACCACTGTCCACTGTCCACACCATTGTCCACACTGTTCACAACACTCCACACCACTGTCCACAGTGTCCACACCACTGTCCACTGTCCACACCACTGTCCACAGTCCACACCACTGTCCACTGTCCACACCACTGTTCACACCACTGTCCACTGTCCACACTGTTCAAACCACTATCCACTGTTCAAACCACTTCACATTAAGGTCCACTGTCCATACTATTCAGTCACATTACCGTCTGCACCATTGTCCACACAATTGTCCACACCACTGTCCACATTACTGTCCACACCACTGTCCACACTGTCCACACCACTGTCCACACCACTGTCCACATTACTGTCCACACCACTGTCCACACTGTCCACACCACTGTCCACACCACTGTCCACATTACTGTCCACACCACTGTCCACACCACTGTCCACTCTTGTAAGCCAATCAAATTGCATTATGACTTACTCTTGAAACACCCCCTCATTACAGCCACAGAACTATGAGTTCTCAAATTTCTATTACTTTTATTTGAGAACTGTCAAACTATAACCTGAGACAAGTGAGGACCCCAAAGACAAAGGGACATAAATTACCTTAGGGTTGTCCCCAGTGGCAGGTCAACAGATTCCAGCTCTGCACATATGTTATTGAAAGTGCTGTCCTCTCTGTCCTCTGGTCCTGGCTCAGCCCTGTGGAGCGTGGAGACGGCCATGTCTGCTCTAGGAGCTGCAGCTTGGAGCAGTGTGGACACCTGCTTCATCAGCACAAAGTCAGGAAGCCTGGCAGAGACAGGGACCTTGTGATTCAGTGAACTTTGGAACACCTCACAGAAACAGTCAACTTGGCTTGATCTATGTGTGGGTCAGTGCAGGCCTTATGTTAAGAAGAGAGAAAGAGAGAAAAGAGAAAAATGTACACTGGTAACAGTATACATCGCTGTGACACTCTGCATCAAACGTGATTTGGAAATTCACTTGTGTCTCTTGGTTTTTATGCACAGATTCAGAACTACTTCATATATGCATGATCATTTTACTGTACTATTTTCTTCAATATAGGCCCCTGCACATGCAGACTATTGTGCATCTTAATGTGTGATTGGCCAAAGATAGTAGAAATAGTGTTTAAATGATCTTTGTTTGAACCTGGGTTTTGCTGCTGTTTCTTTCCTTTACACTGACGGTGGAAGTTAGTGCATAAAAGCATTGTATAGTTGACACAACCACTTCTGCTTTCCTGCTATTCTTCTGCGGATGGACTGGCTGATTGTGAGTGTGCCTGGGTCTATATGACAACACACACTTTCAAAAGGCTATGAGTTTCCTTATTGCCCCACTGAAAATGAGAAGTGCACTCATATTGAGCTCTGATTGTTTTCACATTGTAGAAAATGGGGAAGTCAATATTTGTTTTTGACTTTTTCTAATATACAAATCTACAAATGTTGAACCTTTTCTATTCTTATTATGTGTTTTTCTGCTTTTGGTCACTGTAATCATCCCAGGCTTGTGGGGATCATCTACTTATGGCAAAGCTTGGTAAGTTGTCAATTGAAACCCAGTCATAGATATACTTAGGTTTCAACAATGTAACACATAACAATCGCAGTATAGAGCTATATAACAAAACCATTTTGAGTATCTTCTATTTTTTCTATTGATAAAATGACTTTTACATGATATTCTGATTTGTAATGGGTTAATGCACAGCCTGTTGATCAATCTCTTTCACTTGCACTTATAGTTAAGTGCTATTGTCCTGTGCTGCATGACAATAAAGTCAGACCATCTTTAATCATCAAAGTGTGGTGCCCTGTGTGGATGAGTTCCCCTGTTGCAGTGCAGGATGTGTCACTGTTCTTCCTGTTTCCTGTCCTGCTCTGCTCCACTGGCCTGGTGTCTCCCCAAGCACACCTACAGACAGTTTAAAAAGTTGAGTTTTATCTTGATCTGCAGATGCTCTTGTTTATTGTACAATTTTTTTCAGTTAAAGCTTTTAAATACACATTCATCTCTGTAGATAGTTTTATCTCTCACTTCACAGAAAAGAGGGATCTATAACTTTGAATTGCATTTGTACTCTTTTTTGAAATTCAAGTAAAAGAAAAAAGGGCTAATAATAAAATACATGAAATATGAAAAGTTAAAACATTAGATTTTAAAATGCACCCATCCAAAGATATTGCATGAGCATGAAATTAATGACCACGGGTTCATGGGATTCGCAGGTGTGACAGAAAAGAAACTGCAGAGGGCGCCATCGAACCTCAGTCCAGTGGAAACTTTTCCTTGTTTTTTGTTTTGTTTTGTTTTTTATTGGATTCATTAATTCAAATGTGCATGCCAACTATGTGTATTGTGTATTTTAGAATTTAACTAAAAAAACAACGTCAACATTTTATATTTGATCATGGTTACAGGTGCTCTAGTTTAGAAGTTGTCTGTTGTAATACTGTTTGTTGCAGGCTTTTCTACAGGCTTATCACCAAAGGTAAAGTGACGTTTACTTTTAATAAAAGTGTACTTGTGCAGTTTTGGGACTGCATTATTTTCCTCCTACTTGAGTTATATTTTGTGTGATGTAAGAGTACTCTTATTTGAGTAAAAGGTTTAGTTATTTGGGATGTTGAGAGGTTTTGTTTTGAGTCAGTTTAAGCAGTTTGGGTCCCCAAGAGACAACAGGCTGTTTCAGTTTGTGGTGACATGCACACATCACTGCACAGACCCGTGTTCCTGGCCCACTATCTGCACACAGACAGACAGTTGGAAACCAAATATGTGCACAACAGCAGCTTGGTAGAGGATGGAGAAAGCAGCGGTCTAATGATAAATAACAACTAGTAGTCAAATGATTTTTGCATTTTAATAATTTTTATAGAGGATTCTTCAGCAGCTTTGCCAGGCTACCCCATCAAGGACAGTCAGTTTATGCTCCTTTTTGGCCTGCCGTATAAGTAAAAAGTGTTTTATTTTCTTCCTTTTTTATCCTTTTTGGGCCGTAGGTCTTTATTTGACAGGACAGTACAGTGTGAAATTCCAACCCATGACCCTGCGGCCTGCCCCACACGGCAGGCATATGTGCTGTCCACTAGACCACAAGCAGCACACTAAAAAGCATTTTCAATTAACTATGTCATAACTTTGTCACACTACACATAAAAAATATTTGCAAATTCAAAACTTTTTCTATATATTTGCAAACTTAATGTATGTATTCAAATACCCTGATTTGAAAAAAAAAATCATTTTGGGTCTAACCCAATTTTTCAGTCACTGGTCAGTCAGAGGCTTGGACCCTTAATTACAATACTTCTTCAAACTGGTATTCAGTGTAAGTGCTCTGGTGACTGCTGAGCGAGCGCAGTAAAACTTTTCAGGTGGCTCACTGAACCCTCAAGTGTTCTAGTGAAAGAGCAGTGGCCTGATGCATGCAAGAGCCCAGCTCCTCTTCAACATAAGGCTGCCGACACTGATGACCCACTGTCACAGTTGTGAAATAGTCTAGCACTTTTTGAGAGACGGGAAGTGAAACAGGAGTAAACAAGCTGGGCAGAGGTGCACAAGCATGGTGTTGTCAGGGGTTGGGGGACAAGCAGGGAAGGAAGGAGAGAAAAATGGCATTGATGTTCTAGTGACATTCACACTTTCATTCATTTACAAGCCGTCTGGGACCCATGCACTGAGAGAATATCCTGAAAAAAACAATGAAAATGCAAAGAAATATTTGCATTGACCTCGTTATGCTGCAACTTAGAATATAATCAACCTTAATAGTTATTAATGGATTTGATTATGTAACAAACTTGGAGCCCAAAGTTTAAAACCCCTCAGAAGGTCCAAGCTGAGGTCCTGTGTGTATGTCCAGGTAACCAGACAAAGATAGTCACACATTGTGGTGGTGGACATGTAGCAGAGTAAAGCTGTTTGTATTGACATAGCAATATAAAGTTATGGCAATGTTAGGAAAAAAGAACAGCAGAACATGAAACTCAAAAAGGAGCTTGTGAAGGTCTGGGTACCAAGCGTTTTTTTGTACAAATCAGGGGTGGAGAGGGGGGTTGAAAACATATTGGATTGTACTTTTGTATACAAATGACACAACCATACAGTGTTTATAATTTTTGTCCAGTGACTGTCTGAAATGAAAACAACTAGAAGATCCATGAAAAAGGCTCCTTCTGCGTTGTCTTGTGCACTTACTAATTCATTCATTGCCCATAGGCCAAAGCCATACCTAAATCCTAGTTCCTGCTTTTTCTTTAGCCCCACCCTCTACAGCTCCTGCATTCTTTCATCTCTGTCCTTTCCTGTCTGTGTGGCCATCACTGTTTTCACAGTGGTGTGGAGGAAACCAAACACATGAACACTGCATTGTTCGACCCAGGCCCATTATAGCTGCCAACAAGTGCAGCAATAATTTCCTGAAAGGCCACACTAATGAAGGCCACAGCATGTGTCGTCTGTGAGGCAATGGCACAACTAAAACTCAACCAAAGAATGCAACAGATTGATTAGTTGTTGACTATTTCTAATTTGCAACAGAGATTTAAGTTTTAAAATGTCACCCTCTTTCTCACATTTTGGTATTTCCTTTGTCAGGACAACCACATCTTTACTCTCGTCCCTAACTGCTGCACTTCCTACTTCTCAACTTTCTGTCCACACAGGTCCACCCTGTATTTACCAGTGTTTCTGTCCAGTCTCTTTTGTCTCCTTTTGTTCAACTTTTCTTCCATTGTATCTTTGTTAAGGTTAAGGTATACTTCCTGAGGGAAATACATCTGCATTTAACCCATCCTTCTTCTCACTGTGACGCGTGAGAGCTAACCACTCTTCCTCAACACCACTTGTAGCTTTGTAGGTCTGACCACAGTTGACTGAATGGTTAGGATGTCTGATAAAGCACA
Source organism: Rhinogobius similis (assembly GCA_019453435.1). NCBI lineage: Eukaryota > Metazoa > Chordata > Actinopteri > Gobiiformes > Gobiidae > Rhinogobius > Rhinogobius similis. The sequence continues at coordinate 16,288,187 of CM033636.1, read as the reverse complement.
GTGTTGTTTTTGTTGTTGTGTTTTTTGTATGTTTTTTGATTCACCTGTGGCTGAACATATCCTGAGCTAACCTTCCAGTCTGATTTGAGCCAAACCATGGTTACAGTTAACTACTGGATTAAATGGAATAGAATAAAGATAACATCTGTATTGAGCATACATTTATTTTAATGTTCTAAATGTCAGCCAGTGGACCAGCTCTTAGTTTATACAACTAAAAGCAGGACTTAAATTCTTATCAGAGTGGAAAAACAAACTTGCTCTGTCCTTCCTGCACACATTACCTGTACATTGTTCCAAAAAATGTCACTTGTACCTAATTGCACTTTAATTGAGTCTGGTGTTTGCGGCGTTTGGTCATCATTATTTATTATAACCTGTTTGCTCTGCCTGTGGCCTGTTTGAACGGCTAATCGCTCAGATGAAGCCTATCTAAATTGTATGGTGAGGCAGAAAATCCTGTACTCTTTTAAGTAGTGTCTGACAACCTGAAACTGTGCCTGTCTTCCCCTCCGCAATGGCCTAATTGAAAGGCAAATATTCCAGCTGAGTGCACTCATGAATCAGTGGGGCATCTCTCCTTGGCTGCCTGAGGAATGGAGTACTGCTGTTCTCCGCGGAATGATCCCATTGTTCTGTGACCACTGAAAGTTTGTCGGATACTCTCTTTCCCCTTGGGCTTCAGAAGTATTAGCATCAGGTAGACCACAAACCCTTTCATAAAGTGTCTCTTTGCAACAAATTAGTAAAGTTAGACCAGGACTAAAACAGGACACACATGGTGTGTTTTGATAATTTGTTTACAGAGCAATTGCAGATGATCATGCGAAAATAATAACTCTGATTCACAGTATGCTGTCAGTTGATGACAGCATATTGTGAATGAGCTGATTAGAGGGCAAATTGAGACTACGAAAATGGCATTTGTCAATTTGAGCTCTGGAGCTAACAGTGATGTTTAAAGAATGGTCTTTTGCACCTGCAGCAGAGCAGTGTAGGCTTAGGAAAAACACATTTGTCATCATTACAGCTCTTTGGGGTGACATTGGGCTTTCTGTTGCTCTGAGCTCACTTTATGTTTGCTATCTTTCAGCACACTCCATTAAACTGAGTCCAGTGCTGGAGTGAACCTGCCGTTTGCCTGTGGACCTGCTCATGGATCATGTACCTAAAGGTTCTGTTAGTCATTGTGGTTGAGTTGGCATCAGGAGATTCTTTCCCTATTGCTTTTTAGTTATTGTGTTATTTATGCAGTTGGAGATTTTATTGTTGTCACAATTGTGAAGTTGATAATGGGGCCACCATGATAGCAGAGTTGGAGAACCTGGAGAACTCCAAAGTCCACACTGAAAGAGGACAAATCCAGTTATCAAACTTGTCAAGTAGCCTACATTTATGCAGCATAAATGCTCCAAGTTAGCTCTTGAAGTCCTCTCCCCTCGGATGGTGACATTGTACTTATCAGTGGTGGTGGGTTGTCTCATTAATTGATCGGCTCTGAAGCAGGCCTCAGAGGAAGGGCAGATAATGGTTTCCATTTGGCCAAGGTCAACACTCCACACATTCCACAGTTGTTCAGTTATAAGCACACATTAACCAATCACACACACATCACAAGAGAAAGATAAAGCAATGTCCCTCCTTTATAAAACTAACCTAAAAATGAGGAGGAAGTTAGCCATGGTACATGTGTCTTTTCAGTGGGGTCTAAAGCCGCTGACAGGAGGTGGGATCTCTCTCATATTTTGATTATGAACATGGCTGAACAGTGAGTTTTTGCTCTGGGATGAAGAGAAGGTTTTTAGATCAAGGAGAGTTGAGTAGTGTGGGACTGGCCCTTTTGTAACCTGTTTACTGTCCCCAACTTTTCACCCAGCCCTGTATGCACTGAGTCCTTGTGTTGACTTTCCCCAGCACAATCTGTGAAGCATTACACAATAGAGGATCGATCGATGGGCTGTTGTTAGTTTTGGAATCGTCCGTGTGGGTATATGCGCGAGTATGTGTGTGGAGTGCTGTCACTCTTCTGACAGCTTCAGTCTTTGTGCAGGTGCACCACTCTTCTGAAGCGATATTGCCATAATGCGGTTTAATACTGTACAAACAGTAGATTCAGATGGTATTGTCATCAATCACTGTCCCGGATGGTTGCATGTAGTGCTCCCTGTGCTGAGGCTTACAATCATTAACCTCATCTACTTACCGAAAACTCCCCCTCTATTTGCACAACAGCCCATCGATAAGCTATTTGAAGTTTTAATGTCCTTCTGATCTGTGGCTCCACTCACACAGACAGAAGCCTTCAGAACATTTGAACCACAATAATTCTTAATTATTTACATGTACCTAAAAGTTGATGTAATTGATAATGGTATGCGTTTTGAAACATGCATCCCAATATCCTTACCAATATATCATCAGAAAATAGTAAGTAATAGTAGGTAAGCAAAACTGCCTGGAGAAAAAAACCTGGTAAGAAATTGAGGTAAGAAATTGGTATGACTAAAAACAAAATAAAAAAGATTTGTGCAGAAGTTTGAGCAAATCAAAAAGGGTGCCATAATTTTTGTAACTATTAATTTATTAATATGATATTTAGTATAACAAAAAATATTTTCAATTTTGTTTAGTATTGTCGTCTTTACCAATTACATAAGCATAAAACATTCAATAATCGATTTTCAGATTAAGAGGAAAGAGTCACGATCAACGGTGCACCTGCACCTGAAACACTGAAGAGGGTTGAAGCGAGTCTGCAGGGGTTAGGGGTCAAAACATCCATGAAAGTGTTTTTGGCAATTGATTCACACAAGCTAAGAATGAAGGGATTTAATAAATAACAGTGCAACATTTGTGAAAATTAACAAAAAAGGCTATAGCACAAAACAATTTTATTATACATTTAATGTAAACAAACAAATTATGAATTATGAATGTTGAAGTGTTATTAAAAATGCAAGATCTCTGTCATCCAGCTGAGCAAAGTTATTCAAAATAGTGCGGCTTATGTGCTCTCTGTGCTGAGGTCAGCCCCGGTCTGTGGGTGTTAGTCCATGTCAGAAACTCAAACTCTGTCTGAAACAGCGTTATCCATTTTGAGTCCATATTATTATTACCATTAGTGTCCTGGAACAATTGCCTTTAATAGTGAGTCATATATTGACTCAATATCAGTTTTCAGTGGCTTTCACAATCAAAAGCTTCCTCGGTCAACAGCGCTCTATACGCCCTGTAGTGTGTACTTTTATTATTAAAGTGAATTCAAATCAGTGGCACTGAAGGTTCTCTAGTCTCACAAGGGATAGTGTGGATCTCAGTGGGACACCGTGGACCTCAGAGGAACAGCGGGGATCTCAGAAGGACACCATGGACCTCAGGGACAACGGGGATCTCAGAGGGGAGAGTCTGGGGTGCTCATGGAATGACTGGAGTCCCCAATGTCCAGCTCCTGATCAGTCTCTGATACCTCTGAGTCCAGCTGGTGCTGTGAGGGCTGAGGTGATCGAGGACTGCATGGCTGCCCTGCTAAGGGGCTCTTCATGGAGCTGGATTCACATTTGGCTCCCTGAGGGGTCTCCTAGAGGACAAAAGCAGGTTTTGAAGCTCAAATAGTGTGCAGTGCTCTCACATTAATATCTCACCTGTTTGAGCCGGCGCCATTTGGCCCTGCGGTTTTGGAACCAAGTTTTCACCTAAAAAGAGTTGAGACATTTTTAAATTTTTAAGCAGACCCAAGTAACACAATTCCCTTTTGGGGTTCATTGCATCTCTCTGAAGCTTTGTGGTTACTAAGCAACATTGTTTTCGTGACTTCTGTTCAGGGGTGGGTGTGTACCTGTCGCTCTGTTAGCTGAAGACTCTTGGCAAGTCTCTTCCTCTCCGGAGGAGAGAGGTATTTTTGTGAGTCAAACTTCTTCTCCAGTTCCAGTGTCTGCTCATTGGAGAAGCGCACCTGACCCCCTTTCCTTTTATGCAGGGGCCGCGGCAGGAAAGGGCCCCAAAGCAGAGGTTTACCTGCATCAGAAAACATACACTCAGCCTTCTGACACTCAGAAGCAGTGCAAACATCACTGACACATAAACACTTTTTTATGATCTGTAGAAAAAAGTTTAGGCTATAAATTTTCTGAGATATAAGCCTAGCTTAGTATTTCACTATGAATACAAACTAGCCAAGTAATGTTTTTTCCCAGGCACTTTAATTAGTTATAGTCGATATGCAAAAACCCTAAAATGTGGGAGCGCGCATTAAGCCTCGTTGGACTGAAAGAGGCTCCGGCTGGGGAAGCGACCAGTTTCCTTCCCCTAAAGAAAACCATAGAGTATGACGATAATTATAATAGCCTAAAAGTCTAAAATACAGGGTAAAGACAGAATTATCAAATGAAAGACGCTACAAATAGGCCTAGCCTTTACCCTAAAATTGACCTTTAAAAAGGCCTTGTCTAGGCGAGTCGCTACACACTGTTCGATGGGTTACTTTTGGTTTTTGAGGGGTTTGAGAGAGGCTCTTTGAGATTGAAAGCAGCTGCCTACAGGAAGTGCAACAATAGTGAACATATCAGCGCCGAGTGTTTCCTCTATGGTTTCTATTGAGGATGTGGAGAAATAATCAGCAGAGCGCAGCGCGCCCCGAGGAAGTCCTGGCCCCACTCCTCCATCACACTATCAGCGGAAACAGCACCGCAGCGGCTCAGGCCCGCGACCCGAGGCCTCCATCTGAGCCCACAAAGCACTCAGTGTCATGTGGCGCGCACAACAGTGTCAGCGCGCGTGTCACACTCGGCTCCTGTGAAGTTCAGAACAATAGGATCCAGGAAGAAGAGTCAGGGTCTTCACCAAGTGCGCGTGGGTTTAATTTGCCACTACAAATAGGCCTAGTTGATAGGCCTTTTTGATCCAAAAAGTGTTGGGTTTAGAAGTTAAATCAGTGCCGGTGACTAGATGAAATGTTTTCTCTGCTAAGTTATTATTTTGGACGGACAATGGGCTATTTTATAGCATTTGCTAAAATGCGCAAAGGTGACCTAAAGCACACGACTTCAGTATTTCAAAACGTGCAAATGTTAATGAAGTGTTTTTCATCAGATTTGAGCCAGATAACACTGAATTGTGACGACAGACCAGGCTAAAACAGTTCGCAAACGTTGGCGTTGAATATGCGCACGGAGATGCGCAAACCAGCTCTTAAAGAATCTAAACGGTAGGCTTCTTTAAAATCCACTTTAGCTTCTTAAAGAAGCTTAAGTGTAGGCCATGGCGAAAGAACGTGCAAAAATTAGACTTCAGTTACACGCATTGAAGTTTATTAACCTATACATTTTAGTTTAAATTAAAGTCGGCAACTAACCCAAAGGTAGATGTTGGCATATATCAAATACATTTTGATTTCTATAGGCCTATTACAAAATACAACATGTTTAATATAATAATAATAATAATAATAATAATAATAATAATAATAATAACCATAACAATCTATCAGTTATCTAAAAAAATCTAAATCCTCTTTTGCGTAAAAATAGCCGATTGTCCATCAAAAATACTATTAGTCTTATCAGTAAAAAAGATGATAATAATAATAATAATAATAATAATAATAATAATAATAATAATAATAATAATAATAATAATAATAATAATAATAATAATAATAATAATAATAATAATAATAATAATAATAATAATAATAATAATAGGCCTTCTCCTACAACCGCTCATCATCATCATGGGTCTATCGCATAAAGGTGCGTTTGGGCTCTCGCTCTAAGCCTTGTTATGTTCTTGTTATGTTCATCTTGGGGGGGAAATTAGTCCCTTAAAGTGGCTGAAGGCCTTTAAACTCTCAAAACTCAAAACCCATTCTCATAGTCGGCATATGGCTGTGTACAGATGTCAAGTGTGGTCCTCAGACTCACCCAGAGGCTCGTGACGAAGTAGTGCCTGTGCGTACTCGCCCACGGCGCGTGCCTGCGGCTGTAGTGGGTACATTGACCCGGGGTACGGCCCTGGCGGGTAGGGCGACGTGAACAGTGGGTGCAAAGGCGTGGGTTCGTAGATGTGAGTACGGTACGGAGACACCAGACTCGTGAAAGATGAGTGTGCAGAGGGAACCGTGGGGACGTGCGGGAGCGGCGGGGGACAGGGCGGCGGGGACACGCGGGGCGCAGAGGCACCGGGCCCGCTCCGGCTCAAGATGTCCTCGATGGAGAAAGGTGTCCGCTGTGCTGGCGGCTGCGTGGTCACGGCTGCATACACTGGTACCGACATGTCCTTGGGTTGTGGGGTTTATTGCTGCACCCCAAGGCGTCTGGTCCGCGTGGAGCGGGTGGCTCTTCTGGGCGTAAAAATCCCTCTGTAAAGGTGCAGCTCGCGGATCTCTTGCTCTCACACCAAGGATTTGAACTGAGCTTAGCCGAAGAAATGTTTGTGAGAAGCTCTGAAGGCCGTGCACTGCAGCGTTACCTCCCACACTGGACCGTTATGCGTCTGCGGCGAAAGGGAAAAGTGATAAGCGCGCGGCCCACTTCCTGCAGGTGTCCGAGCTGGCTCCCCATTGGCTGTCTCCAACGCGTGCGGCCCTAGAACTAAGATAAGTGCAGTTCAGAAGAATTATGTCCATGGCCCATCATTAATGGCCGGTAACGGACACATCTGTCGACCCGCAGAGCGCGGTGGGCAACCAGTGATAAGCCAAAAGTTTGTCAGCAATCCACCTTTATCCTTGTGCATGGCAATAAGGGACACAATTCCTATTGGGTGTAGTACATATTCAAGTGGACTCTAAAAAAGTGAAAGCTGTTGCAAAACAAAACACATTTTAAAGACTATTAAGTCAAAAGGCCCAAAGGCTTGACCAATAATCACAACTAAACAAGCAAGCAAACAAGCACAAAAAGTCTATAGGCGGAAGTGAACGGTCTTAATGATGCACTGATTGGTCATTCCAGAAGCGTGTTGTATATGAATTAAAAGGCCGGAGGCAGACTCACATCCTGTGAACACTGCAGCGGTTTCCTCAATCTGTTAAACAATAACGCCAACACTTCTCTGTTTGGGAGTGACACCACGAGCCTTCACCAGATTTTTTATGATCATTAATGTTTTCAGAGTCCTCCTTATCAATGCTTTACAATGTTCGATTTTATAATGAGGGTTAAAGCGAACTCACTTCTAACTTTCCAACGGCTCCAATTTAGATAAATTGTCTGCCTCGAAGCAAACAGTCTTGAAGTCATCAAAGAAGTCACCAAAAGGCTAATATTTATACTAGGACAATGATTGCAGCGCATTGATCCTGCAGCTTCCCCTGGCGTCAGGCCAGTGTCCAGAAATGATTGATCGGTCCGAAGCAAACGGCCGCGCTCTATGTAGCAGCGAGGGCCCCCCTTCTGCGCGCCCTAAAGGCCGGCAGAGGCAAAGTTGGGTGGTTGTCCACTGCAGTGTGGTTCTGATTTAATACAGCCGCACCAGATCCGTGGGCACAGACAGGACTGGTGCTCAGTTAGGCTACAGAAAAAACAACACATTTTCATTTTTTGGTCATAATTGAAAGCACGATTATTTGAAACATTATTTATATAAGTGAATGTTTCACTGTAAAATGTACTTTTTGGGATTCATGTTTTAAAGTCCCAATAGTTTAGCTTAGTTTAAAGTGACTTCATTCCAGACTTTCAAGGGCAGAACCACTGGGCAGAGCAAGCAGCAATATCATTCAGATAGTATGTTTTAATTGTGTGTGTGTTTTTACACCATTCTGTAATTGACTGGAGCAATAATCACAATGTATCCACTTATGCATAGTAACAAACTGAGCCTTGAAATTCAAATGACAACACAATAGTAGTTGCCAGACAGTGTCCCTCAATGAAAAATCATAAGGATTTTATGTAAAACTCAAAATGCACAATCAACAAACAACCACAAAAACTATTAAACGTCATGTGCGACGCTTCTGTAGAATGTCATAAGAAGCGAACCTTTTTTTAATTCAACATAGTCCCATAGTCATGTGCTGGCACTGGCCGCAGAGAGTCTCAGAGAGTGCTGGTCTGATCTGCATCAGGACTGGTCTTAGAACATGCGGCCATTGTCTGATCTGTGCCAGGACAAGCCTGGAGCATTTTGAGAATATCTGCCAAAGTCCACTGGTCCTCATGAAGGACGTCCTCCAATGTGAAGGGGCCCTGTTTGGTCCTGGTCAGGGATTTCACGTGGGCGCAAGAGGACAAAGCTGTAATATAACATTTATTTAGCTTAGAGCATCATTATTATTTATAATCAGTGTGTTCATCTTACCTTTTCCAAGGTCATCCACCAAGCTTCTTACGTAAAATCCACCTCCACACTCAATATCTGACCAACAGAGGAGTACAGATAATAACCAAAATATACTTCAGAGGTTCAGGATGAATTTAAGTCATAGTTTTAAAAAAACATGAAACAAATGGAGGGGTGCTCTGACCAAGAGTGAACAGAGGAGGGCTGAAGTCTTGCAGGGATATGCTATAGACAGTGACTGCTCGAGCAGGTTTGGCCTCCACTTTGTGACCCTGTTTCAGCAGTACAGACAGACGCTGCCCATCCTTCTTCAACGCGGAGTAGCTGCGAAACAAACAATGAATCTGTTGAAATGTTTTTATGACAAATGTACATACAGACAAGGAATTAACAATTTTGGAAAACTATCCAATTATGATTTTTCTGTCAAGATTAAATTCTAAGTATTTGTTTTGTTATTTGTATGTGCATGTGTGAGTGTACATGGTTGGAATGTACACTTATTTTAGTAGTTAAAATAAAGCTCTGTTTTACATGCAATACATAAAAAGCTTTTCATAAATGAAGTTTGATTTGATAACAGAAATATAAACTGCTAAAACAAACATTGCTCAACAAACATGCACAAACTAATCAAATAAGACAACTCCTTTATGCAGGGTTGGCATATAAACAAGAGTAAAATAATACTAACAGTGGGGGGACCTGCAGAATGTTGCCGACAAAGCTCTTCAGCTTTTCCTCCATGTCTGTCCTGGTGATATGCTCTGTCCAGCGGCAAACATACAATAAGAAATGGCACAGAAGATGGTATGACTCTCTTATCCATAATGCACTCACCAAAGGCTTTCTCCAGGGTCACATTGCCAGAGGCATCAAGAGTGTCCGTGGCCTTCCCCAGTTGACCCACTGCTGTATATTTCTGACAATAATATGGGTAAAACTATCTATGTTTAATTGTTTGTACATTGTAATAGATGCACAACAGACCATAAACTGTGAAGGGACTCACCTTAGACCCAGCCAACATTGCACTGAGCATTTTTGTTCCATTTCCAACACCAACCACTGCTGAAACAGTTAGTGATTAGCACATTATCCAGAAGTAGTACGTAAGTTCCAGAGGCAGAAAAGACACAATGTTTTCTTGTTTGAATAGTACGGACATTTTTTAAACTCTCGATCAGTATAGACTAAAGCTACTGTGCATTTTTTAATTCATGAGAATATAGCGCCTCCTGCTGGCCAAGTTATACTGCTCAGTTTACGGCTAAAATAATGGGAAAAAGTTACATTATGAGATCATTGGGAACTTAACAATGAACAATTACAGCCTACATCAAAACAGCCGTAGAATCTGTCAGCAGAAGTAACTTAAAGAACATGAAATTTAAAAAGCTCATAACTCCCTCATCCTTAGGTACAGACCTAAGACTCCACTGGCAGCGCTGTCCAGGGTTCCTCCGTGGCCCATCTTCACACTCTGCCTTTTCCTTTTCCTCGGATTGGGGTTGGCGACCCCCGCCTCTGTCAAAGCCACAAGTTTAGTAAGTACTACAGTCCAATAGAAATGACACACACATTTATTTAGCACCTCTCAGTAAAGCCTCTTTGAGTGCGTTCAGCACATCGGCAGATGTAGGTCCCTCCTTTTTAAACACCGCAAAAACTCCATTCAGAGCCTGCAGTCTGGATACAGAGCTGGAGATGGGCACAGTCATGGGTACAGTCAGGGGCACCGCGATGTTACTCAAATTTCCAGCCATGCTTTCTCTTCTTCGTTTTGGGTCGTTGAATTGTTTACTGGCTCCACCTAGTGTCTTGCATTTCATAATATTAGAAAACGCCCTGTCCATCAGGCGATGTTAAAGACGAGTTTCGGGGATTTGAAGGCTGTTTTATGCAGACTGCTAATAGGGTTTTATATTGTTTATATTATTTTACTTATTATTTTTCATTATTATATGCATTTGAGTAATTTTGTGCTATCCTCCTAACCAGCTGGCGGCGATATGCGTGGGAAACGAAAGGACTTCAATAACCATCATGCTTTGCGGCACACTTGTGTTTACTTCCGCGTTACTGTTAAATTCTGTTGTAGAGCCTTCAGGTTTGTAGTATTTTCTTATCGTATTTTTTCTGCTCTTTTGGTAGAAACTAAAGTCCCAGAACTATAAATGCGTTTTCAAATGAAGACACACACGTTAAGTTAAATGATTGTCTGCCTGGGTTTCTCCACGATTATTGTGTTTTCTGTTTGTTTCAGTCAGCTTGTGTTAGATTTGTCACAGTAATCTCAAGCACATTGGCTAAATTTACGTGGCCAGAAAAATAAAACAACCACATAGCTAGATGTAATTATTGACGTGTTTACATGCACATCAATCATTATTAACTAAACGTGTCAATTCATTATGGATTTTACTGGGGTATTTGGAAGACAAATGAAATGATCAGATTTTTGGTGTGCATGTAAACCTTTGTCTGTGTTTTCTGCAGCTTGTGTGAGTATGGGGGATCTGAGGGGCATGTACCTTAGCCTGTGCAGGGAGAACGGTGTGGAGCCCCAGGAGGGGGTTCTGTCCCAGCTGCAGAGGGGGCCAAGACTGGACCTGAACGGACACAGCCTGTCCTCAGACACCTGCTCCATGCTGTCCAGAGCTCTCCATAAGAACCATGTGGTCACAGAACTGCTCCTAAGCAACTGTATGCTCAGCGAGGAAGGTCTGAATGTGCTCCTTTGTCCTTAATCTATATTACATAAATAAATATTTGTAAGAACCTTTTGCACACGTGGAATTACTGCAATTATGCAACTTTCCACAGTCACTGTTAGAATTGTGATTATTATTATGAGGAATCCAGGAACTGTGATCAAATAATGCTTTCAGTCCCTGTTCTGAAGGCTGTGCTTGCTCTTTGTCACATTCACCCCCGTTTTGGTAAATGTATTTTAAAATTTATTTGACTCTTGCATGTAATAAGCTCCACAAGTCTTTGATTGAAAGTACCAAATTTTCTCATACACAGCCAAAGAAAGATATGCATATGTTTGCCTTGTTGATATGTACTGACAGATCAGATTTGTCTTGATGAGGTCATTTTTGTGTGTGCTGATCCCAGGGGCCATTGCACTCTTAACTGGACTCATTGGAAACACCTCTCTGAAAGTCCTCGATTTGAAGGTAATGCCTCACTCATTCAGTTGTACAAACCATTTCTGTTTGTGGTTCTTGATTGAATCTGTAAGTTCTATTACAGGGTAATAACCTCAGAGCCGCTGGAGCTGAAGTCCTCGGAAGGTTGCTGGCACAAACTAATTCATTAAACAGGTGAAGCTTATTCATATAATATCTGTCTTACTGACCACTCGCCTTGCCTAACATTTTCTTTTTTGTCCATACTTTTTTGTGTTTTTAGGTTGGTGCTAGAGTGGAATGCACTTGGCCTATGGGACGAGGCATTTTCTCTTTTTTGTGAAGGCCTGGCCTCAAACACTAGTCTGAAACAGCTGGATCTGCGGAATAATCAGATCAACCCCCAGGGGGCGTCAGAGCTGTCTCAAGCCCTCAGACGGAACAACAGCCTAGAGATGTTAGGTACCGCTGCTTTTTCTGTCTGCAGTTAAACATTGGATAGTATCATTTATTCTATTTTCCTGTTATTTATCCTTCGTGTGCATGACTGTCACTGTAAACCATCTTTTCAGATCTGAGATGGAACAACATTGGCCTCTTGGGCGGGCGTGCTTTAGTAGAGGCTCTGCAAAAGAATAAGTGTCTTGTTCAGCTGGAGATAGCAGGAAACAATATCCCGAGTGACATGGTGCGAGCCCTGGGTGAGATCTCTCATGGATGTATTGGCAGCAGTTCAACCTCATCGTAATATTTTTTCTGATTCCAATAAAGAGTTCTTTAGATCAAAGTAAAAAAGTATAGGCTAAATGCAATTCCTTAGCAAGAACAGGCTGGCTGGGTCTTCTCAACAGCTGAGGAGAACAGTTGGTCGTATGTGTTTTTTATATAAAATACATACTTAATATATCAATACAAAAGTGCTTATTATATTCAGTAAGGAGTACACTTGAGGGTGGTTTTGAGGGTGATTTGACACTTTTATCATTTACATTATTATTTATAATTGTAAGTTTCTGTGGGGATGTAATTATTGAAAGAAGCATCAGAACTAACTGACCAATTCACTATTTCAGAGCAGCGCGTAGCCCATAACACCGAACAGCAGAGTGCGATAAGGGAGAACCGCAGTAGAACGCAGGTCCTCAGTAAAGAGATCCAGATCCTGAAGGAGGAGAAGGGACGACAGGTGATCTTTGTTTAAGGCCTTGATCTGTTTGTGTTTGAACTTCATTTAAAACTGTTTGTTTGTGATGGACTTTGTTAGTTTCTGAGCCTGATGGAGACTATAGACCGACAGAGAGATGAGATGGGACGCTCAAACAGGTTAGATCTAAACACACAATGTATATTATGCATTTGGGTGTCCATGTTTCTGCACAATAGCCCTAAATGTAATTCTTAAAATACTAAAATAATATATACATGTTCCTTCCATAGATGCACCTCTGTGCAGATTGCCCAACTCCAGGAAGTCCTGAATGAGAGGACATCTGCTGTCAGTTCTCTTACTGCCAAGTAATAATTGTACTTATCAGGCATATCACTTTTTTTTATCTGTCAGAACTCACATTGAGAATATGTTCAAGGTGATGTAATGGGCTAAATGTATATTCATGTTCTGTGAAATAACAAAGCAAAGGTGATCAAAAAAGCATATGGCTTCCTTGAGTTAACGCTGACCTGCAGTCATGAATCACAATTCTAATCATGACTTTAGATTAAGATGTTTGTTTGTTTTTTACTGTTTGCTCAGGTTAGATCTCAGCTGAGTAGATTCTGTGCTCTGTGCAGGTTACAGATGGCTGAGGCCGCATTGGCTCTATCAGAACAGAAGAACACCAACATGGCCACTCTGCTCACTCAGACAAAGACTGAGAAGGAGCAAATTTGGGAACAGCGCAATCGAGAGAAGAAGAAAGAACTAGAGGTACTGACATTCGCCTGTGTATGAGTTTTGAATCTTAAAGTTATGACAATATACATTGTTTTGAACTGTTATCTTCAACAGGACAGTGTTCTCAAAGAAAGCAAGCTTCTCAAAGAAATTCAGAGTCTGAACAGCAACAATGTCCATTTAAGAAATAAGGTAAACCCCACAGTGACAGTTGGGCCTCATGGTTCCTGCAGCTCCACTTCAGCTCTGTGTTTGTGGGGCAGGTGGAGGAAATGGAACGGAAGTGCAAGTCCCAGCAACAGCACATTTTTGAGCTCAAACAACAACTGACCAACAGCACGGCAGAGCTCAAGATTCGGTTGTCCCAAACAGAAGGTAAAGTAATTGGGCTCCCACAGCCACAAGATAGAATCTGACACTGATAAGCACGTGATGAGTGGTGTCTAAAGATCTGACGCTGTTTTAAACAGAGCGACTAGAGAAGGAGAAACTGTATTCAAAACAGGCTCTGGAGAGCCAGAATAGCCTGCACCACAAAGAGGTCAGATCAGCTCCTCTTTAGAGGCCATAGAGTCACAGTCCTTTGGAAACATTTACAACTTAATGACTTTTGAGTGTGAGAACAGGTGGAGAATGTGAACCGTCATCTTGATGAGAGTGAGAGGGCTTTACAAGATCGCATTTTTAAACTTGAGGCTCAGAGAATCCAATTGGAAGAGGTTTGTGAAGATTTTTTTCTTTTCTTTTTTTTCATTTGAAGAAATAATTTGAAGACGTTTTATGTTTTTTGTTCTGGTATTTAATGTCAAACATTCTTTTGTTCATTGTACATTGCAACGTAGATCAGCTTGATAACAGAAACATGTTCATTGACTTCTCATTCCAAACTTCCCTGCCTCTTCATTGTGGTATTTACATGTTTTTATTGTTGAAAGTCCAACAAGTATGCCCTGGAGATAGGGGGTAGGTGAAATTTTTCGGAGCCCTTAAAGTCTATATGGCCGGTTGACTAAAACTTAGTGAACATGATTATACTTACTTAAGATTTTACTAAACATTTTGCCTATTTGTCCCCAGTTTGGCAGCTTTCGTAATGTTTAAAATGTTACCTCCTGGTTGGACAGGAGCAGCAAATATGACGTAGGAAGAGGTAATTCCACAACTATTACCTAGCAACCACCTTTATAACCTTTATTTTGACGAATAACCGTTTAACCGTCAAGCAGTACTTCCTGTAATTTTAAACTTTTATTTTTAAAAATGTATTCACAAAAGCAGCTTCACAGAGGTAAAACTATGATAAATATTTACCACTGATGCCCTCACACCAAACTAAGTCATAATTAGAAAAACATGAGAACCGGTCATATAGACTTTTAGCCTCAAATGCAAGACAATGTAGGATACCTCAAACATCAATCGAAATACAACACTGAGTACGCTGTTGGCAAGTTTATGTTATGTGTGGCATGTCATGTTTACTTGAGGTGATCTGTCAGCTTTTGTCCCATAGGAGGTGAGCCAGGCCAAAGCTCTGTGTGTGAGTGAGCGTGCCCAGGCGCAGGAGGAGTTAGGCCGTGTGAGGGCACAGCTTAAACTCGAAGAGGTCTGTGCTTCCTCATTACAGACTGGACAAATTCTATGCTCCACAGAGGTCTTGACTGTGTGTTGTGTGTGAGTAGAGGGAGCAGGTGTCCTCTTTGAAGGAGAAGCTGTCCTCCCTTCGCTGTTCCCTTCAGGAGGCTCAGCTGCACTCGTCCCAACAGAAGGACCTCATCTCTGAGCTGCAGGCGCGGAGCAGCCAGCACAGCCTGGAGGTGGACACTCTGAGGCGGAGGATTGACGAGCTACAGCAGGTTTGCATTCCACTCAACTCTGAGAAATATCAGTCTGTGAATCACATTTTTTGGCACATTCTTTTGTGTGTTTTCAACATATGACAAGTTGTATTGAATTAGAAATATATACTTCTATATTACCCCCACAATAGGTAGACTCAATTCTGTGTCAACAAATGGGGATGCACCAAAACTGAGAAACGACACTGCCTACGTAATCCTTATTATCAGGCCTACACCATCAAAAGTTATAATACTCCCTACAGCTGAAGCATAGCGAGGCTTGAATGAACAATACCACAATGTGTGGAGCCTTCAAGTCTCCTTGTCCCACACTGATAGGAAATACATTTCTCACATTTCTGTTAGAAATTCAGTGTTCTGCATCTCTTTACACTTTCTGGGCTATTTCATTTTTATTTATTTATTTGAAATGAGCCAGTCCAAATTCATGAACATCTGTAAAATACAGTGTAAATATGCCAGATGCTTGCATAGATGCTAAATTCCATATATTGCCCGTAGACAGATAACACAGAAGTAAATTACAAATCATTAAAGATACAACACAGAACAATATAAATGTTTTCATATTGCTGATGCTAGTATCAGGTCTCGACTCCAATCCAGGAAAATGTATTTGATGAAGATATTGGTTCCAGGATATCTCTTTTGAGGTGTAGGTCAATCAATTAATGTGATAAGGCTACACATCGTTGAACCAGAACTTAATGTCAGTTGTCTAAAATTTGAACTCTTCCAATACAGTTAATTGAAGAATAAGAAACAGTTACATATCATACTATATGTGGATACATTTTGTAATAAATTAACGGTGTTTTAAGCAAAGAACTACTTTCAGTCTCTTCTTGGCTGGATCGATGCATTTTTATCATTAAATAAAAAGCCCTTAAAAGTTCTCATACAGCAAAAATATTATGTGTGGTGTGAAAAAATATCTGACCAGTGCTTAAACCATGTTGATGTTGTTTTGCAGGAGCTGTCGGGGAAAGAGCAGGAGAAGGTGGTGGAGGTGAACAAGGTGCGGGTGGAGCTTCAGGAGCAGATTGGGCGTGTGGAGACTGAGAGAGCAGCTCAAAGTGGACTCAAAGAGAGGATAGGCGCTCTGGAAAGAGAGATGAAAGGTAAATTCGGGGGTCAATTATTTTATGTAAAAGTAAGTATGTCTAAAATATGAACTTGTTGAAGTGTAAATAGTGCATGAACGGACAAAGCAGAGCTGAGAATGCTGGCATTCTCTTAAGACAACACAACAGTGGACAGTATAACAGAACCATGTTTTGTAAAAGTTTCCAAGAGGGGCACTGTGGACAAAAGACAAAAAATATCTGTTAAAACGTTTAAACGTTTTTATGTCGTAATTACCACATATAAACAACTGTGTTCAGTGCTGTCTGCACTTTATTGGACTTTACGTTTTGCTCCGTTCATGCACAGGACAGTTAATGTCAAGTGCAATGTTCTTGTGTGCAGCGCAGAGTAGCAACCACAGGGAGGCGCTACGGGACAAAGACAGCGAAATCTCGTCGTTGTTGGAAAAAGTGCGACTGAGAGACGGTCAGATCCAGAGAATGATGGAGGCGGAGGCACAGAGAGCCAGCTACTTGCAGAGTGCCATTCTCACCTATGTGCAGGGCTCTCCACTGGGACACTTTAGCAGCCCAAACAAGCCCCTGTGACCCACACAACTATTCACTTTCCAAGAAGGACATGCACTCTCTGCTCATTGAGATTGGGGATCCAAACCACAATCTTTCAATTGAGGCAGCCATGAGATAAGCTAACCATTCTGCAACAGTGACATGCACACTCCACTCACACTTCTGTACTGATCTTAACATGAAGTCTAATAGAACTCTATTATATGGGCCTAGTGTATCACTGTTGCAGAAGCTTCAATTAAGAAAGATCCACTGGTGCCTACATGCTGTGAAACCATCTCAAGTCTACTGTCTACTTTTTTAAACAGTGCCACTGCTGGTGTAATTTATCTTCCGGGAAAATTATATCAAGTAAATCTTGCCTACTTATTGTAGAATTATATCAGGTAAACCTCACCTATTCATTTTGCTTTGCATTGATCATTCGGATTGTTTATTTTAATAAAAGGCTCAATACAACTGTCACTTGTAAGAATTTCATATACTGACCTATGCAAGTAAACTGAATTTTTCCTGGATTTAAAAAATCATATATATATATATATATAACAAGGATTTTAATCAAATAACATGTTACCTGTGTGTTTTTGTGTAATTCATGCTCTGTCTAAGTAATAAAACCTGTTCTTTTAGCACACAGAACGTTTTAGTCTCTGTATAGCCATTAACGATTACTCGATTATTTAATTAGTAGACAACCATTTCTGCTATCGATTAGCTGTGATTAATCAATTAACTTGTTTCAGCCCTTATATATATATATTTAATATGTATACATATATTATAAATGATTACACTGTATATAGCCAGCGCATCGTATGGAGAGCGACTGCGACTGGATATGATAGTGTGCTGCTATTCCTTTAAGAACCTTCGGTATTTTCCGGCGTCGTTCGGTACTACGGGGTTGTCGTCGAGCCCTTTCACTGCGTCTCCATCGCTGAGCGGACAAACCCACAGCTTCCATCCGAGACCAGAGCAGAGACTGACGGATCTGTGACCGCTCAGTACCGGCGTGTGAAGCTCCAGGCTCTGCACAAATGCAAGCGATCAAATGCGTGGTGGTGGGCGATGGGTGAGAGCTGAAGCTTCTGTGCGGTTCAGGGATGCGTTTACGTGCGGGCGAACAGGGATGGGAGGATGCTACGAGGAAAGGGGCCGGGGCGCTGGTTAGCGGCTCGCTCGCTTCTATGCGGGGGTTTATTTTGCATATGCTGTTGCTTTATTTGGCTACCTAGGTGTACTATTGTAAGCTATGGGTCGTTCACAGTGGTTTGTGACAAAGACCCGGGATGCTGAGGGAACACTACACAGGCCATTGGTGGCTGGCGGATGTGCTGATGCGTGCTGAGGAATGCGAGCAGGCCCTGCTCCTCTTCGGCTGCTCCTCCGCTTTTCTGCACTGGGCCTGTGTGGGGCGTACACCCCGTAACAGAGCAATCACATTAATAATTAGGAACGTGGTCTTGACAATGCAGAGTTTACTTTCTAACAAGCCAACGGAGATCCTCTAGTGTTGTCGCTTGTTTGTGTAGGAAGAGAAGTCAAATGGGTTACTCAATTAGTCATTAGGTCAGTGTCAACTTTAGCAACCATTAGTAACATAATTGCCATATTGCCATATGACATCTTTGACACGAAGAAGGCTAGATAGGCCCTCATACAAGGTGCTTTAAAGTGGGATACAGGCTGAAAAAAAAAACTTGCTCTGAAGCCAAGTGGTGACAGTGGCATCCCTGTGCATGTTTATAACCTGTGTTCATATGGGCAAAGAGGAGAGTTTGTGTGTCCATCTGCCTGGCCCGGGCTTGTGTGTGTGCATGAAGGGCCTGTATGTGGAGTCCATAGATGGGGGTGGTACAGGGGGCTGCTGTGTCCCTTAGGCCACACAAATGTAGGGCAGTGTGTGTGGCACATAATGAAAGAGACGCTACAATGAAGAGTGCATGTACTAACTCTGTATTTTCCACAGAGCTGTGGGTAAGACCTGTCTGCTCATCAGCTACACCACCAATGCATTTCCCGGAGAGTACATCCCCACAGTGTAAGTCACACAATATACTGTCATATTTCTATTATTTCTCATGAGACTGTTTAGAAGAGTTTCTAATTGCCTGCTGTCTTCATGTAGTCATGTTTGTTATTCACAAATCCTTTCAACTTGCTTCTGGCTCAACGATGTCACACTGATTCTCTTGCTCTGCCTTCTTTTAGTTTGATTAATACTGTGCATACTTGACTTTAATGTTTAAAATACATTTTTCCTGTTGTAAATTGTTAGTTATGCTTTGTTTACAGCTTTGACAACTATTCTGCCAATGTTATGGTGGATGGGAAACCGGTGAATTTGGGCCTTTGGGACACAGCGGGACAAGAGGACTATGACAGGCTGAGACCTCTGTCTTATCCCCAGACGGTATTATCCACACATACTGCACTGCACTATTAAAACACAAGAATGACAGTTTACTTGACTTACAATAAAAAAATTAAATATGCAACAGCAAGACACGAAATTACATTTCACACATTGGGCAAAAAATGGAAGATGTTACATTTTTCTAGTCCCACCCACTTCCTCTGAGTCACTGTCATTAGTTGAAAGCCTGAACAGCCATGTCTCTGGTTCTCTCCCAGGATGTGTTCTTGATATGCTTCTCCCTGGTCAGCCCGGCCTCCTTTGAGAACGTCCGCGCTAAGGTCAGTAGGCTGACCCCTGGTCCTTTCATGCCGCGCCTGACCACTAGGAGGCACATCTTTGGCTCCACCTGGCTCACTCCGCTCTGCGTCCAGACCTGGACTTAGCACACTCCAGTCTGGAATGACTTGTGTGGTAAAGCCAGGTCTGAAGCAGGGCAGCATCTTTGCCAAGGGATGCTCTGGTCCTCAGTGGGTTCACAACAGAGCTCTCAGGGGCTCCTGTGTGAAAGCACACCTTTGTCTACTGCCAGACTCCCTCTGCAAAGACACCATAATGAAGTGTTGGATTGTGACAATTCTTTTCCTCTGGACATAAGGTACAACTGAAGTCAAAGAAGAACTAAATTCAAACAACTTAACAGGTTCTGAACCAGAAAACTATTAACCTTTCCTCACTGTAAAATTTTTTAGAATATAAAACTAGTCCTAATTAAAAAACAAACAATGGATTGTTATGTTGTTGTTTTTTAACGAGGACTTGCAAATTATATTTTATCATTATCGTTACATAACAGAGTTATAAAATACAGATATTTAGCTTTTATGTTAAATAGCTTCAAAATATTGGGACAATGTGCAATAAAAGTTAAAAATTTGTTCTTTTTATCACATTGCATGTAGTGGGAAGCTGGCAGTCCCTGCAATGGCCTGAATCGCTCTAAACCTTTCCTCTCTCACTCACCCATTTTTGTTCCTGAAAACGTGCATGTGGCTCCAGTGGTACCCTGAAGTGCGGCACCACTGTCCCAACACCCCCATCATCCTGGTGGGCACCAAGCTGGACCTGAGGGACGACAAAGATACCATTGAGCGTTTGCGGGACAAGAAGCTCTCCCCTATCACCTACCCCCAGGGCTTGGCCATGGCTCGCGAGATAGGTACCCCTCCACAGTCCCACTCACTGCTGAGTGATCTGTGACGCAGACAGTGCTGTTGCTGAGTGGCTGTTTGTGTTTTTAGGAGCAGTGAAGTACCTGGAGTGCTCTGCCCTGACCCAGCGAGGCCTGAAGACTGTGTTCGACGAGGCCATCCGAGCTGTGCTCTGCCCTCCACCTGTCAAGAAGAGGGGCAAGAGGTGCACTCTTTTTTAGACTCCGCCCACATCACCTGGATGCCATCGCTGGCGCTCTGAGAATATGGAAAAGTGAGTGAGAGTGCACTGCTCAGACTGCTTTCTTTATATCAATGTTTTTCCAAGTGATATTAGCTACAAGACCATTATTATTGAGTCAAATTTTTTACCATGGCAATATGAATATGTCCATAGATTCTGTGTGAAAGACTGTCCACATGCTAGGTACTGTAGAACTTGAGTGTGGCATGAGGGCTACAAGGTTTTTACTCAAACACACAGCTCTGAACCAGTGTGTGAGACACGGTGAGATCACAAAGCATGTTGTATACACTGGCATGAACACTCCCGAGATGTGCGCTTTTGCCTCTGCGAGATTTGTCTTCTCTGCACTCATTAGTGTGCTTCATCTCAGAGCAGTACCTTCATTTCAGTCTGACAGCAGCAGAAATGGTCACGTCCATCCAGAGCAGGTTGTGTTTTATGCCTGTGAGGTCACAGTCTGGAGATTTATAAGTGATTTTGTATCTCCTAATTCAGGTTACTGCTTCTGTTCTTGTTCAATGTAACACAGACCTGACTTCAATTGGGTTGTTTCATTTTCTAAATTCACACATGCATCTTTATGACAGTAATTTGTTGACTTGATTGAAGCAAGCAGTTGAAGCCATCAGATGCACTGAGGCTGTTGATACTGTGAAGGTAGAATGGAAGGCAGACTGAACTGGTGCGTACCACAGGACACAGGGCTCCTATCTCCACATTCACTCTCTCCTGTCTGTAATGAAGTATTAGTAAATGACCATGAGTATTTCAGGCGGCCTTTGCGGTCATTGTCATACGAAGCCTTGTTTTATCGTGGCCTTGAGTCAGAACTATAGGTGAGAGCTTACAGTGCTGTATGTGTCAAATAAATATTGTTTGCAATGTACCACAAGGTGTAGTGAAGATGTGGTACTTAGAGATTTGCTAATATTTAATATGATAGGAAGATTAGATTCTGTGCCATGTTTATAAGTACTTTCCACATGTGTAGTGTGCACTGTATTACATTTCTGTCATACACATACTAACCATCATGCCATCCTCTCCTCCAGCTTCTGTTTCAATTTGGATTAATTCAAAAAGTTCAGGCAAACCCCATTTGACTCATGACCCATGTTGGGGCCAAAAGGGAAGACTGCAGTAAAATATGCTACAATTATTATTATTTTATTTATTTATTTATTTGGGTAGTTGACACTGTTTATAGCAGCTTATGTTGGTGTTTGGCTTTTCTTTCCTCCCACATTTACTTAAGCCATGCATCTGTTATGACTCTGCTTCTACAACAGTAGAAATCACACTTAGATGAGCCAAAACCAACCATAACTAAACCACAAAGTCAAGCAAAGGTGTATTGATCACATAGTTGAATTGTAGTCTGTTGTAATCTGAATAGTTTACTTAATGATACTTTTGAAACTGCAGGTTAAGGGTTGGAGAGCACATGAGCAGAAAAGGGGGGACTGATAATTAAATGAGTGCAGATTTTTTTCCTGCACTGAAATGGTGAAGTTGCAGGCTTAAAACAAGACTCTGGCATTATACACATGAATCAGATTAACATATTCAATTAAACAGAACTATACAAAGATTTGACCTTTCTTTAGTGCATTCAGTGTTCAGGTCAGTCTGCAGCCCAAGTGTGTGCCATGACCAAGAACCAGTGCACAAGGGCCATGTACTCTGGGGGATTTAATGTCACATTTTGATATCATTCCATATTATTTTCAAACAAGCTAATTGCCATAAAGAAAGAAGGCTGTTAAGTTATGTACAGTTTAGAAATAATACATTATCTATCTAGATTCACATGTACCAGTGCATTTAGAACTTATGACTCTAAATCTATTGGAATCATAGGCTTTTAGTGTACCCTGGTAAGGTGAAAAGGAGCCAGTTTGTTCAAGTGGCCCGTTCTCAAATGCATTTGTGTTTTTGGCTGCAGTGAGTGCCCCATGTGGCGAAGCGCTGTTCAGCCCTCACTTTCTTTGGGTTGCAAACTTGCATAGCACTAGTGTGGTAAACTGATATCTGTGGTCTTGCCTAGCTATAATTTAAAATGTAGCTGAGAAACAGCAAAAATGTGATTTACTATTGCATGGAAAGTGTCTGGTATTGAGCTGCTGTAACTCTTAGGAGTGGTGCGAAATGCATTGGCCATGTACTTATGTAATGTAAGATGACTTGTTCAAACTGTTTGTCTTATTTTTTATGACTTAACGTCTGTGTGGTGACATATTTCAATTTTGTATACTAAATGTATGGAGAACGTGCTCTGCTGTTTGTCTTTATTATTCTGATTATCTGCTTTTGCACACACTTTTGCTCTATTGTAAATTATTTACCTGTGGTTTATGGATTATAATAGAATTGCTGTGACACTACAGACTGTGTAATCAATGGAAAACGTGTTTTAATTTTTAACCTGCAAGTTACTGGTTAAACTGTTTTGTCGTGGGCCTGCCTATGAAGAAGCATCACATCAGGACGTGAAAAATTACTTTATTGCAATGTAAAAAATGATCTCAACAACACAAGAAACCTCCATCCACAGGCAGTGTCGCTCCACTGGTCATGTTGCTCTTATCACTCAGCAGGAACAAAATACTGTTGACCACATCTTCCACCTCTGTAAAAACAAAAAAAAAACAAAAACAAAAAAACACTGGGGCATAATTTTTAATGATTTTAAAAGCAGATTATGCAGGGCTATGCTATTAACACTAACACTACTACTGCTCCAGTCAACAACAAAACTGGTGCCTATCTACAGTGGCTTTTAAAACATAAATCACAAACGTAGAAAAGGTTTCAGGGGTTGTCATCTGGACGCTGTTTGACGATCGATCGTCCAGTTGTCCAGATGACAACCCCTGAAATCTTTTCTACGATGGAACACGACTGGATGAATGAGGCATTACATCGATAAATCACAAACCATTAGTAAAGTGTTCATACCATGAGACACAGGTTTGTCCTTCCTCTACAGGGTTCATTTTTGATACATAAACACGTAATATACTTTAGCTCCACAGTGACCACCCACCACGTAGTTCTGGAAGTAAATTTTCCATTCTTTTTTTCCCATAAGGATCCAGAAAAAAAAAAAGTTATTAAATGTTTATCAGCTTCCCAGGGCCTAATCAGCAATGTGGTTAAAACATTTTGCTGAATTATAAGTTTTGCATGTGTTTTTTGAACCAAAAACAACTGCGTTACGGACATTAGTTACCACATCCGCCACCAACTGTGAACCCCTTTCAGCTCTGACCTGTTTTTCCTAAAATGCCTGTGAAATGAGTGAAATGAGCCGCATTTCAAATTCAAGCGGTTTCTGAACCCTTTGGAGCACAAACTATTGGCTGAACTCTTTGTGAAGTGGTGACTCTGGAGTCGGATTTACTCTAATTACAAGTGGAAGCAAACTCTGTTAAGAGGAAAACCAAAATTTAAAGTCCGCCTAAATTTTCTTTGTTAAATATATGAAGAAGTAAAGCTGGTATCTAGATTTTGCGTGATTGTTTGGGCATTTGTTGAGTTTAGACAATTCCTCTTTCAAAGCGGAAGCTAATTTAACAAAAAAAATGTTTTAGGAACTTATATAATAAAGTAAAAAATTCCAGGCGGAATCCATATAAAAGTCCTAATAAATTTTTATGAATTTTTATGAATTTTTATTTGTGCTTTTGGCATAAAACTAGCTCTAATTCTTTCCAGAATAGTGATTTGACTGTAACTACTGTATGTGTCCAGCAGCTTAATAGTTTCCTTTTATAAGATAGTGGATAAAAAAGAATCACAACAGGTTCATAATCAAAATTTGCTAAATCCCTATAGCAAAATGAATGAGAAATTTACTTCTGGAACCGCAGGGAACTTGAAAGTGGGCAGGACTGGTGAGCTCCATAGGTTACGTTCATGTTTTATACTGATGTCGTAATCTCAGATGGTGGACAAGGGTCTCTGTAACTCAATGGGAGATCTACTGTTTTTGAACGAAATATCCCAAACTATAAATCTTCAAATGTTGAACCATACCATTATTTGTTAGGAATTAGGTCAACGAACACGCAACCTATTGTTTTCAAATAATATTGTTTTTCCATGGTCAAATAGACCTAAGAATACGGGTACCTGCGAATCGACCCAGGGGGATACGGGACTTCATAGTGCCGGCTTTTTCAGGATCACTCCAACCGATACGTCCCATCTCCGTCAGCACCACTGTGGGGTTCACGCAGTTCACACGGATCTGTGCAGAGTAAGCACACACAAGGTTATAAGATCCATCAAATCATCATTAATGCATGCAACAATTTGAAATACAAACTCCTAGTTATAAATAGGATCAAGTAAATAGGGGTGGGTACTATTGAAAAAAAAAAAATTAAATTTATTTATTTTTTTGTTTGCATTTCGATAATAATATTTTAGCAATGCATCTGAAATGCCCTAAAATATGCCTGTAATTGTCTTGGTTTAGGTTCAATTATTGCACAAAACATGAAAAGAATAAAAAGTAGCCAGGAAATTGCAGAAAATCCAAATACCAATATTTGGAAGATTACACTAGACATTTCTAGTCTTTTTTTGAAGTCATTTTAAAATGTTTTAATTACAGAAGATATACTCTATTTTGTTGTATGTTTTTTTTAAAAAATATTTTGTCTCCCATCTCTACAAGTAAATAAACGTAATATCATCAATACTACGCAAATTAAAAGTGTCAAAGTGTCTTGCACCTGGTGGGGCCCCAGCTCCAGAGCCATGACTTTGGTCAACATGTCCAGGGCTGCTTTAGTTGAACCTACACACATAGAAAGTGACAAAAGTACACACCCAGTTCATTTCAGCACATTTGTATCTTTAGAGTAATTTTGTTTCCCTTCAAATCAAATCAAATCATCAAATAATCAAATTTCATCAAATATTTTTTTGGAATTGCAAGTGTATAAATGTTAGAGTTACTGACAGTAGACTGCGTGGTCCCTGAGAGCGCACTGTGAAGCCTGGCTCGACACATTCACAATGGACCCTCCAGAGCCCCTGGCCTTCATGGAGCGGGCCACTATCTGTCACACAGCATCCAGACTCAGAGAGGAGCGTGCAAGCTGAAACAATGTACTTGAATCTGTACCTGAGACACATGCAGAACAGCCTTCACATTCACACTAAACGACCTGCCAAAACACAAGGCAGAAGAAATTAAGGTTTTAGTTGGTAAATGGAAGAATCTAGGAAATTATTGTGTCCGTACTGATCAAACTTCTCCGGGGTGACCTCTAGGAACGGCTGCAGATTGGCACAGGCTGCATTGTTGACGAGCAGGTCGAAGGGTCCAGCCTGATCCAGGGCCGCTGTTGTGGCCCCCCAGTCGGCCAGGTCCACACAAAGAGGAACAATGGAGGGACACTGCACACAATACAGACTTATATTCATACTATGAGCTCACCAGTGACCACCCACCCCTCATAGGGATTCTTAAAAAATAATCTAAAATGTTTGAAAGCTTGCTCAAAGCTAATCAGCTATGTGGTGAGTAATGAGCATAAGACCTATAATTTTATTTAAATCTGTTTCTGAGACTTTATAAACCACTAAGTTATTAAAACATTATGCTTAAATTGTGTGTGTGTGTGTGTGTGTGTGTATGTGTCCGTGTCCACACCTCAAGGACCAGGCAGTCCAGGTCAGTCTGTGTTCGTGTGAGTGCTGTGACCTTTGCCCCATAGCGGGACAGGGCACATGCTGTGGCTCGGCCGATCCCTGTCACATGCACAAACAGAAAAACATCAACAGTTGGAGGGGCAAATAAAAATTCAGTTTGCAGATTGATTGAATGTGTCTGCCTTCTGAAAGGTAAGTCGGACCCAGACCTGGTGCAAACACAACCACAAGAGGAGAGGCATCACAATCAGCCAGGACTTATACAACAGAATCTCACAAGGTCCAGCAGAGGATGACACCATCTATGGTTCTATAGTGGGGCCATTCACCTCATCATCACGGTGTGGCACCTCACCCATCAGCTTGTTTTATTATTCATTTTTTGACCTAGAAGCGAAAAAGTCATATCCAGAGGTATTTAATATTACATTTACACTGTAAAGTAAATTACATTTACATGAGTAACTTTTTAAAGAAACTGTACTTCTCTGAATAGTTTTCAGACCTCATACTTTGACTCCTACTTGAGTAAGATACTATAGTACAACAGTACTCTTGCTTGAGTAAAAGTGTTGGTTCCTAAGTCTACAAATTGACAATAATAAATGATTTGAAAATTTTTGTTTCTTGAACCACTCTTTCAGATATCAGGATCGGATATAGGTTTTTCTAATTTTATGTGTCTAGCCTTTGAAAATACCATATTTTGTTATTTTTTAAAGTTTTGTCCTTCAAATGACACCAGCTTCAAATTTATAAATCAGAAGTTTATCCAGACAGTTGCTTTACCTTGAGCAGCAGTGTTCCCAAATGCTTTTTACTTCTCTTATTTGAGTTCTTGAGCCATTATAATTCTACTTGAGTAATAATATTTTGAAGTAACAAATTGTATTTTCATATTTTCAAGTAGTCTTACTTGAGTACAATGTATGGCTCCTCTACACACCTCTTGCCAGACCAAAAGCCCAGGTTAGATCCCTGATAATGTGATGCTCATGCACCCCCTGCATTCCCTTTTATTTTGAAATTTTATTTCCGCCATCTTAAAACCAAGTCTTCGTCAAATTTACAACACAAATCACAGGAACTAAATGTTTAGACTAGTCAATGTTTAGTGAACGTATTGACATAGAATTTACGATTTAGAATGCAAATTATTTAGAATTTTGCATTGCATCTACTTTCAGCCGCCTACAGATCTATTCACGGAAGCTTTGTTTTGTACCGCGCAGTGGCCTACAATAGTTGGAATGTGTAAAGGCTAATAAACCTTAGAAGGAGCCTCACCTTTCCCTGCTCCCGTGACTAGAGCATGCTTCCCCGCAAACGAGATCTCCATCTGCCCAAGATCAGCGCAGGTTTTGGTGATTTGGTCTGAGGAGCAGGGCGTAGGACGTTCCTTTACAGGAACTGGAAACGCAACTGCGTTCTCCAGTGTGAACTTTGCTTAGTTTGACCAGAGAAAAGCAGTGGCCCCGTCACACATGAGCAGCAAAGGCACACAGACGTACAGACACACACACACACACACCCTTCATGCAACATGACATCGACTATACCTTAATTTCCTGGAGATGGATCCTAATATTTAACTATTTAAGACATATCATAGCTTTAAATCATGTATCTAAAAGTAATGAAATTAGGTCATGATTTTTGTCCTCAAAAGTCCCGATGTATTGAGTGTACAAATTTTACTCTCCACAATGTGAGAAATACCACTACACAATCACCACAGAACTAAATTCTTGACAGAGCTAAAGGCTTTATTTTTTAAAAAGAATCATACAACGATACAAGTAAAATCAGTCAATCAATCCACCGGCCAGCAGTGAACACAAGATATTTGAAGCATCCTTCCACAACTCAAACACTAGTAGAGCAGAGTAACACTTTGGTTATGCATCAAGTCACTCTGCTCATGGAGCAATCTTTTGGTTCATCCAATGGATGAAAAATCCACCAATGAGCAGTCATACTGAGTGATGAGCATTAAGTGTAACTTAATGACATGACAAAAAATAAGAAGGGTTTATGGCAGAATGCTTCTCAAACAGCGGAGCACTCACAAGTAAGATGACAACTCACTTAAGTCTTATTGCACTTACACAAGTGTCATACACTTGACATGAACACAATTATGGTTTTAATGTTAATACTGTCAGTCCGTAGATTCTGCCTCACACCTTTCTTTGGTTTTGAGGATGTTTGCATGTTGAAGAAAGCTAGCTTCTCCTTTAAAGGTAGAGAAGTAAAAAGGCGTTCAGTGATCAGAATCAAGTTTGACCTTTGAACACCAGTCCGTATCTGGGTACAGCAGACAGTGAACAGTCTTAAACCTGGTGAAAGGATGTAACGTGTTATTCAGCAAAACTGTTTGGTGCAACTTATATATTTATGAAAATGAACATGTACCGTGTTGGGTCCTCTGCAAGTGAAAAGCTTCCACCAACATTAACCACATTTCTTCTATTCTCAAAGCCTCCATAGCTGAGGGTCACCTGAGCAAAACAAAAACAGGCGCACTTTACAGACAGAAGTTACCATGAAATTGGACTAATGCAATGTTATGTATTCACCTATGGACAACATTTTTCAGACAATGACAAATTCAGTCAAGGTTACTTATTATTACGGGGTAGTACTTGGAAGTGCAAGTTGTGTGGAAGTTAAAACAAGCAAGATGACTTCCTCTGTTTGGAAAGCTCAGAAGCAGAATGTTTCTTTATCAATTCTAAAGCAACATTGGTAACTAGGAGCAGAATTATATTCTCCAATGAGCACAGGAAATAGAATGGGAAGAAACACCTTTTTAAAATACAGGGTAGAATTATGTGAACTGTGAAAAAGAACTCAGAGTAGTAAGTTATCAGAAAATGTTTTGAATAGTGGTTCAATTATGTTCCATGTGATTACTTTATTAGGAAAGTCATTTTGTTGTAATTCTTGTAGAATTTACCTGCTCCAGGACCGTCTCTGGTGGCAGCTTCCGTAGGTTCTCCAGGTGAGAGTGAAACAGTGGAGTGTGGGTCAGCTTCACCTCCAACAAAGCCTCGATGATGTAGCCAATTGTACAGTCATCCGGCAGACGGATTTTTTCTGCGGTGCTGATGAAGTTCCCTAAACTGAAAAGTCAAAGATGTCAAAACGTACCTTTTTTTTTTTTGCAAACAAAATGTATTTCTTTGTCACTTCAGTAGTATGGCTGAAAATAAACAATATGTATTCAAATTCTTGGTTCAAAATATGGTTACTTAATTGTGATCCAATGAATCCAGTGAATTGCTGTGAATATTGAGACTAATCTGCTGCAGAGCACAAACCTGGCCCATGGGCTCATCTTCAGAGCCAGACCACGACTGATGCAGAAGCCTGCTCCCCCTGTGGCAAACCAGAACTGCACAGACACCTAAAGGGGCAGAGACATATGGTTTAAAACAACTTTGGATGTGCAAAACATTGTTTAATTATATACATTAGAGTGATGGAAGTGGGTTTGCATTACATTAAAGGTACTCTGTAACTTTTCTGGTGATGGGTATGCCACCAGTTTGTCTTCATGTACAATTTATAGCTTTGCTTGATATAGAATTAAACGCATCTTTCTCCATGGCTTGTCTCCAAGAAGAAAGATATGTTTAATGCTATATTATGGAACAGGTGACATCACTAGACAAGCCTGCTTACAAGAATCTACCTCTGTAGGTGACCTTATTGTGTAATAAGCCTTTAGTAACAAAAGCAGTGAGCTGACTGACCAAGCCGTTGCTTTTGACCCTCTCTGAGGCCTCAATGGGGTGGTCCAGGCTGGGCCGGCCCAGGTACACGTCCTGACTGTGGTGATATGAGGAGAGCAGCAGCAGCAGGCTTGGCAGCAGCACATAGTTGTCATCATCCACGTGGCAGAACCACCTGCACACACACACACACACACAGTTTCATATTGACCCACTGAGGTGAGGACTGTGGTTGTGCCGTCAACTCACTTTTTCTGTGACTCGATGAACTTATCATACTCCACTGACATCTTGCAGCAAAGAGCCTGTCGTGTGTGGGCTGCAGAGCAGTTGGTGTTGATTATATTAGTTCCTGCCACAAAGAAAAACAAACCTTGATAAAAAAAATATAATCCAGATTATTGTATCAAATCAGAGACAAACATATTAACCATGCTTTACATTTTAACATGACGACAATCATCTCATTGTTCATTACCTGTTCTCAAGTGCAGATCCTTGTCCTCGCCATCAGTGAAGATGTATGTCTGAAATGTAACAAAATGAGCTGCCATCCATTACAACATATTACAATAATTACACATTTCATAATCTGTAAAATGCTTATGAATGATAATGATGCTCAATATGCTTTTCTATTTTCATAAATTCAAAAGCTGAAAGAAAATGCACTTTCACATCCCTTACATTTGTAAAACTTTGAACTGCTGGGTTATGATGGCATCAAAACAAAAATGTAGTTTTAAGTTTATTTGAAACAATGGCAGAAAAAAACATATTATGGAGGACAAATGAGGTGATGTTGGATAAGGATATATAGGACCTTGTCAACTTTAATATTTATGGATTTTTGTTGTTGCTTTTTAATACAATTTAATCAAATTCATTCTCTTCTTTGCTCACCTGCTGTTTTGCCTGAGAAACCCAGGTTTGGATCAGAAGTTCCAGTCTGGACCTATGGTACTTCCTTGTGGTCTTCACAGCGATAAAAACATCCTCTATGTCCAAGCGTTCATGTTTGAGATGGCCAGTAGAGGGAACCTTTAAGCCCTTTCTCTTCAGCGGGATCTCCACTTGAACGTGGCTGAGGTTCCTGTGTGTACTATTTGGAGCAGGCCTGACATGGGCTTTAGGCTGGGGAAGCACTAGTGGTCGGCCAGGGGGCCGCAAGCAGGGCAGGAGAAGCAGCAGCCCACTCAAAGCCAGGGAGAGGCAAAAACACAATTTGTTGATGCCCACTGAGGCTATGTGCATGATGAAATGCCTCAGGGCCAACGTCCCAGGGAGGCCTGCTCCATTGTCACATCCTCATGGCCTTGCAGACACCACAGGACCTGGACATGGGACAAAGACACATGAAATTCTCACTGTAATAAAGAAATTTGAAAATTTAAAGCAACATTAATTTTGTGAGGTTTTGTCCTTCTGAACAACACTGGGGTTATACGCTTAGAGCGTGATTTTAAGTCTACTCTAAACCTAGTTTTGTTCTGATAACTTCAGTGAAGCATCTAGGGCTCCTGCCAGTCCCAACCATAGATCTTCTATGGTACAACCTGATGTTGCTATTAGCTGTACTCTCACTGCCAGTAGAGGGCGTCAGACAACGACTCCAAGAGACGTGATAGGGGAAAAAACAGTGTAGCCTAGGCAATAAAATAAAGCCTTACCCATTGGATTATAGGTGTCAGTTCTAGCTAGATGCACTAAAATGGTCACATAGGCTGAGCCTACCTATAAAATCATAAGCTTGTATTTGCCAATATCTCTTCACCATTACCTCCTTCACTAGTGATTACAATACATGGTTGTGTCCGAGGGTGTGTGGTCTTAACGTGCACCTAATGAAGCCCAAATGTTATTGTGTAGTCAAAGTAGACACTATTAGACTCACCAAACAAATCCTTAACCCAGAATCACGTGCAGACGATTAAAAACAGCCACCGCACATTACGTACTCTCCGACGATCTCTTTCTTTGTTTGTCCACTCTTTTTTCTACTTACAGCGCCAAAGTTGCATTAACATTAGCATTAGCATTTAGGCAAATCTATTCCGAGGATTCCTGCCCCCCCCAAAAAAAAAACCATAAACTAACTACGGAAACTTTCCTTGGGGAAAAACACATCTGGGTCTTTCATTTTCGCCCAGACTGCTGTCCTTTCCGGAATGCAGCCGTTTCAAAATAAGAGCGGCTGAACAGGCCTTTGTCCACAACCAGACACTGGTTTGAGTCTTATAGTGTATATTTATCACAACAATGAGACCTTCACTCATGGGGACAAAAATCAGGTTAGGTTAGGCAAGTGAGAACTAGGTTAAGAACAGTTTATGAGGATGTGTGTGAGGTGAATTCTTTATTAGAGCAACAACATGGTTTAACCAAGATATTTTTTGTGTCTATTAAATGTGTTTTTAGGGAATCACAATTTTGGACTGACTGCTTTGTAAAATATCATAATTTGATTATGAACAATTTGAGCTGTTTCAGATGAGTTCCAGTGGGTTATTTTTAGTACAAGCAGTTCCTGTCACAGACATTTTGAGTTTGAATCATATCACCATGTTCAGGAACAGGCCCCAGTAGCATCCAGTATCACTCTGATACTCCCACACTTCTTATATTGAAAGTGAATATAATAATGAAGGTAGCATAAGATTATAAGGCTACGCTATCAAACAAAAACTAAATTATGATTGCAAATAGGACTGAAACAAGTTGATTGATTAATCACAACAAATACACAATTGAAAGAATCATCAAGTAATTTAGTAATTGAATAATTGTACAGGCCATGAGCTGAGTGAAGATCAACATATTACATTTATTTGTTTTTGTCCAAACCCCACCTCATCTTGTCTGTACTGGGCACACAGTCACAGAGTTACAGAAGCCTAGTGTGAATTCAGAGCGCAGTCTGAAGGCGGGAATCAGTGGTTCACTAAACGCAGCGTGGAAAGTGTGGATCAGCTCAAGGCCGTCAGGCAGCACTGTGAAGAAGGACAGGATTCCCTCCTCCCAGTCCAAGTACATCGCTGCTGTGAACTCAGAGCTTTCGGAGGAGCACCCACTGCTGGTAATTCTTGGGATCTGTTTCTCTATGACATCATTATGAAAGGCAAAGTAAGACCTTGAAGAACAGTGCAGAGCCCATGAGACGCGGTTTCCCCCAAGCATACTGTGAGAAGTGTTTCTTGTCCTCTGAATTCCTCTGTAAGTCATTGCTATAGACACCAAGCCTCTCCATTTTACCTCAAAGTAACAACGCCCTGTAAAGCCCTCGCAACACATAATCTGGTGCCAGAATTCAAAGTGGTCTGTGCCCTCCTGATCTTGGATCTCGTCTACATCACGCTCTATAACACAGTTGTTCTCGAACCACATGAGCCCTCTATGTGCTGTGTTTAAGTCCATTGTGAGTTGACAGGCATCTGCACAAACAGGCACAGAGTGAGCAGACTGCGAGCTGACATTCATCCATTAACAGTATACTTACACTTCTTTGGCCCTGGGATCAGACGACATGCTCCACCATGCTCTGTCCTGGAGATTAAGGATAGTCAATTATTTAATTTACAGTAAACCTGCAGTAGTTTTATTTTTTTTGCCCAGAGAGAATAAATGCTCAGTCAGATAAAGTCTTTACCTCAGAGTGGTGAGGCTGCCACCAGACCGTTCTTGTGCCGCAGACAGTGCATGTACCCCTGAATCTCCAGGGTGGTTGTATCTTAGATCCAATTCTTTAAGCCGGCAGCTGTCAAGTGCACTTGCCAGGAGACTGAAGCCTTTCTCTGTGAGCAAACAGCCCGAGAGCCTACAGTAGAGACCCAATCACAACACAAGTGATATACATCAAACATAATCACCACTCAGTCGCCTCCAGCAGAACTGTATTGTCTATGAGCCATTATCACATGACATATGTATTATAAAGTATGGGTTGAAGCAAAAAAGTATGAAGACCTGAGTATCTCCAGATTACACTGAGGGCTCACAAGTCCACCACAAAGAAGCGCTATCCCTGAGTCCTGGAGTTGGTTGTTACTCAGATCCAGGTCCCGCAGGGACGTGAGGCGCTGCAGAACCACGCTGAGGTCCTCACAACATCCGCTTGTCAAGTCACAGTCTCTCATTCTAAGGAACACACATTACAGACTTCATGTTCCAACCAGAGGTTAAGGTGGTCTGAAAGAGGCTTTATGAGGTCAAAGGCACCTAAGGGTGGTGAGGGAGCAATGGCTCTGTAGGCCCTCTGAGATCAGCCTAACTCCCTGGTTCTGGAGGGAGTTGTCACTAACATCTAGCTCTGTTAAAGCACAGTGCGGAGAAGAGAGCAGGCCACACAGCACTGTGTAGCTGCCCTCTGTGAGTCTGCAGCCTCTGAGCCTGGACACAACACACACGTCACACAACCCATACAAAGTGTTCACATGTACCTGATTATCACAACCCAGACCTGAGGACTTGAAGATTACTGAGAGGACTCGTCAGCCCGCAAGCAAGTGTGTGCAGCCCAGAATCCTGCAGTGTTGTGTAACTCAGATCCAGCTTTTTTAGCAAACAGGACTCACTTCGGAGAACTTTGGACAAGGCCTCACAGCAGGGATTTGATAAAGTCAAGCCAGACAAGCTAGAGAGACATTGAACATGTCAAAGTTGTAAAAATAAATGTAGTCTGGAATAATCAAAGAATACCTGGATTCCGTGGAAACTTCGATCACTGGTAGAAGCCTGAAAAAAGTTTCTACTGAACAATTAAACTTTCTCAGCTCAAACACTTCACACGTGTCCGAGAGCAGAGTGAAGATCAGTGCAGACCACTGAACAGGAGACAGCCTTTCGACCTGCATGTCTCCAGAGTTTAAGAACTTCTGCATCTCTTCCATCAGACTTGTGTCACCCAGCTCATTCAGGCACTGGAACAGGTTTATAGTCTTGTGTAATGGAAGACCTTCCCTGATCTTGTCTTTCACGTATGCCGCTGCTTCCCTGCTGCTATGGTAGCTTGGCTGGATGTGTTTTGTGAGCCCTTGGAGGAGAGTCTGGTTGCTCTGTAATGACAAGCCCAGGAGAAAACGCAAAAACAGGTCAAGGTGTCCATTATGGCTCTGCAGGGCCTTGTCCACAGCACTGCGATAGAAGGCCTTCTCAACCCCTCTGTCATTCACTGGCCTCAGCTTGGGCTTTCGGGATGGTGCTTCAGACAGAAGGTTGACTCCAGAATTGAAGAAGGTCAAATGGACATAAAGAGCAGCCAGAAACTCTTGAACAGTCAGATGAATGAAGCAGTAGACCTTGTTCTGGTACAGGCCTTGTTCCTCTCTGAACACTTGTGTGAACACTCCAGAGTGCACTGAAGCTGCTGCAGCGTCCAGCCCACACTGGCTCAGGTCCGACTCATAGAAGATCAGGTTTCCTTTCTGCAGCTGTTCAAATGCCAATTTCCCCAGGGACAGCACCATCTCCCTGGTCTGTGGAGTCCAAGGAGAGTCCATCTCGGAGCGTCCGTCATACTTGTGGCTCTTCACTTTGGTGTGGACCACCAAGAGGTGAATGTACATCTGAGTGAGGGTGTGGGGCAGATGACCAATGGTCCCCGTCTCTATTACATGGTTCAGGACAGTGGAGAGGATCCAGCAGAAGATTGGGATGTAGCACATGTTGTAGAGGCTGCGGTTTGTCTTTGCGTGTTTAATGATGACTGTGGCCTGTTCGTCTCTGAATCTTTTCCTGAAGTACAGCTCTTTTTGTGAGTCAGTGAACCCTCGCACCTCTGTCACCATGGACACGCATTCAGCCGGGATCTGACTGGCTGCTGCAGGACGTGTGGTTATCCAGAGTTGAGCGAAAGGGAGGAGCTTCCCCCTGATGAGGTTCACCAACAAGACATCCAGAGACACAGACTCTGTGGTGTCTGTCAGGCTTGGACAATGTTGGAAGTCCAGATTAAGCCTGGACTCATCTAAACCATCAAATATAAACACAACTCTAGCGTCATCAAAGCTGCAGATTCCAGCTTCTTTTATTTCTAAAAAGAAGTGTTGAACTAAGTCCACAAGGCTGAAGCTCTTGTCTCTGAGCACGTTGAGCTCTCTGAAGCTGAATGGCAGCATGAAGCGGATGTTGTGGTGGGTTTTGTGTTCAGCCCAATCCAACACGACCTTCTGGACACACAGGGTTTTACCTATGCCAGCCACTCCCTTGGTCAGCATTGTCCTCACCGACTGGCCTCCACAGGGCGAATTACCAAACAATTCCTGACATTTCACAGTTTTGTCCCGGTGTTTCCGAGCGTCGGTTTGTATCTGTCGGACCTCATGCTCAAAGACGCTCCCAGTGCTCTCTGTGATCCATAAGTCGGCGTAGATCTGATTTAGGTCCATTTGGTGTCCGGCTTTACAGACGCCTTCAAAAACACACTTGAACCTCTTCTTTAGATTGGATTTCACTTTAGAAATGCATTTCACGGCTTTAGTCCCTACAAAAAAACAAAAGAAAAGCGATTCTGTCACAAATTCACAAAATGAACATATGACATCAAGAGGACTTATCAAACAATTTCAAGGTGGTGTTTTTTGTGAAGAATGAGATTTAAGATTTAAAATAATCCAATTCAAGGATTTATTATTATATATTATTATTCTTTATTCACTCTTTTTCTGCCTCGCCTACTTTCAAGTCCAACAGCTGCTAACCCACACTTCCATTGGCATTTCTAGTTAAGTGGACCTGATTAAGGGAATTTTATCTGTGCAATCGCTTTGTGAAAAAAAAAAAAAAAAAAACATCACACAGGTAAATAAAAAAAATAAACTATACATCTTATTGTTTTACAGTAAGTACCATTTCCTACAGGAGATCCAAACACTTACGACTGAGCAGACACTCAACCAAGTGGTCCTGCTTCATCTTTCTGAGGAAGAGTGTGGAGAGGAGAAGCACAGCCTCTCTGCTGCTTCTTGTGTCCTCATCGTCCTCTTCACCCATGCTCTCCTCTGCTTGTCCTTCCCTCTCCTCACACAGAATCTTGTCCAAATTATTAAGTTCACTCTGCACAAATGCTCCAATCATCGATTTGAGCTCCTGTGGGATTCAGACCACAATAAGAATCACTTAGTAGACTGAGACACATTTCTTTCAAGGGCAAAGCTCAATAGAGCTCTAAATTCACAGATTATTTCCTAAATACCCACCTTCATGATATGACTGTATGGCATGTGATGATGAAAATCAGATCCCTGCTGGTCACCAAAATCATCAGCTGAAGCACACTGTTGATCACTGAAGAAGATATTAGAAGTTTAGAAAACTGCCTTTCCAGGATGATTGAAGCAGACATTGCTTCTATGAGTACATATTGAGCTGCTAACTAACCACACATACTGATTATGATCACCTTGTAGGCTGATCTAAACCAGTGTCAGATATGGTCTCCAATGACCTCGTGTTAGGTTTGAATTCATCTGGATGCTCCATGGACCAGTCACTCTTTAGCGAGACACAGTGGTCTGTGGAGGTGCCTGCCCATTGCTGGATCCTGTAGAATAGAATAGGACAAAGTGTGCGTGAATGATCACTTTGGTCTCAGACCCTTCATTCTGAGTCCAGATCCTGAGTCAAATCTTTGGACACATCTCCTGAATTAGTGTAATCGTATTGTTCACACAGTGAAAATAAACTTTAAAGCAAGACTTTTACAAAAGGCTTTGCCTACTGTTTTTGAAATGAGATTGGGTTTCCCATAGAGTGGTCACTGCGTGCGCTCACGCAGCTAGCAGCTGGACGAGGTGCTGCTTCCTGCTCCTCCATCATGCTGAGTGTCGATGAGCTCCAGCTCTAGGAACTCTGTCTTAGCTGTGTTTTTGTATCCCTTTGGTCACTGCAGTGTCAGCTACAGCCACAGCCCTTTTACTGAAACACAGCACACATCTCATCAGGCCAGTCCTTATAGGCCAGCGGCTCCTAAAGTGGGGTGTGGGACCCCCACAGATTTGAAATCCACTTACCATAAATATTTTCTTTCAAATGTACAATTAGTAAAGCCCTGTCCACTGACATCATTTGCATTTTTAGGATAAAAGTCAATCTGAAAGTAAAATAATAGAATGCAAAGTATTATTTATGCGCCCCGAGCAACCTTTGGATTAAAGCACCTGTGCATCTTGAGATATTCACGTGACATCACAATTTTAAAGAATCCCTATAGTGAAAATAGAGCTGGGCTGGAGACAGAATTCAACGGCAGGATTTGCTGTTTAACTGTCAGGTTGCAGATTTGTCGACCTGGTTTATGGTTCATAATTACATGGCCCAATCCACATGAAACTAAAACTGGAATAAAGTTCAATGTCATATCTGTCAGCTAAAATACACAAAGTGGTGTGGTGCCATTATTCAACCCCCAGAGATGTGATTGTTGTGAGTTGAAAGGTCACAAGATAAATACTGTACAGCTAGTTTGTGGAGACAGCCCCAAACAAATGCAAAGGTCCAACTTCAATTTGTGGATTAGGAGTTTTGAGATTTCTTTCAAAAACCGTTAATCTCTCAGAGTTGCATAGACCCCTGCTGAAACTATGACATCATCAAATTGTAGAGTAGACTTTCAAGTGTTTAGGATTTGAATGAATCCTTGAATGAAAATTCAAGTTTGATTATTTTGGACGATATTAATTTGTGCATACCATTGTAGAGACAAGACAACAGTCACAATAAATGCTAAGAGATATTAGTTATCAAAACTTTACTGAAACGTGGAGGCCTATTTCACAAATACCTACGTTCCAAACGATCGCGTATGAAAGATACCTGTACCTGGCGCCTCTTCAAACTGTAGCACACAAAACAT
The DNA here is from genome assembly GCA_019453435.1 of Rhinogobius similis. NCBI lineage: Eukaryota > Metazoa > Chordata > Actinopteri > Gobiiformes > Gobiidae > Rhinogobius > Rhinogobius similis. The sequence continues at coordinate 16,249,284 of CM033636.1, read as the reverse complement.
GCACACTTACCATCTTCCTCTCCGTGTGAGGACACAAGCAACAAGCAACAAAGGTTTGTTTTTTCTTTAACGAGTGACCCAACCGAGCTCAGTAAATGAAAGTGAAACCTAAATAAATAATTGTTTTGTCACAACTGCGCCATCTACCTTGTGAAAGAGGCCTGCAAGATTTACGTTTTTATTTTTATCTCCTTTTTTATTTTTATTTTGATAGGTCAATGCAGAATTTGGTTATTGGTTCATAACCAAAGGGCATCTTTGAAAACAAACGAATTAACGTTTAATTATTTACTGTTAGCGCCCTTCTACGCTGTTTTTGACGGCTGTAAAAAAAAAAAAAAAATCTTTTTTTTTTTCTAATGCTTAAATCAGTTGTACAAACATTTATAAAGATATGTGTAATTTTTATAGCCCTAACTAAAAACATGCATCTGACAACACATTTCAAAGGCCACACAGGCTCCAAACGAGTAGCCAGCCAGTCGATACGGCCCCTTTGACTGGACCTGCTTCAGACAGGAAATGTAGTAGGCTGCCAGGGACTGGATGCTTTCTAGAGGGGCATCTGGACAGACACAGTGATCATAAAAAACACTATGAGTGCATGAACATCTAAAGTAAGCTCTATGTTGATGTCAGTACTATACCTGTGTTGCACTGCAGGCCGTAGCAGGGAATGCCCAGCTCAGAGGCCAAGGCCTTGAAGACGGACACAGTGCCCTCAATGGGATGCACCAGGAACAAGGGCCGCTCCTGATTCTGCACTGAATTTACTGCTGTCAGAGTGGGGCCCTCAGGGTCCACCAGCAGGCCACAAAAAAAAATCTTTTTTTTTTCTTCTAATGCTTAAATCAGTTGTACAAACATTTATAAAGATATGTGTAATTTTTATAGCCCTAACTAAAAACAAAATAAAAAAATGTTTATAAACAAAACTCCTGCCCCATTTTCTAAAAAGTGAGTATGGACCAAAATGTTTTTTACTTTTTATTACTCGCATTTGTTACTTTTTTGTGCGATGAATCCATGCTCACCGTTTCGCCCCGTTTACCTGAAAGCCGTTGTTCCGGAAGTATATTTGTCATTCATTTTTGCCATTTAGAAAAATTCCAATTTTACGAGTTTAAGTGCATGTCGGTGGCCAGATAGCATTGATTTAACATTTGGGTGAATCAACACTGATGACAAAATACTGCGTTGCCATTGAAAGCGCTCGTTATCATCTATGATCTAATAGGCGTTGATTTTTAATCTATTTTGTGTTCTTGAGTAACAAGTTCCACTTCACTCTCCTTATCAGTTGGTGGCGGTGATGCACCTTTAAATTGTTTGCCAACCGCCAATAAAAATTCACAAGAAGGAGAAGCTATATAAAAGCAGTTCAGTGAAATTCTTTTGGATTTAATTTAAAGGATATATATTATGCTATAGTGACCTTTTAGAGCTTTTCACCATGTTCTAACAATGTTCCATCATCAAAAAAAAAAAAAAAACCTGTAGTTGCATTTGGCTGCATTCATGCAAGTTTTAGGAATGCTTGAAAGAAAATCCTCTTCCCTCCAACAATCAAAAACACTCCCTGCTGAGCTCCCTCAATCAATGACGTTTCCGATTTTCCACGTCACTTATCCGAGCATCTTCGATTGTTTTAAGTCCTTAAATCATCACCAGACTCGCTCTGAGCATTTATGCCGTCTAAACAGATGCTGTAACTGCGTGATAGCCTAGCATACCAACAGCATATCAAATCATGTGTTTCCCTCTGCAGCCAGTAGATGGAGCCACAGCTAAGTTAATGTGGCATCTCGCAAGCCAGTAATAAAGTTATATCGTTCTTTGTAAAAGCATTTTATTTTTAATTCTAAATGAGATGTCAAAGTAAAAATTACAAGAGAATGTTTAAAGGCCAATAGCAATACAGATAATGCATGGCATTTGTCCTTTAAGTTACTAGTTTTCTGTTCAGTTTGACCAGTTTATGTTGTAATACAGTTAAAATAATTCTACAAGATTTTTATAAATCTTTTAAACGTGTGTGGACACCCTAAGCCAGTTCTTAAGAAAAATAAAGATAATTATTTACAACAAAGACAATGAAACATAATTCTTAAGATTTAAGTGCATTTAATGAAATGTAACATAATCAATATAAAAATACAAGACTTTTCACAGACTCAAAGTCCGGTCATAAGTCACCAACCTGCTCCTCACTGTGTTCATAAAGCAGGCATACAAACATAATTACAGTTAAAGTTACACAAAAAACACCTCATCCAAAAAAAGAACATACACTTTCATAATATTAAATAAAGTGTTAAAAAGGTGCAAAATTATTGACTCTGACGGACAGTGGGCTTTTCTCAGAAGTACAAATACATTTAAGGTAACAGTATGGATGTAAGTGCGTCACAGCTGCACACACCTAGAACAGATCACATCTTATGGTTTGTGCACCTCTGCAAACATCCATATATTTTAGTAAGTTTAGAAAAGTTACGTTTGAATTCAAGCAGAACTAAGTAACATTTTTACCTTTGTTCTTTGTAAGTCCGAGTCAGAGGGAGCTCTGCCATTGAAGTTACTTAGTTCTGCTTTAATGCACAAGCCTTGTTTTTTTTTCTATCTTAAAAAAAAGAAAATATTCATTTAAATAAATGTGGAATTCATCATTGACTGGCTTCTGCAAATTGCCTTGTGAAGAATATTGGGAAATGAGGGCTGGTAACCCAGCAGAAAAAAAACCCAGCAGAACAATAAAACTGTAGATTTGGTATATGAATCACAAGGACCCCCAGTTCCACAGGACACATACATGCTGGACTAGAGGCAACCTACAGGGCCAGACTCAGGAATGTGACAGACTCAGAGCCTTTTTGTGGGGCTAGTGTGCTACAGTTCTGGGGTCTTCAGACAGTGAGTTGTGGATTATGCTGCTGATGGATTTGACACCTGGATCCTGAAGGATGGAACGGTGGTCCCCCTCGATCACATGCACCGATACAGGGCCGTCACACACCTGTAACACACAGTACCATTTTTCACCGACAGATCAAAATAATAAAAGGATTTATTCATGGCAGTTATTTTTGACAGTGGGTCTTGAATGTGTCAGCAAAAATAAATGCTGATGCAAAGTTGTTCGCCACTGCACAGCTGTGCAGAGGGCCTGAGAAACAGGTTCTCTTGAACGTGAGACTATTGATATCTACCTCTTTCTCGTCATGTAGTTGTGTTTACATGCTTTAAGTGCCTTAAATTCTTGAATCCCTTACCTCGTGAAGCTTGTAGTCTGCTCCCAAGCTCTGCTCATACTGGCCGCTGGTTGCAGCCCGCAGTAACACAATCTTGCCGTGATACTTGGTGGTTGGTAGATAACAGTCGGCAGCCTTGAGTTTGTGGTAGAAAGAGGTGGCACCAAAGTACAAAGTGCTCCGACTCAGATCGCTGTGGCTGGAGGTGATGAGGTTCACAGTGGCAGTCACGCGAGCATCCAGGTCTGGGAGAGGCAGAAGAGCCTCTACCAACTGCCAAAACAATAAATATGTTATAAATAACATATGAAAGCAGTGAGAGCCACATTTCACAGATCAATGGACAGTTTAAATACCTTATTGTATTCCATTCCAGTGAACTGCTGTATGAAGGCACACAGTGCTTCAGTCTCAGCCTCAGACTCTTTGTCTGGGGTAAGTTTGGCTCTGTAGCTCTGAGGAACAACATAATAATACATTATATTGCTTGTATTTTTACACTATCATTATCAGCAATGTTTTGGGATATTTGTTAGGCCTGAGACCTGAGTGTATGCTGCTACATAGGAGTGTGAGCCATCCAGCAAAAACAAACACTCCACAGTGAAGCCCTGCGCCTGCATCTGACAACACATTTCAAAGGCCACACAGGCTCCAAACGAGTAGCCAGCCAGTCGATACGGCCCCTTTGACTGGACCTGCTTCAGACAGGAAATGTAGTAGGCTGCCAGGGACTGGATGCTTTCTAGAGGGGCATCTGGACAGACACAGTGATCATAAAAAACACTATGAGTGCATGAACATCTAAAGTAAGCTCTATGTTGATGTCAGTACTATACCTGTGTTGCACTGCAGGCCGTAGCAGGGAATGCCCAGCTCAGAGGCCAAGGCCTTGAAGACGGACACAGTGCCCTCAATGGGATGCACCAGGAACAAGGGCCGCTCCTGATTCTGCACTGAATTTACTGCTGTCAGAGTGGGGCCCTCAGGGTCCACCAGCAGGCCACTGATGTTAGAGCCCAACACAGAGGCAAGCTCTCCTTTGGGTATATCAGGTATATCTGCAACATGGAAGAAATTATGGATTAGCTTAATCAATCTTTTACTACTACTACACAGGTTCTTGAAAAACTATCCAACAGGTGATTCCCTTACTACCTTATCTTAATGACATTTTTTCAAAAAAATATTATATATATATAATATTCAATTTTTATATATATATATATATATATATACACACACACACACACACACACACACACACACACACACACACACACACACACACACACACACACACACACACACACACACACACACACACACACACACACACACACACACTTTAACTAGAAGGATTTTAACTGTACTACTGTATTATGCATATTTGGAAGACTTCTTTATTCATTTATTATTGGCTTTATAAAGCACTTTTCATGACACTAAAAGCTCTTTACAGTGAATTATTAATTTACTCCAAACTCGGTGGTGGTAAGCTACTATAGTAGCCACAGCTGCCCTGGGGTAGACTGAAGGAAGTGAGGCTGCCAATCCGTGCCATTGGCCCCTCTGACCAACACCAACCATTCTCACACTCACCACTTTCATACTATTTTACTACTAAGGGTTTAAAAAATAATTTGGGCTCAGCTCAGTTCGAACTGTTTTGCACCAATACAAAATTGAGAAAAACCTTTTGCACTGGACCCATTGTTGTTAGCCAGCTCTCGCAGTTTGTTGATGGTCAGCTGCCGTATGTCCCTCATGGTCATAACAAGATCATAATCTCGCTCCAGAGTCTGGCGAACCTCCACGCCCATCAGAGAGTCCAGACCTAAGTCTGCCAAAGTGGCCTCTGCATTTAGGCTGTTCACATCACGCACACCTAAAACATAACAGTGGTTAACATTTTCAATATTCATTTCACCATACTTTATTTAGAAATATGGGGCCATACCCAGAATGTGTGCTACAGCCTCCACCAGGTCAGCCTGACCCTTGGACTCGCCTTTGACCACCGTGCGCTCTGCCAGCACAAAGCTAGACATGACTGGTTTTCCTAGGCACAGGAACAGGTCCAGCACTTCCAAGCAGGAGGTAATTCGCTGAGGAAGAGTGCCCCCTATTACTGTGTCGTTGTCTCCCATGGTCTCCAGCACCACTCCCACATCTCCGATGGCCCCCCATTGTACAGCCAGGCCTGGCTGACCATCTCTTTGCCGCTTTTCACATACACGCTCCATAGTAGAGTTTGCAAAGCCGTAGTTACTTTGTCCTGCATTACCACGTCCACAGCTCACAGAGGAGAAGACCACAAAGTAGCTCAGCTCTGGACAGCTTTTCCGGGTCACTCTGAAACCAAAATAATTTGTTCCATGCACCAGTTATGCACCACCGGTTATATCCTGGAGGAACAGGTCTCAACTTACCTGTCCAGGTTCAATGTTCCATCATATTTAGGTTTGTTGACCTCCATGAAGAGCTGAGGTGTTTGATTCTCCAACATGCCATCTCTGAGAACCTGACAAATCAGAATCAAATGTGTGAAGAAACATCTTATGCAATGAAAGACCATAAACAGACTTATGTGTATGCATATCAGTTTATGCACATGTTTTACCATGGCGAGATGGAAGACTCCTCCCACAGGTCCCAGTCTGTGAGCCTCACTTATGAGCTGCTCAGTTCCTTTGAGCGTGGACACATCACTTGTGGACACTAGCACCTCCACGCCCTGAGCCCTCCACTCCTGCACCCGCTTAACTTGGTAGCCTGCACCCAGATCAAAGATCATTAAAACAAATTATCATCGTTCTGGCTAAAGTATGTGACCTAGCAGATAATACTGTATTGATAGATTATTTGTCCACAGGTTTATGTCAATGAGTTCAGAGAGTCCAGTATGATCTTACCATTGCGAATGCCTGATCTGGACGTCAGCACTAGTTTGCGGGCCCCTCTTTCCATGAGCCACTGAGCCAGCTCTAGTCCGAAACCCCCAAGGCCTCCAGTGATGATGTATGAAAGGGAAGGGGAGCAAAACGTCCGGCAGATGGCTGGAAGAGTTGAAGGGGAGCTGACTGAGGAATCCTGTTCATCACGGATCTGTATTTCAAATAATAATTGGAACATAGATTTATTCAGGCTCTTTCTTCAAAGCAGGGTAATAATCTTTACTTTTTACTTCAAGCATCAAAATTCACAGTGTATTTTTTACAGTAGATTTGTGTGTCATTTTCAACAACTTTACCTTGAGAAGAACTTTGCCAATGTGCTTCCCCTGGGCCATGAATCTGAAGGCCTGTTCCACTTGCTCTTTTTCAAACACTGTTGTTTTCAGAGGTTTTACTACACCTCCCAGAATCCCTTCCTGCAGCAACTGGGACACCTCTGCCCACTCGGGGTTGCCTTGCTCAAACAACGCATCCAGCAGGATGCCATGGAAGGCCACATTCTTTAGGAACACCGCCATCCCTGAATGAAAAGAGATGACTCAATTATAACCTTAAAAATATTATTCAGATTATTTATTTATATTAGGGTTGTGATTTTAATTATTTACAAATTCAATGTCTGTTTTCCCTCTCCTTTTGTTTGAGTCAACACAAGCCAGTTCAGTTTGTACTTGTACAAACCTAGAGGGGAGTTGTTGGACAGGTCGTATTTCCCAATCTCCAGGAAGCGTCCATGGCGAGCGAGGCAGCGCACACTGGCCTGCAGCTTCTCCTCCGCCAGAGAGTTCAGCACCACATTCACACCTTAGGCACACAAGACAACATTACCAATCCTATGTCCTTCAGCGTGATCAGATCTGTAGCCGAATGGGCCTGAATGGAACAGAGGTATTCACCTTTTCCCTTTGTATGCAGGAGTATGTGCTGCTCAAACGATGCATCTCTGGAATTGGCAAAACATTCATTGGAGAGCTGTGGGAACCGCTGTTGTAAGTACGCCTTTTTCTCTGCTGAGCCTGCACACAAAACATTACGTTACATTATAATAAGACTCAAAGTAAATGGAAAAAATAATAGGAGAGAATTACTTTTATTTAAATTATTCAACACTATTTATTTAAATTATTCAACACTATTAAGTGACAAACTCTAGCATTCTTAATATCATAAGACAGATTCGTACCAACTGTGGTGAAGACTTTACACTTCTGGCTCAGTGCTATGGCGATTGCCGCTTGGCCGACCCCCCCCGAACCGGAGTGGATCAGAACACTCTCCCCGGGCCGCAATCTGCCTCGCACCAAAAGAGAGTAATATGCTGTGGCATAGACCACAGGCACAGAGGCTGCCTGTTCCAGAGTCCTGCCAGGAAGTTAAATATAATGGTGATTCAATTTTATATACATACACATGTTGAATAAGACGAGGACTAGGTCTTGCCAGACAGTTCTCATGTAATTGATGCATTTCCAGAGTCTAATGTTAATGTTTGCAAACATTATTTCTCACCAGTCTGAGGGAACACTCCAGAGGAACCGTTTGTCTGCATTCACACATGTTGCCAGGCCATTTGCAGGGAGCAGGCCCATAACTCTATGATGACTTTGGTCTTGACCTGAAAACTCCATCCCCAGAAGGCACTGCTGAAGGGCTGCGTCTCCTACAGCCATTAAGATAACAGTGACAAGTCACTTCTATTCCTTCAATATGCACTTCTTAATTTTATTACAAAGACCAAAAAACACTAAGGTTGTACCTGGAATGGCGTCTGGGGGCAGTTTTCCTGTGGCTAACATAATGTCTCTAAAGTTGAGAGAGCTGTAGAAGACACTGCACAGCTCTGAATTTGTGTTGGTGGGTTTAAAGTGCTTTAGAGGAGAGGCGATCCAGCGTAGCGAGGACAGGTCGCCTCGAGTTAGCACATTCACATAGGCCTGCTGTGTCTGCTCTTCTCTCAGGACTTAAACAAACACAGACATACATTAGATTCAATGTGACCACACATAAATGTTCACAGCTCGCTGAGGTAATTACCGTTGGTGAGGAGATGGTGTCGGAAGGCTCCCCACTCGCCATCTCTCCACACATTCATCACAAGGTCTTTATACAGCAACGACTGCAAGGCTTTTTCAGATGGAACAAGACTCGGAATGACAGATGACTCATCCAGATTCGATATGAAAGCACAGCTGCAAAGGAGAGTAAATGTAACCACTTCCTTAGGTGGAAGGAGGTTGAAACATGTAGCAATGTTAATGACATAAACATACCGGATTCGATTGCCACCAGGTTCTTGCCGCAGGCAGTTGACCAGTCCCACCACACCACAGTGAGGCTGAGAGGCAGTAAGCCAAATGGGGCGGTCCGAGGGCTCAGACAGCAGAGACTGCAGAGAAATGAGCTTGATCAGGTAACGACGTGAACCACAAATGACAAATGAATAAATGTGACAACTAACATACTTGCAGAGTCTCCACCCATTTGAAGGATGTATCATCCACAGACAGAAACACGGGGTCTGGTGATGGGATGCGGCGGCGACAGAGGAACAGTGCAGAACCATAACACGTCGTCCAGACACTGACCAGGTCTAGAGAGGCCTTCAAAACACACCTTTCCCACTCCGCCTGCAAAACACCAGCCAGTATGGAGATATTTAACTGATAGCTCTAACAAAATATCCAAATACTTTTTTGCACAATATAACAGAGTTGATATAAAATAAATTAAATATTAATTTAAGTACTCAGCACAGTGCCTTATTAAACATGCAAACCTACATACACTGACCTGTGAAAGAAGTCCATGGTGGGCCCCACTAGTGGTAGTCCTACAGAGAAAGGCCAGGGTCTCACCCAAGGTGCTTCCTTTTAACAGCACATGCAACAGGACAAATCCGCCCACTCTGGTCCCAGAAGCAAGGTTTGACACAAGCTGCTCCGGTTCACTCTGCAAAAGGTCCCAGTGGTTACAGAGCACCAGGTCAGCGGCCCCTGCTGTGGTCCCTGGAGCAGGGCCAGTCTGAGGGTCCCACTGCGCTGAGCCCAGCCCCAGCTCCTCCAGAGTGTCTGCGAAGGGGCTCAGGAGCTCAGTGTGCACCGCTGTGGCAGTATACTCCACTTGTAACATGGGCTCAATGTTGAGAAGGGCTAATGCATGGGGGAATAGTTGTCCCTCGTCAGAGAATGCCTAAATACAGGGTCAGCATTAGCATTATTAAGTATTAGTACCTGACATTTAAGCCAAAAGGTCAATTTGCTTATCATTTGAATCATTGCGATCACTCACTTCAATCACCCGGAGTTTACCAGGCTTGCTGTTCTCCAGAGCAGTGTCCAGGCAGTGTCTGAGGGCAGATTCCCTTAAAAGGCCGTGGATCAGTGGGTCATGGAGCAGACAGGACCTCTCCTTCTCCACCAGCTGCTGTATCTCAGACTGTAGGTTCCCGTTTAGCTCCAAAGCACACAGAAGTGCTAGGAGGCGGGGCAGGCCCCCTTCAGAGGGCACTAGGCTGGGTATGGGGCTGACTGACATTCCCTCTACTCCAGGCACACTCAGGGTCACACCATGAGATTTCAGCTTCAACTGCAGGTTGTGGATCAGTCCTGAACATAGATATTTGTTACCTATGATGACCATACCCGCTGAATAAAATATTGGTCAAAGCTTTTCAAATAAAATCATCTGGTACTTTACCAGTCACTTACCTTTGAAGAGATTAATTTGGTCTGACAGGTGTTTGTTCTCTTTCAAGCATTCTGTTTTCATGTAGGGGACGAAGCTGAAATCCTCCAGAGTGGGAGCACTCTGCTGCTGCTGTCGACGAGGGGCCACTGTAGCATGAAGTCCACAGATCTGGACTCCCCCAGCCACAATCACATCCACACAGTGATCTACACTGATACCAACAGCTGTGCGACAGAGAGATGAATTATATTACATCAGGCCTCAAACACAAAAGTCTCCCTCAATAGAAATACATTTTTGTTCAATTTTGAGAAAACAATTATATATATGCAAAATTGCTGAATTACTGAGAGCAAGTGTTCTTACTGCTGTTAATACTTTGTCATCAGGTAAGGATGATTAATGGTATTCACAAATTAACTATTTATAATAATTCACTAGATACAGTTTAAGATGTGGACAGGCATCATCTACATCTAAGACAATATGAAGTTCATTACGAACATTGACATTAAAAATGATTATGCACTAACCCAGTTTATTGTCAGCGTACTGCCACTGCTTCTCCAGGTGAGTTTGTGGGTTGATTTGGACAGAGCGGATCCTGGTGGGGAGGCGCAGGCTCCGTCCGGGCAGACCCAGCACAATCATCTGTAACATGGTGTCCAGGAAGACCACCCAGTTCCCTGTCCATTGCAGCGCTCCCCTGTCCCCTGAAAATCACAGCTCACATTTAACAGTCAGTAATAATAAGCAGCAAGATAACCCTGTTTCTGCAGATCAGGTGTCTCCTTTTTAAATTTTACACTTTTAAGTTAAATAAACGTAGCACAACAATCCACTTTATGTTGAAAAAATGTTCCACCATAATCTAATTGCTATACAAGATGAACACTTGTAGTAATTTGGATGTATCCCAAACGTAATGACCTGATGTTATATACCTGCAATGTTTGACTCTAAAATTCCTTGAAAGGTCTTTCCATAGTCGTAGCCCCGCAGTCTAAGCTCTTTATAAACATCTGGGGCCTTCAGCTTCAGTTTAGGGTCACTCTCAATGTCGTTGGCCGTCATTATGTGATGACCCAGTGAATGAAATTCAGTGTCCTCTAGAAGTCTCACTTTGCCTAAAAATAGAAAGATGAGATCGAGCATGTTCAAAAAACAGACACCTTGAAGGTAGCCTACACTTGAAAGAGAAGTGCATACCACTAACTGTTAGGTTTCCATTCTCAGAGACCTCAAATGTATGAGTGGCAGGCATGAGACGCACTTCCAGCTGCACAGAGCCTGACAGGACACAGCACAACACATCAGCATAAAAAGGAAGGCTGAGGGAGTTTACCTCACTAGTGTCGCATTTCCTCACCGCTTCGGGGGAGAATAGTTGCTCTGTGGATGGCCACATCTTCGAACGTGACAGGTGTAGTGTCTAAAACCATCCCCAAGCTTTTGACCAAGGTCCGCCAGGCTAAAACCAGGTAACCAGTTGCTGGGAACAGGACTCTACCATCAATACAGTGGCCAAGCAAGTAGTGGTCAGGAGACTCCGGGCTTATGTCTGCTTGGAAAAAAGACACCTTAATAAATAGATAATAATAATTGATGGCTAAAGAAGGTTTGTTTGAGGAATTCCTAAATTATACGCAGCGTTCCAGTTGTCCTTGAATTTTGTTCCAACTTGTTAATTCACACTGGAACACTCTCACATCTAGAATTCCTACTTAAAAACTCGGGCAACATTTCAGAACCCCAAATTGATCCAACCAATCCATCATGGCTGCGCCCTGCGTTTGGATACAATTTAATATTTAGAGTACTTGAGTTATTGCTCTCTCATGTCCATCTGCTGTCAGTGAACTTGCTCCTGTGCTGCTGTTGAATCTCTGCAGTTTTGCATTGTTGTGCTAATGTTGCTAATGTCTACATGGAGCTAATAAAAATAATTGCAGAAATTCACTTTCTAAAGTTGATTTATAGCTTACAGACGTAATAACAATATCTAGGGTAATACATTTACTTAACTGGATCCACATTTAGACATTGACATTGATTAGAGCACTTCCCTAGTTTTTATTATTTAATTTGAGTAGTTACAGTCCATAAACTATAATGTATTGCATTATTACATATACAGGTTTAAAAACGCCAATTTTTCAACTATAAAAACACATAAATAAAAATATGCAGTAGCTACGGTGTAATGCCACAATGGAGGCTGGGCCAGCAGCAGAGAATCAGCAGTGAAGTGGAACTTGTTTCAATTATTAAGTTGTTTTAGATTAATATTGCAGTTAACTAAAAACAAAATATAAAATAATGGTTATGTATATTAGCTGAACACTAAATTCCCCGACAAAAGCATCATATGTCTTCTTCAAGTTGGGCAATTATAAATTCTGTAATCATTATTTGAATTTATTTATGGAAAGCCCCTTGAGATGCATCATCTCGTTTTCAAGGGGGAATATGTGTATTAACTGCTGTACATTACCAATGTTATAGATGATCGCAGAATTGGATGCTCCAGAGTTAAAGGAGAAGTCTGCAGCCTTAGGAACATCCCAAGTCTGGGCATGATCCCATTCAACTAGAGGTGATAGGAGAGGCGTCCCGACCGAGACAGGGTAGGATATGTGTGGGCTCAGCTTGTTACAATCCACACTGATCCTGTACCAAGGAGAGACGTTTTAACAAAGAAATACAACAACAATCTGGAGTCCTTAAGTCATTTGAATAGCGACCAACCCGCTCATGTAGATTTTGCCAATGCTGGAGAGGAAGAAGTCCAGGTTGTTGACGTGGCCTCGTTTCATCAGTGGAATGATGGAGCAGGTGTGTTTGAGGCTGCGTTTCAGAATAGCCTGCATGTAAAAATTCCTTTTGTAAATGTAAATATAGCTTAACATGGCTACACAATCAGTATATCTGGGGAAGATCTGTTTTGTAACACTTCATATTGGCGGCAAAGATTTCATACTGTCCTATCATGATAAATTAATTATATTTTATTGTAAATACATGTGTGTTGATGTGTTTTATTTAAAAAAAAAAAAAATATTTTGAAATGTTAATCTACCTGTAGCAGAGCGTGAGGGGCGATCTCCACCACCACTGCATCCTCCGGCACCAGGCTCAGCCCCTCCTGGAAAAGCACTGGGCTCACCAGGTTATTCACATGGTACTCTGCAGAGCTGGACAGGGCGAGAGGAGAGTCCCAGGCAGACTGAGGGATGCTGGTACTGACCCAGCGAGGAGAGCGTGGCCGTGGCTGCCTGATCACCTACACAAAAACAACCGAGTCAAAGGCACCAAATACAACAGTATGAAACATAACTATATGAAAAGCGTCTTCACCTTCTTCAGAGCAGCCAGGAGCGCTGGAGCAAGGGAAGCCATAAAGTATGAATGGAAGGCTACACCAGCACTGCGCACTTCTTTAGCAAACACTCCTTTGTCTTTCAGCTCCTTGACAAACTGGTGGACTGCATCCTAATAAAAACAAACATTGTACGTTTAACAACAGATTTCAAAACTTAGTTTTAGGAAAAGCTGAAGCATGAACCTTGGGCCCAGAGATTGTGACTGTGTCCTCAGCATTGTGACAGGCTGGAACCACTCCCTGGGGACACTGCGCCTTACACTCCTCCCATGTCAGCCCTACAACACACAATATTAGAGGAGGGTAAAACAATCTGTGGAAAATGTTCTCACTGCCAACAATATTGTGTAATATTATATTATACTATATTAAAATAATATTAAATGACCATTGGTTCTCTCATTTGGAATGACTAATCTTACCCTAACAAGTTTTAGGAACAATGTGACGGATATCTGTAGACAAATTGAAAGTTATTTCAAATATAAAACTTACCCACAGCGGCCATGCCACCAGGGGGTAGGCTGGCCTCTCTGATACAGCGCCCTCTCCAGTATGCAGCCAGAACAGCTTCTTCCTGACTGAGGGAGCCATCTGCATAGCCACAGGCCAATTCTCCCACAGAGTGACCCACAATGCCATCAGGCTGCAGGCCAATCTTTTTCAACAAGTCAATCTGGGCAATCTATAAGAATAGTCAAGTATTTAATGTAAAAACACTTTGAAATAATTCCTCCATCCTCAATAAAAGGATTCACAAATGGAGACAAAAATAGTGAATCTTGGTGAAACTACAAAAGTTCTTTTGTACCTGAATAGCTGCAAGGCCCACAAAGGCATGAATTGTGTTGTCAAAAGTGTCCTCTGTGGCTTCCAAGAGCATCTGTGATACGACCAGCCCTGTGCCCTTCAGGGCTTTGTCTGAGAGCAGGATGGATTCTCTGAAGTCGGGCAGCTGCATGAGACTTTTGCCCATCCCAGCCCACTGGGTCCCCATGCCTGCAACAGGGGGACATAATTTAAGTATTATATAATTGAGTACTAAGAAACCTGTGAATAAAACATTGCATTAAGAGTTAAAACATAAACTGATATTTCTTGTGTTGTACTTTTATCTATAATTGAACAAACTAGTTGGTATATTTTCCATATGACAGGTTTACACAAGTAACTGAACAAATAAAAGTGTGAACAAATGTTATTTACATGAAATGTCTGTAAAAGGAAAAATGTAAAAATACTTAATTTTTGTCACAGTGTTTGGAAGAGTCATATTGCTAGTACATGTGTGAAATACAATGATACTTCATAAAACAATAGTTCAAACTCCAGCACTTAGAGGAGCAAAGCTCAATACTAAGATGGTACCTGAGCAGATGTACCAGATCGGACGGGGGGCAGACTGCGCCGCCTGAACCTCGCTGATGTTCGGCTCAGAGCCCAGTACAGTGTAGCCTCTGAAGGCCATCCCGGGCACTGTGGAGATGTCCGTGAGTAGAGAGAGGAAGCTGTGGTCCTTGGAGTGCTCCTGTGCTTTCTGCAGTAGCTTTCTGACAGCCCCCTCTGTGCGACCACATGCTGGCACCATTCGAGCCACACTTTTCACGCTCTCCGCTCTTCTACAGTCGTTTGGACGAAGAATCACATGGACATTTGAACCTCCAAACCCAAATGAGTTGATTCCTACAATGCCTCCTTTGACCGAAATCGGCACGTCCACGACTCGGAGTCTCCCGTCCGTGAGAGCCGGAATGTCAGGGTTAGGATTAGAGTAGTGTAGATTCGGAGCCCAGACTCCTTTCTCCAAAGACAGCACCACCTCCATAAAAAGCATCACAAAATTAGAAGATTCATAACTATGTTGTGAGACTTGCAGTGCAAAAAAAGTTGAGCAAGAGTACCTTTGCCAGAGCAGCTAAACCTGAGGCTGGTTCAGGATGGCCCATGTTGGACTTAGTGGAGCCTATTAGCAAAGGTTCGGTTCTTTTCTCACAGAAAACACTGACAATGCCATTTACTTCTTGTGGGTCACCAACCTGTAATCAGATATCAGTCTATTACAATATATAGTATGCCAACGCCACAATTTAAAGACTGTGGTTAATGGTAGTTAAATTTAAAGCCTGTGGTTAATGGTAGTTACATTTAAAGACTGTGGTTAATGGTACTTAAGAAAATGTTTGTTTGTTTTTTAAATCAGTGCCTGTTCTGGGATGGGCTTCTTCAGCTAAAAGTTATACTATGTTCTACTTATCTTTTACCTGTGGCCCATCGAGGCAACTGTTGTTGTGATTTTGGGCATTATAAAAATAAATTGATTTGATTTGATTTGAAAAAGATCTTGTGCATTACCTTAGTGCCAGTACCGTGAGCTTCTATGTACTCCACTTGCTCTGGACTAATTTTGGCCTCTTCATAAAGAGCGCTCACCAGCCTCTGCTGCATCTGCCCTGAAGGGAACGTCACCCCTGACAGAGAACCAGGTCAAAGACATCAGAGTTCATGCATAAATGTCTGCTCCCATCCCCCCAGTTTCTCTCATAGATCCAGCACTTACCCTGCTCTTTGTATCCATCTGTGTTGTTTCCAGCATTGACCACTGTGGCATAGATCCTCTTTGCTACTGAACGCTTGGTTAGTAGCACAACTACAGCGGCTTCTGAACGACAGTATCCATTTCCTGTTAGCGAGAACAGGAAAAAAACTGCCTTAGATCCACTGCTATGTAATTAGTCGATCACCATCATTAATAAATCCTTAAATGCTGGCAAACTGGATTTTATGTATGCATGCAAAAACAAAAAAGATTTTATAGGAAGTGTAAATATGAGTGAAGAAGCCATGCATGTATGAAGGCTAATTTACCAGAGGAATCGAAGGACTTGCAGGTTCCTTCTTGACTTAGCATGCCCAGCTTCATGAACTGAACTGAGGTGTTGGGTTTGAGCAGCAGATTAACTCCTCCAACCAGCGCCGCCTCACACTGGCCCAGACGAATGGCGTGGAAGGCATTTTCTAACGCCAACAAACTGGAGGAGCAAGCTGTGTCTATGGCTGTGCTGGGACCTTGGGAGGACAGACAGAGCCTGGTGTTGATTGGTGCAAAAAAATTAACACACTATAGTCATTACCATTAAAGTCAAAGTAGTAGGAAAGTCGATTAGCCAGCATGGCACGTTGGCAGCCGGTCATGCTGTAGCCCAACAACTCCTCTGGGTCTCTGCTAAAGGCCTCGCCCGCCTCAGAGCCGCTCACCCCAATGTAGACCCCCGTCTTAGTGCCCCGCAGCGAGGCCGGGTTCAGCCCTGTTAACAGCATAAACGCAAATTAAATTTGGTGAAGAAATTGCGAATAATGGTAAAGCAATTAGAGAGACATTTTCAGACGTCTGAGTTATATTGGAATATTACCTGCATCTACAATAGCCTCATAAGCCACTTCCAGCATCACACGCAGCTGAGGGTCCATGGTGTTGGCCTGTTTGGGGTGAACTCCAAAAAACACTGCATCAAAGTGGCTGATGTCTTTCAATTTGCCATTTCTCCGTGGAAGGCCAAACAAACCTACAGACCAGAAATGACAATTTTAAAAACGGTGCAATGTGGTCCCGCCCTCTGGTATTAGTCAGGACACATACTGCTGAATTTTGTAATGACTGTAAAAACTGAAATACTCTTTTTGGAAAGACCAGAGAGCAGGGCACTACAGTAGTCAATACGACTTGAGATAAAAGCATGCATCAGCGTCTCCGTGTTGACCCGAGAGAGAATGGGGTGTCTATACTCTAAGTGATAAAAATCTATTTTTGTGATGTTCTTAATGTGTGGGATAAAAGTTAGCTCAGAGTTAGAAATGACACCCAGATTTTGGGTTAAAGTTTCTCTCTCTGGTCGTCAGGACCAATGACTAAAACCAGTTTTTTCCTGGTTAAGATGGGGTAAATTTTCTGCCATCCAGGACTTGGTGTCTAAAATGCAGTTAAAAAGACCTTCCATTGGCCTGGTGTCATCAGGAGACGTGGAAATGTAAAGCTCTGTATCATCAGTATAACTGTGGAAGGTGACTCTAAGTTTTTCTAATATTTTGCACCACAACTGCTTTAAAGGCAGCGAGAAAGACCCCTGTCTGAAGAGAGCAATTCATCATGTTTAAAAGCTCATCTCTAAAAGATTCATAAAATGACTTGATGACCTGGATCTAAAAGGCATGTGGTGGGCCTCACAGAGGAGAAAACTTTATCAGGCATCTCAACATAAACCAGGACAAAACTGTCCAGTGTTTCCTCACATTCAGATGTGTTCAAAACAGAAGTTTTGGGTTGATAAAATGTCACATCTGATTGTGTTTATCTTCCTCATTCTCCCCATTCAGTGGGAGGTAATTGAAGACCATTAAAATCAGGATTGATTGATCTAAAATTATTGTTTTTGTATTTCTTACGTTTCAAACTGCTTTGTTGTAGGTTTTTAGGTGCTTGTTGTATATTTAAAAGTTTACTGTAATTTTGTTTTTCCTCCATTTTCGTTCTGCCCTTCTGTAAAATCGTTTTCTTTTAAAAAGCTCATGTGTGTAAAATTGAGAAAAACTCAAATTCATTGATGAAGAGATTACACTTTTTAGGTGGTCTATACACCGTCAAAATTTGCGGGTTGTTAAAAACAACTGCATTATAGTCAAAGCTTGTGTATTGATTAAATAAAATAGGTCTAGTGGCAAAAGTTTTAGTAAATATAAAGCAGTGCCATCTGCCCTTTTACCATAGCTTGTGGAAAATGCAAAATTAATATCTGGTGGAGAGGCCTCAGTGAGAACAACTGGTGCAAAAACAAACTAATCTAAACAGAAAAAAACTCTAGGAACTATATTGAATGTGAGGGGGTTGATTTATTGCAGGATTTTGTGGGGTTTAGATTTAGGTACACATCTGAGATTTTTGGTGTTAGTTGAATTGTCTGAGGTTATATGTATAGGCCACTCTCTGCTGATAATTATTGGAACATTGAATGTTGGACATGATGAGTCTATTGAAGAGCAGTGGATGATGATGAGGAGGTGGACTGTTTGTGCATGTTCAGAGCAGATGGAGTTTGAATGTGTTACCAATAAGTCACAACAAAACACAATTTTAAAGATTTGTTGAAGATATGACTCCTATTCTACTTTAAGTTCAGGTGAGAGTCAGAGGTGCTCTGACCTGGCTCCCAGCGTCTGTTGTCCTCTGTGACCATGTCCACGCCGCCCAGCAGATTCTCCCAGAACTCCTCCAGGTTATTGGACTCAGGCAGACGGCCTGATATCCCAGCTATAACAATATCTTCCATCTTGGACACTGAAACAATACTATAAATCAATCAATCAGCTCCGGTTAATTCACAGAGGTTTATAGAAAATCAGAGATATAAATTATAAGTGAAGATGACATCTTCTAAAATTAAAGAGAAATTAAAAGTTAATATAACACTACTGATCCCGAAGTGATCCCAAATATTGAAGGAGATGGAAATATGTATTCATGTCTAGAACCTATAGACACGAGAGGTGGTAAGTGGACATGACGTTAGGTGCACAAAGAGATCTGCGATAAGAATCAATACAATAAGCATATCTGTCCTTAATCATTTCTGGAATTTGGGCTGGGTATTATAAAATCTAATTGTGATCTGATCCCTGTGGCGATATGCATTTGAGATAAGATATTGTCATATAGATTCAGTGCTATGCTTTAAACACAGACACTTTCCCCTCTAACGCTTCCTATTTGTCAGCCTGTATAATCTCTATGGAGCTGCATGTGGCCTTAGTTGCTTCTTAATGGCATACTAACTATATGAATCATGGTCAAATCGAAATTGTGGTCTAAGCTCAAGAAAATCGTGTGTTTTTCACATATCGCCAGTCAAAATTGTATATAATAGTAGTCTGGTGTTGCCAGTCAATGTGAAAGAGCCCTCAATACCCTACATATACTGGACAGTAGCCACAGCTGCCCTGGGGCGGACTGACAAGAGTAAAGGATTTGGCTATCAATGTGAAAACCATTTCTAAATTCGGTTATGGAATTAGGGCTGCAACTAACGATTATTTAACTAACGATGGTAATCGATTAGTCTAGAGATTATAGTTTCAATTAATTGGTTAGTTGTTTAGAACGTGAAATGCCTGTGAATGTAAGATTTTTACTAAATTTAACCCTAATGAAACTTAAACGTGGCGACTTTGGGACGTCCTGATGTAGTAGTTTACAGACGAAAGAGGTTTTTGACATAGTGCCTAGTCCGCTTCTTTTTAGTGACTTTGCGTATCTTTTTTGTAAAGTCGCTTGCTAATATTGCAAGTTGCAGGTTTTTGGGCTTGTTTCAGAGCAGCACAAAAACAGACAAAAAAAAGAGCAAATGTTTAGCCTTTTTCAGTTCTGTTTCATGTTAATGGATGCAATGATGACTGGAATACAGACGTTGAACTAGTTGCTTTTTTTTGTTGTCTTATTTTTATGGATAAAAGCTCTTTTCTGAGCACATGGCATGCTCTGAAGTTTTTGTACGACCCAGATAACAATAATTCGATCACTAAATTAGTTGACAATTATCTCAATAATAGATTAGTTGCAATACATGGATTAACTTGTTTCAGCCCTATATGGAATAGTTAACAATTGGTTATTAATATATTACAGACCAAACTGACTGGCACTATGCAGCTGCAAGTTTTAATAGTGAAGATGTTTGGCCACTCATGATGTTTCACTGAGCTATTCTCCTCTTAAACTATTCTTTACGGTAAGGACTATCTTGTTAGTTCTTCATTATGGCCACAGGACTTTGGCGCTTAGATCCCAGCAGGGAATGACGAACAATGCATTGGAGGTGCTGAGTAAAATATGACATAGGAGTCTTCCCAAGGGGTCTAGACACTGGAAAAGGTTAAAATAAATATTCTTGTAAAAGTGAAAACTAATGAATCCTCTGCTGGGGTGAGTGGTGCTGGGTGGAGCAAAGCAGATATATAATACAAATTAAAATAAAAAATAAATACAATAAAACTGACTATAATAGAACGTTTTTACTTTAATTTATTGTAATTTAAGCCTTTACTCTGGGGTGCAGCAGCAGAATTCATCGAAGCGGAGAGAGAGAACAATAGTATGACTGAGTCATAACAGTCTGATGAGGTTGGTGCCTGGACAGAGGAGTGTCCGTGCTAAGGCAGGGCCTTCTCACATCCCTGATCTGCTTCTGCTGCAGATCTAGTCATATTCTGTCAGTGAAGTCATAGAGAAATGTGCTTGTCAAAATTTTATTCTGCCCCAATAAAAAAAATTTGAAAGATAAATTAGGTGTTGTTCTTCCGCACAACAGAAGCTCACGCAACATGACAAGATCTGGCTTGTCACTGTGCTACACTGACATCAGTTTGACACGCTCTAATTACGCACTCCCCATGGGGACAGTCCACAGCACTATATACAGTTGAATCTCAGCTGGGTTCTTATCTTGGATGATGCAGTACATTTGAGTACAACATGATTTGATTTGGCCTTTTACAATTACTAGCAAAGTCTCAGAGCCAGCTGTTTTAAAAGGTACAAATAATACAGAGTTGTTTTATATTCTGAATTCCATCCTCACTTTCTCACTACTCACCATGGTGTGAACTTTCTCCATCACTAAGCGCCTGAGCAGCCTTTATGTACAATATACACCCAAGAGAATGGCTGCTTATCTACTTACTGTGATTACAGCCGGTGTCTCGTTGCTGAAGTTATCCTAGTCCTCTGTTGGCATGCAGTGTTCCGGTCTGTCCGTTAAGTTCGTTTGGAGGGGATCACCGGGACGGTCCGTGATAACGCAGTCTGCAGGTTGACGTCAGCCTTGGTGCCTCATTGAATGCGTTTTTCTCCAGCGATTTTAAGTGTGCGAGTCCAGTCTGGGCCACGCCACATGGGCTGACAGCTTGGCTCGGCAGCGCAGTCCAATGAGAGCAGAGGCAGGGCTTTTGGATGCAGCGGCAGGCCGTGATTCGCTGGCTGCGCCTAAGTCTGGGAGCGGAAATGAAGCGTTTTGACAGGAGGTTACTACAGTTCAAGTGTACAACTACAGTACGGACACAAGTTTGGTTTTGCGTTCAACATCGCATGGCTTTTTCATGACAAATTTAGGGCGTACGTAATGCAGCAAGCGTTACTCTGATAAAAACGTGAAAACAACTTTAAATCTAATTCAAGACAAAAGTCCTACAAAATATGCCTTTATCTAAAGTTACCGCAATACTTAAGCATGCCCACGAAACCCGCAATGTTTACCTGGATTGCGTGTGTAGATAAGCAGTCTAGTCAAGAAAACAGTTGCCAGTGTATTGCGTAACTTTACCTTGAAAGAGCTCAGCAGACACACGTGTTATCGCAATGTGCTTCGCTCTGACTGACAGCAGAGCAGGCCAATCACAGAGCAGAGGTGTGCGTGACAGTCCAATGACAGGGAGCGCTTTTCTTTGTTGCGTGTAAGGTGATTAAGAGGCGGGGTTTATCGGTGACACGGCGGAGTTACTGCAGTTCATGTGCGCTTCCTACTGACCTACTGAAGTGCAGGCTGGAGCGCGTCCTGACTTGGCTGTGCCCAAACAAATAACGTTACAGTAAATGGCTCAAACACAGAGTCCCCAAATCTGGTGCAAGAATGGTGCAAGAACCTATAGCGTGATAAAAGACTATTGACAGCTGTTGCATTTGATCCATCATTTATTTATTATAACAAAAAATATAAAAATACAGGACGGAAAAAATAATATTCAAAAAGTGATACCTAATTACAACAACACATAGGTTGCTTATTTGTGGTCACTAAATCAAATCAAAGTAATATTATAATATAATGGTTATCAATCTCCTTTTGTGCATGTTTTTATTATCTTTAACCCTGAAAGGTCAGTCTTTGATGTTGTAGTTCCTGATTCTCGCAGATTTGGCAGTGTTTTTTAGTAGCCCCTTCTTCTGTGGAGGTTTGGTTGTGGGCTGTTTGTGGACCGGAGCACTCACCCCACACACCTCCATCTGAGCTCCATCAGTGACCAGCCCCAAGGAGACCTCCGCACAGACCTCAGGCTGGACCTCTACACGGCCTTCAGCATTTTCTTCTGAGAAGTCTCCAGAGGAAAAGAGAGTGGTTGTTAAAAAGTGAATTTCTAGTTTTCAGCAGTGGTGTAGTAATAGTAAATGATGTTTATATTTGTATTCAATCATGTAAAATTCATGTACATGTATTCATTATTTGTGAAGTCAAAAGGTGATTTTTGGGGTGAAAACGAGCTAAAACAATAAAAACCTGCCTCTCAGTCTATTACAAACATACTGTATGTACCCATTAAAAATTACATGCTATAACAATTTATGGTCTTGATTTTCAACCAGTGTGCCGGGGAACACTATTGTGCCTAGAGGTTTTGCCAGGTGCACCTTGAGAAAATGTCCAGTTTGAGTTAACAGATTCACAAATGCGGATTTAATAAAGTGATTTATCTTTTTGGAGTGTCCAGAGCAACATCTGCACCAAAGAAAGAATGCAAAACCATCACTATTACCAAATTTAAAGAACTAGACAGTGCCAAAGACATTATTTACCTCATTATATACAATATTTTTAACTAAACAGTAGGATTTGGTAATGTTTTAGTGGTAGGTGGCGTGCCGTGGTAGCTTTTAAACCCCAAATGTGTGCCACAACTAAAAAAAGGTTGAAAAACATTGCTTTATGGCACACTGAGAAGTGGATGTAAAATTTAATTCTATTTGGCCCAGAGGCAATTGTTTATTTATTTGATTTATTTAAACAAGAACAGTCCACAGATGACATTAATCTTAAAGAGAAGATGCTCTGCACCATAATTGTATTTGAATAATTAGTTTGGGCTAGTGTTTCACTTCCACTTTCTCTCACCTGTCCCTGTTGGATTTGTATCACTAAGAAAAGGATACTAATGCATATTTATTTTAATTGTATTATTATTACTTTTATTCTCATGGTTAGTTGTTTATTTTTGTATAAGCAGAGAATGATGGTACATCTGCTACTCTTAATCGTCAATAAAATGTTACCAAGCAAGATGCCAAGCATTGTTTTCATGTGGTTTCAGATGGAGAAAATGTCCAGTGCTGCACCTTGGGCAGTGATGTGAAGAACCGAAATATATGTACCAAAAATATGAAGAATACTAATTTTGAGTAACCGTATTGCTGTACAGTTTATAGTTTATTTTAGTGGTATAGAGGTGACATAACTACATTTGTTTGACTGTCAAAATTTAGTAATAAAATTCCTGTAAGAGCTAAATGTGCATAAACTCTACTCAGAAATACAGTAATCTTTCTAAAATTAAAGGAATACATTGTAGTACTTTATTCAGTTTAGGCTTCAAACTGCATGGAATTAGTTAGCAAAAAAGAAAACTCTGCTCTCACTGTGAATGCGTGTGACATTTTTCCTTCTCTCAACAGTGATAAATGAATTCTTACAAATGAGTGCAAATGCAGCAAACATTAAGCTGTTTGAACCATGTCATGTTTTACATCGTAATATAATGCATTTCAATATAAAACTATACTAAATATACAGAATACATAATGTTACAAAATACATTTTAATGCAGGTATTTCATCATCTGTAACTAAATGCATTTTGTTTTCATCAGCAAGAAGCAGATAATGTGGTGAAAATACCTGGTGAAGGTCTTTGATCCAGCAGAGCCCACAGGGCACTCAGAGAAGGCAATGATTCTTCAGATTGTCTGTTAGCTTGAAGCAGCAGGGAGCAGTTAGGAAGTGAACTCTGCAAAGAGAATTCAATCAATCTGATGCTGGTCAGACCATGGTGTGCATTGAGAGCCCATGGTTAAGAATGTAATTAGTGAAAGGGTCCAGTGTCACTTTGTACTGAAAAGGTTGAGCCCATGAAGCCACAAAGGTTAAGAAAGCCATATCCATGGCAAAAATGCTTAAGACAGTCAAGCAGATGACGGTGAGGTATAAACCTGTGTTGTGAGTAGCTCTTGATCCACAGACACCTTTGGTTCTTTCTTAGAGTTCTCAGTCTTCAGATTGTTGATGGATTCATTAACTCTGTAGTTTTCCGAGTTACTGCTATTGTGATTGAGCTGTTCAGCAGTGCAGACCTGAGCTCGCAGACGGTTACACAGCTCAATTAACTGCTGTCGGTCTCTGTTCAAGCGAGCTATACACAAGGCTGCCTGCTTCAGTCTGCAGCGCCACTGAGCTGAGTTTTCACTGTTAGCACGCCCACAAGAGCACACACAAGATGACTTTTGTGGCTGAAAGAAGAGGAGAGAAAACATAAACATTAGCATAGCTTTAGTATTTTAAATGATCAAGTTTCTTTTTAGTGTGGGGCTTGCTTTATCAATACACTGTAGTTTATTTTTGAATATACTAATAGCATGGTAAAATTGGTTAATGTACCTTATCATTTACTTTGGTGATGTTTGGTTCTAAATGTTGGACATTTTCATTATTTGGATTATCAACTTTGTTCACAAGGTTTTCCAATTCTACGATAAAAAAAAGATAGGAAAAAGAGTGAATTAAGTTTGTTTGTAAAGAGTAAAATGTACACATCACAGATTTCTTGTTACCATACCTGTATGATGTGGTGGAGTGGAACAGCTTAGCTCCTCCATTTGTTTCCTCATTTCACTCACCACCATCTGAAGTCTATAGTTTTGCTGCTTTAATGCAGTTATTTCATCAGAAGCAAGTGGTCCAGTGCTTGGAACGCACCCCTTTACAAACAGATTTAGTCATATTTAATGTATTTTCTTTTTTTTATTTATTTATTTTTTTTACAGACCTTCCATGTAATGCAATGAAACAATCAAAACAGTGAGGAAAGCGAGAGAAGGGACTACAGATACTGATACTGCTCTCACCTGTAAGGCCAGATCCCGCTCCTTTCTGACACAGTGAAGTAACACCGTTTGCTCCTGGAGCTGCAACTTTGTCTCGACTAACTCGGCATTTACCTAAAATGTTATCATATGATTTACTGTCACATTTGCGGTCTCATATATAGTGCACTTCTTAGCTCCAGTGGGCACTCAAAGGACTTGACATTAAGGGACCACGCAGCCATTCACACACACATTCGTACACCAAGGTACTGAGAGACTAGAGGCGGGTCAGGTGTCATGCCCAAAGAACACATTCACATATGGTAGCTGGGATTGAACCACCAACCTATGGGTGTGGACCTGACAGCTCTACCAGGTCTCAGGACTCAAACAGCCAATTTTCAGATCAGTGGAAGAACACTGAATTTTCAAATAGCTGTATTTAGTGTTGACGTACTAACTTTCTCTCTCCCTGAAGCAAGCTCTTGAATTAGCTGCTCATGGTTCAGATAATGTTTACTTTGGATATCTTCAGAGTTCTTTTGCCACTCCAGTTCCTGCTGCACCATTCTCTGCTCCAAGTGTTTCTCCCGCTCCAAACTTGAGCTAAGCTCTTTCTTGTATCTGTAAAGACACACACAGTGTGCATCTCATTCAAACAATTTACATGATCCGTTCTGTACTGTTAAAGGCTACTGACTGCCAGAAACCTGACAAGTTTCTATTGTTACTCGAAATAGCAAATGGCATGGGAAATGTCCTCTCTTATGTACCAGATCCTGACTCACCTGTCTATGACGTTTTCTCTCTTCTGCAGCTGCTCCTGGTGGTGTGTCCTCATGGATAAGGCCTGAGTGGAGAATGTGTCCAGGTCTCTCTGCAGTTTGCGTAAGTCTTTGCGCACCTGTCTGAGCTGTTCTTTGTAGTTCTCATCAGGACATTTCTGACTCTGAAACCTGGTCACAGATGAAACACGCAGCATGTTCTGCTGATCAATCAGCACATTGGGCCTGTCCATATGTGAAAACTCACAAAATGAATCATACTTTTGGATATCTGCATGAGTGATGTTTTCCTGGACGCCAGGGAGTACTTTTGTCTGAATGTCCTCAGAAGATTTTCTCTGGACAAAGCAAGATATGTTCAAATCCAAGTAATTTTTCATTCGGTATTGTTCTGGCAGTACCTTACTGAATTGGACCTGTTGTTCTTTCAGCCCTGAGATGCTACATTGTACCACATAAAACAGGGGGAAAAAAACATCCTGGTTAAACTGTGGTTAAAACAACATTAGCGCTTTCTGAATGTCTGTTTCCAACCAGAGAAAAAGACTGGCCCCTTGTGGCTAAACTGCTCATTGACCATAGCATGTTTGTCAGAAAACTTACAATTTCCAGAAGCTCTCCTGAGCAGACAGTAAAATAAGAGTTGAATGCAGATACCTTTGGTTGTTGCTGTCGCGAGAGGTGAGGAGCTCATATCTGTGCAACTCTTGATCTCGCTCCTCTAAGACATCCAAGTTATGCCTGAAGTCTTCTCTGAGCTTTTGAAATTGTGTCCTGAAAAGAAAATAAGCTGAAAAGAACCCTTATTTGCCCCACAATGGGCAAATTCCTTAAATCCAACACTGTGCAGGTGGAGCGAAAAATAAAAACTCTTATGTATAATAAGTGGGTGCACGGTGGCAGAGCGGCTAGAGCTTCTGCCTCTCAATAAGGAGATCGTGGGTTCAAATCCCAGACCACCCCAACATCGTGGTTTCGAATTCTGAACCACCCCAACATCACACGATCTCTCTGGGTGGAGTCTGCATGTCCTCCCCGTGTTACCGTGGGTTCTCTCCGGGTTCTCCGGCTTCCTCCCACCGTCCAAAGACATGACTGTGTAGGTTAATTGAGAACTCTAAATTGTCCCTAGAGAATGAATGTGAGAGTGAATGGTTGTCTGTCCTTGTCTCTGTCTCTCTCTGTCAGCCCTGCGATGAGTTGGCCACTGTCCAGGGTGTACCCCGCCTAAGGCCCAAAGTCACTGGGATAGGCTCCAGTCACCCGCGACCCCTAACGGGAATAAGCGGTAGAAAATGAATGAATGAATGTATAATAAGTGGTTATGACCATAGACAGAATAAATAGCATGAAAATATCAGATAAAGTGTCATTTGTGTATTATAATATTGTCTACAATAAATGGCTATGGCTATGGCTATGATTGTGCAGCATGTGTACAGAATAAATGACAGTAAGGGTTGCACCAGAGACGATTCACATTATGTTACAGCACTGCAAATGATTGCAGGTGGATGACACATGTACAGAGCTAAAAGTGTGAGCAATGTTTATAGTTAAGTCTAACCACAGCAGGAACAAAAGACCCGTGGAACCTCTTCTTCACATGGCAGGGATGGAACTGTCTGTCACTGAAGCTGCTCACCCCCCACAGGCCGGGCGTCCTGCAGGGGGTGAGCATGATCCAGCTTAGATGTGACTTTAGCTAAAATACTGTATAAGAAAATATATAAAAAATAAATGCACATGGACATGCAACACATCTGCCATTCTCCACCCCATGTTATATACAGTGCTGCCCTTTCAATTAACTCTAAGGGTCATCTTCAGGTAAATAAAAATATTTATTATACAAGTCAAACCCTTGTGAAATGAATGAGTAGAAGGCGGTTCTTTATAGAGTGACCAGGGCTTCTTATCACCTCAGCAGTTCCACAGGCTTTCACCTCCGTACATGTGATATTAAACTCTGGAATGTCAGTTTTGACACAAGCACTTGGACATTTCAAAAGTTGTGAGTTTTTGCTGATAGCATATCCAGCAGCTTTTGACCAGGCACACGCTCATTTCTGGGTGAGAAACAGCTTTCGAAAGCTCCACAAACACATGCTCACAGTGAGTAAATGTTTTTGTATGTGTTCAGATCGTTCCACTGTACCACTGCATAATAAAACAAATATTCCAGTTCTAACAATTTTTTTCCCCACAAGAGCAGTACATTGTTACCTGAGCGAGGAGTAGTGTTCCTGGGCTGATCTGAGGCTCATCTCCAGGCGGTTGATCTCTGAAGCACATTCCTGACTTTGAAATGTATCAGGCTGCCTCTCCATCTCCATCTAAAACTCACACCTAAACTGTTTGACTCAAATTAACAACAGTATGGTCTATCAAAGCGTAGTGGTCAGTGGTCAGAGCAAAATGTCATGCAAAGTAACCAGAGGCCCAATCTCATATTAAATGTATTGTATTTGACTGATTCTACAGGCCTCAAAGAGGAGCACGCAGTTGATTTAAAGCATGGAAAAACTAGCATCTGAAAAGCTCTCCTTTAACCTGGTGTAATTGCCAATGTAAAGTAAACCAAAGTCAACATACATTATCCTACATGTAAAAACCCTTTCTTATTTGTTATTTGTTTTGGTCTCAGGGGAAGTTCATTCAGAATCAGAACCATGTCTGTCTATTGTCCATTATTGCACCACTTTTTGTCT
Source organism: Rhinogobius similis (assembly GCA_019453435.1). NCBI lineage: Eukaryota > Metazoa > Chordata > Actinopteri > Gobiiformes > Gobiidae > Rhinogobius > Rhinogobius similis. Next base: position 16,220,619 of record CM033636.1, on the reverse strand, counting down.
GGAGTTTTAAATTTGGATTGGTACTTACCAAAATCATTATCGGTTGGCACTTGTATTTGGAAAGCAAAGGCCAGCCAATTGTTTGTCATACACTCGTACTTCAGCATAGAACTTCAGGAGCAGTTTGTTGTGGTCGTTAGGCAACGGTACGTCCTCTAAATCCAGCCCCTCTAAACAACCGTGCGCCACAGTGGTTCCATGCCGCTTTGGGGAAAAGTGTTTAGTTTTTCCCAGTGTGTGGATTGTACGGTGTGAAGTGTATTTGAGTTGAGTGCATTGTATTCCCAATATGATGCAACAAACTGGTATCGGTAAAGAGAGGGAGAGAGAGACGGGGGGTGGGGCACACTTATTAAAACTCTGCTGTTCACGCGCAAGAGATGCTGAGGCTGCAGGACATCAGGTAGGACCCGGGTCTATTTTGATATAAGTTCAAATGTTTATTTGTATGTGTTTTATTTTTGCTTTTGGAGGTGGACATCTTTTATTGTTGTTGTTTTGTTGTTGTTGTTGTTGTTTTCTGATATTAGATTATTATTTGATTTAGTGTGTTTAAATTGTGTTTTCTTCTGGTGTAGAAAAACTAATGTAGAACTTGGGCTTCAACTACAGTATAACCTGATGAAAGGACGTCTGTGAAGCCTGAGTGTTTAAGGGCCACTTTAGATCACCGCTGTTCACCGCTGCGCACCACATCAAGGGGCGTTTATAACAGAGGGGGGCAAAATAAGGCCAGGGGGCCACATGTGGCCCTTTTGGCATTTTGATCCGGCCCGCAAAGCATTTAATAAGTTTGATCAGTGGTTTCCAAAGTGGAGGTCGGGACCCCTCGGGAGGTCGCAAGGGGTGAGCATCACATTTGAATTAATATGACATTGTATTTGCTCTATTTTTTATTATTAAAAACTGTATCTTTTAGAGAAATAGGGTCCAATAATTCAATAAACTATTCAAATAATGATTTCACACATGAATTCACAAATTATTGCTACTGTCATTTTCATTTCGCTTTGGGGGTCCCGAGTCGGTTGCATGGCTATTTTGGGGGTCCCGGCCAGAAAAGTTTGTGAACCCCTGAGTTAGATAGCTTAGATGGCGTTGTTCCCCATTCCTTTTCGTCAAAATAACGAGAGAACAGTATTATAATTGATGCGTGACGATTCCAACAGAGGACGCAATCCAAAAACTATGGCCTTTGCTGAAAGGACAAGTGCCATGTACTGTCTTTAAACAAATAATGACCAGTGGTTAAAGGAGACGTTCAACTCTGTTAGACTTAACGAGTACGCGTCTTTAACAAAGGGACATTTTACAAACCTCCAAATAGGCCTCACCTGTGTTTGTGAGCAAACATTCAGTGTGAGAACGCCACACAGATCCTGATGACTGATGGACACTTAAGATCAGATTTGAGAATAGCCACCACAAGAATAATACCAAACTTTGATGTGTGGCTAAAAAGAGTGACCAACGCCACTGTTACCACAAAAAAAAAAGGTAATGATATTTATATATTGCTATTCTATTGTAGTTGTTTGTGTATTTTAAGCATTAAGTGTATGTGTAATAGTATGTGTGTAATATACTGTAGTTAACAACATCCAAACTATAAATGGTCCGGCCCCCAGGTTACACACTCTGGGGGCACTAACAGGGGGATCTGATGGAAACCATATTTATAAAGACATGTATTTTTAAACTTAAATCATTAAATCGATTTGCATCAATTAAAAATTATACGCAAAATAGTTACAGCCTTATTTGTTATATGTAAGAACATTGGCATAGACATACAATGATTAAAAAGAAAAATAGCCTTAAAGCATTTGGTCTGTGTGACAATAAATTGGGCCAAACACAACATGCCAAGAATTATTAAGACAATTATTAGACAACGCACCAAAAACAACACTCAGATTAATTTGAATACACAAATATGAAGTTAGCAAGCATTTATTATTGTTTTTTGTTGTTAAATCATTGGATAGCAACGGCCATAGTCGCGCAGGGGGCCGGTCCAGACCAAAAAGGCCAGGGCCAATTTTTTCTGCTTGTACAACCCGGAGAATAGGCTAAGAATAGAATGCATCGCATAACATATGGTGTGTGTGATACAGTAGTTAGTGTAAGAATCATTTGACCTCATCATACAAACATCAGACATTGGTGTTTTTTTGTGTTATTAATGTTGCAGACCTCAGAAGAGGAATGGGTGGAGCAGTGGTGGATGTGGGACCCCCGGGGGTCAAGGCTCCGGACGGCGGCTGGGGTTGGGCGGTGCTGATTGGCTGCTTCATCATCACAGGCTTCTCCTATGCCTTCCCCAAAGCGGTCAGTGTGTTCTTCAAGGAGCTGATCCATGAGTTTGGAGTAGGCTACAGCGACATGGCTTGGATCTCTTCCATCCTGTTGGCCATGCTGTACGGTACAGGTACAGTCCACTGCCTGCAGACATCATATGATTAATTTTAATCTTAATAGGTGAGAATAATCTGCATGTACAGCAATTGTGTCTCAATTACACAAACCAAGAGAAGCAGGATAAAAAAGATTATATTTTAGTTTTAGATTCTTCCCAGAAACTGGCCAGCTGTGGTTTACAAGGTTCCCATTTATATTGAGACCTGACAAAAGCTATTTCACAAATTGGCACTGAGAAAAAATGTTTTAGTTAGAAAAGGTTACACCTTTTTAGTGATTAATTTGATTGACAAATATTAGACTGACTTTATTGAAGGGTAATGTAACTATAATTAGAGGCTTCTGTCCAGGGCCCCTGTGCACTGTGCTGGTCAACAGATATGGCTGCCGGCCCGTTATGATGGTGGGTGGGCTCCTGGCTTCTTTGGGAATGATCCTGGCCTCTTTCGCCACTAGGATCATTCATATCTATGTGTGCACAGGAATGATAACAGGTAAGAACCCCTATTGCTTTTTCATATAAATGTTTTTAAGTAAGAAAAGAGGTGGCCACATGGACTGAACTAAGCAAATGTGCCCAATGATTCCTGTCTTTGATCTCTATCAAAAGAGAGAAAAAACTTGATGCAATGACCTGGCAGTCAGCTGACCTCTTTCAAATCATTACACAGTTGAGAAATACAACAGACATACATAATAGAGGCTGATAATTCAGGGAGCGGTCAGGCAGTGCATCTGTACATAAATAAATCCCAAATTATAGTTCAAGTTGTTTAATTTATTTCATGTAACCAAACATAATACTCAGATGTCTGTTGTTGACCTAAATATTTCCAATGCTTGTACCCTCAGGACTGGGTCTGGCTCTGAACTTCCAGCCCTCTCTCATAATGCTCAACCTCTACTTTAATGAGAAACGTCCTTTGGCCAACGGGCTAGCGGCAGCGGGCAGCCCAGTGGCCCTGTGCTGTCTGTCTCCTCTGGGACAGTTCTTCCAGCACCAGTATGGCTGGAGGGGAGGCTTCCTCATTCTGGGGGGGCTGCTGCTCAACTGTTGTGCCTGTGGAGCCCTCATGAGGCCCCTACTGCCCCCAACGAAGAGCAAGGAGCTGGAGACAAAGGTCCAAACAAGAAGAAAACTGTTGGACTTTAGCGTATTCAAAGACAGAGGATTTGTCATCTACACAGTGGCAGCCTCAACCATGGTGCTGGGCCTGTTTGTGCCGCCAGTCTTTGTGGTGAACTACGCCAAAAGTCTGAACTACGAGGACACCAAGTCGGCTCTGCTGCTGACCATCCTGGGTCTGGTGGACATGTTCGCACGACCTGCCTCAGGGCTCGTTGCAGGAATGAAGTCTGTGAGACCACGCTGTGTCTACCTCTTCAGTTTTGCCATGATCTTCAACGGGTGCACTGATCTCATTTGCTCTCAGGTAACAGCCATGAAAAAGTAAATTAATACTACTATTTTCTTGCACCTTAATACACAATGATTATCAGTCAGTTTGTTTGCTTTGAATGTTTCCTTTTACATGTTCCTTTCCATTTTGTTCATAATACAATCATTTTAAAAAATCGAAAAGACAGTGTATAATAAAATAATACTCTTCTCCGTAGGTCAACACTTACACTGGCCTGGTGCTGTTCTGTGTCTTCTTTGGCATTTCTTATGGCATGGTGGGGGCACTGCAGTTTGAGGTTCTTATGGCTTTGGTCGGGACAGAGAAGTTCTCCAGTGCCATCGGGCTGGTGCTGCTTGTGGAGGCTATGGCGGTGCTGGTTGGGCCGCCTGGTGCAGGTCAGAACTACATGGCGCTGTGGGGTTAGAATTTATAACAATGTTTATCAAATCAAATCAAATCAAATCAATTTATTTTTATAATGCCCAAAATCACAACAACAGTTGCCTCGATGGGCCACAGGTAGAAAGCAGTTCAGATAACTGTCCCAGAATGCCCCTGTCCTTTGACCCTCCTTCGCAGCGAGGAAAAACTACAAAAAACCCCATGGGAAAAAGTAGAAACCTCGGGGAGAACCACAGTGAAGGAGAGATCCTACTCCCACGGACGGACAGGCTGCAGATGAACTAGGACTGATGCATCCACTTGGACTGTGGAGCCAGAACCACTCAAGAGGGAGGTGGCTTTAAAGAGTTCCTCCAGGCGGACGAGGAGCAGTCCACCCAGTGTAGAGAAAGCTCCCCCAGCATTGGAATGGTTCATCTAAAGTAGATGGAGTTCGTCCAGGCAGACGAGGTATGGCTAATCCAGCTGTCCAGACGGGTGGCGCATAGATCCTCCAGTGTAGAGATCGATCCTCCAGACAGATGAGGGTGGGGGGGTCGTCACTGGAGCAGCCGCCGCAGTGCCTGAAACAGTCTCCACTCCCGAAAGAGAAACATGTGAACAGCAATGAACAGACTACAGTTGAAGTAATATTAAATATTGTTGATAGGTAAAGTAGGAAGAACCAGAGGATAGTGTTCAAGCTGCCATACTTCCCCCAGCAGAGTTGCTCCAAGGGCAGCATAGCTAAAACTGTAGGTTTTTATTCCTGTGTTCCTAACTGGCCTGACCATAAGCTATTTAGAGCGTACATGTACAAGGCCAGATATAAAGAAAAGACTTGTTAAGAAAATGGCAAACATGGAAAAAAGACAATAACAAATTGGGGTGGGGCAGTGATCCACACAAATCCAGTACGTGCACAGCAGGGCATTACAAAGTTTGTGGTGAGAGTGCGATAATTGTTTTCAGCCTGCCTTGTGTATTGCAGGTCGTCTGCTGGATGCCACTCACCAGTACATGCACGCCTTTCTGCTGGCTGGAGCTGAAGTTACACTCTCTGCGTTAGTCTTGGCTCTGGGAAACTTCTTCTGCATCAAAACCAAACACTCAGCTCCACCAGCGTCTACTGAGATGAGTCTTGGGGCTGTAGAGAGGGACACACTCCATTATGATGAGGTGAAGAGAATGGATGAGAAAAGGGATCAGCAAGGTGGCAGCGAGATGGAGAAGGCATCAGCTGTCCCCATCCAGACAAACATTAATCAAACTCAGCCATAGTTGTCATAAGAACACCTATGGGCCTGAGTCAGGGGTTAACCTTTGTCAGGACAAACCTAAGCAATGTTGGGTTATAATTTACATGTACATATATTGCTAAAAAACAAACAAACCAGTAAATAACAATAAAAGCAATAGTGTTTTTGAGGAGTTGTTGTGTGTGCGTACATTTTTTACCCATATTACTGCACAGCACATAACTGGACAACAAATACAGAAATTATGAACCCACAATAGTTTTTCATTGTATCTACAGATACACATACTTTACCATAAATTATACTTTCTGTGAAGCTCAAATACTATTTTAAAACTAAAAAATAGTATATTGTCCATCCTTTGTAATAGAAGAGCAAACTAGCGGACGTTTCTACCCTGGAAATTTGTTGCTCTTTCCCCCACATAACAACTTAGTATTTAGATCTGATGTGAACGAATTATTGAAAATGAATTACAGTCTGCTTCATTTGCCTCAATTCCGGACTTTTAATGACATCAGCATTTTAAAGGAAATAAATTTACAGTGCTTTAAGAGTTGGGTGGGTTATAACAAGTAATATTTAAAGAAATAAAAAAATCTACAATATAAATTATTTTGTTTCTATTTCCTACTTTTTTATTTCATCATTCAGCTTCTGAAAATGCAGAGATACACTAACAAAGCTATAAACCTTGTGCCTGTGTCAGATAAGAGCTGACTGATAAGGGTGAACTCAGAGGATTGAACAGGTTTATTTTAGTAGACTCTTGCTGGTTGGAGCTCGCTGGACAAATGAAGATGTTAATGTGGGGGCTCGTGCTTCTGAGCAGCGCTTTCTGCACAGCTGCACCCACACAACACACAGCCGGCTCTGTGAGGAACAAGTTACTGCTTATCTCTTTTGATGGCTTTCGCTGGGACTATGACCGTGAGGTGGACACACCAAACCTGGACAAAATGGCCCAAGATGGCGTGAAAGCTCGATATGTGACCCCCCCATTCATCACCATCACCAGCCCAGCCCACTTCAGCATGCTCACAGGTATGTTGCATTCATAAACCTTGGATTGATTCAGGTTCAGCATAGAGCTCCCATCTCTAAAAGCCCTTGGACTGATGTGAAGTAGAAATTAATGTTGTGCTACTTTTAAGATAACTTGTTTATGTTATGTTTCCAGGTTTTTCGCTATTTCAAATATACTGAAATACTTTAATGAGACTCCTCCTCAAGCTGAGCTTTGAACCAGCACAAAGTCTACAGTGACTCTATAGACAAATGTATTGTTTGAAGACTTGCTCATGTAAAAAAAAAGTGTTGTTGACATTCAGATTTATAAATATTGAGACATGGACACAATTCTAATCTTTTTGGCTCTATATATAACCACAATGGATTTAAAATAAAACAAACAATATGTGCCTCAACTGCAGACTTTCAGCTTTAATTTGAGGGTATTTCCATCCAAATCAGGTGAACGATGGAGGAATTACAACGGTTTGTACATGTGCCTTCCACTTTTTAAGGGACCAAAAGTAATGGGACAATTGACTGGTTCCATGGCCATGTATGTTATTCCTTCAGTATCTCATTTACAAGGAGCAGATAAAAGGTCTAGAGTTCATTTCAAGTGTGCTATTTGAATGTTGCTGTCAACTCACAATATGAGATCCATAGCGTTATCATTGTCAGTGAAGCCATCATTTGGCTGAAAAATCATAACAAACCCATCAGACAAATAGCAAAAATCTTAGGTGTGGCCAAATTAACTGCAACATTTTTAAAAAGAAAGAAAACACTGGTGATTTTAGCAACACCAAAAGACCTGGAAGACCACGGAAAACAATTGCGGTGGATGAATGACCGTAGAATTCTTTCCCTGGCGATTGGAAAACCCTTCACAACAGTTGGCCAGATCAAGAGCACACTCCAGGAGGTCGGTGTATCAAAGTCAAGTCAACAAGAGAAGATTTCACCCGAGTGAATACAAAGGGTTCACCACAAGATGTAAACCACTGATGAGCCTCAAAAACAGGAAGACCAGAGTTTACCACAAAACAACATCTAAACAATCCCTCACTCTTCTGGAACAACGTCCTATGGACAGATGAGACAAAGATCAACTTGTACCAGAGTGATCAAAGAGCAGATTATGGTGAAGGAAAAGACCTGCTGATGATCAGGCATGTATGGCTGCCAAAGGGACTGGTTCATTTGTATTTACTAGGCCTGTCATGATAATTACTATATCGACCAATAAGAAAATTGTGGGTTTGAATCCCGAATCAGACCAACATCACATGATCTCTCTGAGTGGAGTCTGCTTGCCCCCGTGTTACTGTGGGGTCTCTCCCTGTTCTCTGGCTTCCTCCCACCGTCCAAACACATGCATGTGTTAGGTACACTGTAACTCTAAATTGCCCCTAGTGAATGAGCGTAAGAGTGAAAGGTTGTCTGTCCATGTCTATGTCTCTGTGTTAGCCCTGTGATGAGTTGGCCACTGTGTACCCTACCTAAGGCTCCAGTCACCCGCGACCCTTACAGGAGCAAGAGGTAGAAAATGAATAACAACATTTCACATGTAGATTGACTTTGCTCAGGATTATCCAACCAATTTAGAGTTATTGTAGTGGCAACAAGAAGTCTCACTATCATCATTTATTGTTTATTTATTGTCTCTAAAAATATATCGCACTGAATCTGTCAAAATCTGTTACTGTGACAGGCCTAACTGTGACTGCTGACAAAAGCATCAGGATGAATTGTGTTTCAGGCAATATTATCTGCTCATATTCAGCCAAATGCTGCAAGACTCATTGGCTGGCCCTCCACAGTGCCGACCCAAAGCAACTGCAAAAGGACCCAAAGGCTTTTTTAAGGCAAAGAAGTGGAATGTTACGCAATGGCCAAGTTAATCACTTGATCTGAATCCAACTGAGCATGCATTTCACTTGGTGAAGACAAAACTGAAGGGAAAATGCCCCAAGAACAAGCAGGAACTGAAGACAATTGCAGTAGAGGCCTGGCAGAGCATCACCGGGGAAGCCTCTGGCGATGACTATGCGTTCCAGACTTCAGGCTGTAATTGACTGCAAAGTATTTACAAACAACTATTAAAAAGTGAAAGTTTGATTGATTTGATTGATTGTTAATTTGTCCCATTACTTTTGGTCCCTTAAAAAGTGGGAGGCACATATACAAACTGCTGTAATTTTAATTTATTTTATTTGGATCTAAATACCCTCAAATTAAAGCTGGAAATCTGCATTTAAAGCACATCTTATTCATTTCATTTCAAATCCATTGTGGTGGTGAAAAGAGCCAAAAAGATTAGAATTGTGTCGATGTCCCAATATTTATGGGGATATTTATTTCTACTTGCAGGACGTTATGTTGAGAACCATGGAGTGATTCACAATATGTGGTTCAACACCACCACTCAGGAGAAGAAACAGTACTACGAAGCCCAGTTTGTTGACTCGTACTGGGACAATGGCAGCCTGCCCATCTGGATAACAGCGCAGAGACAGGTTTGCCTCATATTACAATTACAAATGATGCAAACACAATTAACACCTAACACCTATAAACAGCGATGGGAACAATACTTTAAAATATATTTTGTTAACTACAGAAAACTGAATATTTTTTGTAACATTCAATCAGAGTGCTGTATACGGAATACTTAGAATACTTTCCTATTGAGTTGCAATATATTATAAGATAGGATTAAATCTTCTTTTTGTTTTTGTTTTACCATTTGTTAATTGTTGCTATTTATAAGATAAGATAACCTTTGGAAAAAACACACATGCACTCACTATAAGAGCTAAGTTTTCTGTCTTAATAATCAAAATACCACTATGTATTCCTCTGATTTAAGAAAAGTAACTGTATTCTGTACTATACTCAAAATGAGTATTCTGGCTACGTATTTTTGGTACATATATTCAGTTACTTTCCAACAACACTGCCTATAATGCTTTGAGGGGTTGGGTGGAAATATTGAAATTATTCTGGTTGTCATCATCAACCTTGAAACACTGTGTGTAAACAAGATCATCTGAAATGTTGCAATCCGTCATTTTCTGTTCCTGACCAACATTTTCAAATTGTTGAGTAAAACATTGCACATTGGTGATGATTTTCTTGTGTTTTGACAGGGCCTTAAAACTGGCTCGTTGCATTTCCCTGGGACAGCTGCGACATACCAAGGAGAAACGGCAATGCACCGGCAGATTGAACCCCCTCTGTACAATCACTCAAACGAGACAGAATGGAGGATCAACATCGATAAAGTCCTCGTTGACTGGTTTCAAAAGCAAGACTTGGACTTTGTCACATTGTACTTTGGGGAACCAGATTTAACGGGACATAAATATGGACCAGATTCCCCACAGGTGAAGGAAATGGTCCAACAGGTTGATCGAACAGTGGGCTACATCCGTGAGCGGCTCCAGCATCTTGGGTTCGCAGAAAGAGTCAACGTGATCATGACTGCGGACCATGGCATGTCCACTGTACTGAGAGGCGAGCAAGTCCAAGAAATTCTTCTGTCAAAAATCCCAACCTTCAGTTTTCGGGACATCCAGTTCCAGCTTTTAGATTATGGAGCTTTGGGAATGCTGCTACCCAAGGAGGGGAAGCTGGAGAAGGTGTACCAAGCTCTGAAGAACAGTCACCCGCACTTACACGTTTACAAGAAGCATGATGTCCCAGCTAGACTGCACTATAGCAACCACCAACGCCTCCTGCCACTCATTCTGATTGCAGACGCAGGCTATGTCATCAATGGGGTAGGTGGTCTGAACATGATAAAGTATGCTGTTAAAGGCACAATGATAGATTCCTTAATTTAGGTCATAATTAAAAAAAAAACAAAAACAAAAAACAATTAATAGCCTTTCTCTAAAGCTATTCCCATCTGAAACGTGACACTTCACTGTCATAATGAAATCCACTGGTCACTTGCTCTAGAAAATAACAGATGAAGACCAGTAGGTCGCGTGGGGAAAAGCAGTTAGCGTGTCTGCAAACTCTGCAATGAACAGAAAAGCACAAAATCATGATGTAACAATCCTTCCAGATTGTCAAAGATGATTTGATTTTAACAGCATCACATTGCTATCCCCTTATTTAAGATACACATAGCTGCAGAGGGATTGTAAAACACAAATGTTATAGTATCAAAAAGCTAATATCTCAGGGTCTGTTACACTGGCACTCACACCACATCAAAACTGAAAGTAAACCTAAAAATAAACCGGACTGGATCAAGGCTAAACCAGGACGAGGAGGACTAAACCCTGAATGTACCCTCTTGTCGATACTTCACTTTTAAACCTTTAATAATCTTTTTTATTTTTTTCTTTAAATATGGAAATTATTATATGAACTAAAAGCACCTCAGTCTCTATAGAATGTGAGGCTTTGCTAAGGCAAAATTCTCACCTTGTTTTCACACAGTTGTTGCCCTTGCATTACGCCAAAGGAGACCATGGCTTTGACAATGAGATCATGGACATGAAGGCCTTCTTCAGAGCAGTGGGTCCAGACTTCCACAAGAACCTGCTGGTGGAGCCCTTTGACCTGGTAGACGTTTACCCACTCATGTGCCATCTTCTAGGAATACGACCGGAGGTTAATGATGGTCGCCTGGAGAGAACCAAAGCGATGCTGGCTTCTGAAGGAAACACAGGGGATCATAACAGTATGTAATAACGTGACTGGAAATGCATAAAATGTAAATTTGTAAAATGTGTTATTCGATGCCACAAGCACTGCGGTAGAGCAGTTTGTTAAATGATTGTATAATTCATAAGTAAATATTTTTTGTAACCTTTTAAAGTTACAAAATACCGTGCTAGTATCATGACATTTACCCCCAACTCTACATTGCTCATCATGTAGCTAAAGAGTACCCAATATACCTCTGGAATTGACAAAAGTAAAATAACCATAAAACTGTTTTTCATTTTATTACAATAATTCTGTTACGAGTATGGTTGAGACTATGAAGCCATGTGGTAATAATAACAATCAAAGTAAACAAATATTTAAAACTCAAGAAAAAAAAATCTGTATAAAGGTTTTAGAGTTACCTCAAAAGAGATTTTTACTGTGAATTAAATGGGACAAATGAATGTGAATTTAACAAAGGAAACAGAAGTGCCCACTGTTAAACTCTAAATCCTGTATCATTGTGTACACATGCAGGTGGGGGAGACAGGACACTGGTGATAGGCCTCTCAGCAGCCATTGGCTTTTTTGGACTCATCTTCATCATCACTGCCACATACCACATCTGGAAAAGGACCAAAGACTGACCAAAGGTTCAATTTGAGTGTCTCAAAGAATGTGCATTTAAATAACTCTGTGAAGTTCAGGATTGTACAATAAATTATAAAGCTATTATTCCAAGATCCAGAAGTAGCCACCGCATATTTTCATATCGTCATATATTCATGTCTAACCCATAGACTATATCTACAGTCTATGGTCTAACCCTATTCAGATTCTGAAGAGATATTAACAGTGTTTGAACTGACTTAATAAATGTACTGAAAATATGTATGCAAAATACAAATTCAGAGTTACAGTATTCCAGTACAGTTGCCCTTTCATTTGGTGATATTCAGACTACATGAACTTACTAAAATCAAGGGAATACATTGCTGTATTTTATCACGTAAAATAGGCTTCAAATTGTATCATATATAAAGTGATGAAATGAAGAAAACACAGCTCTTTTGGTGAGTTAATGTGTAATTTTTCCTTATCTAATCAGTGATAAATTAATGCAAAACAAACAGTGCAACCAGAATAAAGTTGTTTTTAATTCAATGTAACCAAGATGATGTGGCTAAGAAAAGCTTCTAAAAGGCTTAAATTACAATTTTGTTCCAACAACAAAATGGAATTTACACCCCACAAAATAGCGTATTTGTTCACACGAATTAGCCAAATTGTGCCCATAAATGAGCCAATATGTTCCTAGGAACTAAGAAATAGACGGCCAATTGCCTTTAAAGCCTGGATAAATATAGATACTGATCAAATCGTCCCCGTCTATTATTGTAAGCCAATTCTCTTCTTTATTTGAATTTTATGGCAGCTTGCTAGGTTACTTTTACCTCAAGTTTAAGGGGAGATTTAAAAATAAATAAATAAATAAGGCTGCTCAATTATATGCAAAAAATTATAATCATGATTATTTGGCTCATAATTGAAATCACAATTATTTCGAACAATTACTTCTATATTGTCAAAATCCTGCTGTAGAGAGTATAGACCAAATATATTTTATTAGTACGTTTTAGAAAAGTGCCAATTTTTGAGGAAAAAGGAGTGCACTTATAACTCTGACTGAATAATAATAATAATAATAATAATATAATAATTGAACAGAAGACAATTCAATGCATTTACAATTAGTCATTTACAACAGTTGTGTAATTTGAATAGCGTAATAATTGAAATCACGATTCTACACGATTAATTGCACAGCCCTACATACAACTATTACAGAAATAACAGATGTATAGTTTGCTACAATGTAAAGTGCGCTTCTATGGATTTTGCATGCTGAGTAGATGTTACAATATGTATACATTTGTACAAATTGAGGAACCGAATTGGCTAATTCGAAGAAATGAATTGACAAATTCAAGGGAACGTATAGGTTAATTCGAGGGAACAAATTGGTTCATTCGAGGGAACAAATTGGCTAAATTGTGGCAACAAATTCAGTCAATCGTGGGTAAGTATTAAGTAAATTGAGGGTACAATTTGGCTAATTTGTGGGGACAAAATAATAATTAGATTATTTTCATCAGCCTTGGTACTATGTTGCGCTTTTACATGATAATATAATGCAACTTGAGGTTAAAATTTTGTATTTAGTATTCAAAATATGGTACTCTAATTGGTTCATATAACAATATTCTGTAACTAAACACATTTTTAAAGACCCTTCCAACACTGGATATAAATAAAAGTGGAAGCAGGTGCATGGACATAAAGAGGGTGTTATTTATTCTTGACCTAAAGTCAAATTGAGAGTTCACTTGTTTAATGGTGACAGGAGGCAGGCATTGAAGTCTAATCTAATCTCTCTCATAAAACAAACCGCTGAATTGCACATCTTGTATTGATGATGGCATTGACTTTTTTTAATTTATTTTTTTTCTATCATTGTCAGTGAAATATTTACAATTCGGCACGGAACACGTCAAGTAGAAATGAGGAAATGACCATAGACCCTTTAGACCAGACAATTCTGTACACAATCACACCCCCTGCCATGTGGTGGATAGAACAGCAGTAACAAGAGGTAGGCTATTGTGGGCTAGAGAATTATCTTGCTTAATTATGCAGAATGCTGTCAGGTTTTAAAGGTGCTTATTGTTACCAATAGGCTTGCATTTCAGTGAAAATGACATATTTTCTCGATACGGGCCTTTGAGTGATAGATTCCACTAGAGTGATAGTGGGTGCAGTGTGTTTGTATATTGCGCCCCCTAGGGTCTAATTCAGTGCAGTGTGTGGTTAAAACGCTAAGCTTGTGGCGTATGTGGTACAAGACCACTTAGGTGCACCTCCGACAGAACAGTCCGGAACAGAACCATGTCGCGATTGAAACCTGGTTCAGAGGACCCTGGGCCGATGAGGACCAGGCCGGGCGCGGCTGCTCGTCTCTGCGTCTGAGTGGACTGTGGTAGGCCAGAAATTTCAAATGTTATTGAATGGTAGCCTACAACCGGATGCCAAACAATTACTATGTAATGGCCTTATTATTATGTTGTCACAAATATTTATAACCCGTCCCAAACTGAAATGTTAATTGCATAACTCTGTTCCATAAATATTTTTGTCGTGCTGTAAAGATAGCAAAAGCAAAACCAAGCTGTATTCATTGCTAATGCTAAGTTAAAATGGAGGCGGGTCAGCTGTTAGAACAATGTCCCCCTTTTCTACAACGCAGTGCACATGAGTGAGCAAAGTGTACTGAAAGACATCAGGATGACTGATTCGACCGTCCCGGTCCAGTCCGACCCGATGAGCGACCTCTCCCCCGGCTCCAAGGCGCTGTCCCCGGGTCACTTCAGGAGCGCGCCCTGCACAGGTCCTGCAAGGCTCGCGTCCCTGAGAACCAGGGATATGACCCTGGTTGGAGCCCCTAAAAAACCACGGGTAAGGATTGTGTTTCTAAAAAAAAAAAAGAAAATAATAAATATATATATATATATATGTGTGTGTGTGTGTGTGTGTGTGTGTGTGTGTGTGTGTGTGTGTGCAAGCATTTGAGCTATAATACTTGTTGTGCATATTCTGTGTGCAAGCATTTGAGCTGTAATACTTGATGTGCATATTCTGTATTAGAGAACCTTTGAACCAAATGTCCACGTGGTTAGAAAGAGCAAAGATGAGTAAGTAATCCTATTTTATCTTATATGTTGGCATTGCTCATGTCAGTGCCTGTCCATTGCATTGACAGCAGTTGACTGTTTTACAGACTAAAAGTACAGATAACCACATCTCCAAAACAGCAGAGACTGGAGAGAGAGGAGAAGAGAAAAGAGCGGAGAGTAGTGAAAAAAGAGAAGCCTCGGATCATACAGTCTCACTCCATATTTGAACAGGGTCCTGCGGCTTGCACCCGGAGAACAGGTTCAGACTACCTCTGTGTTCTGTGTTCATCCCACTGTCCCACCTAGAGCTCTGACCATGTGATGTTTGTCCAGGCCGAGGCACTGCTCTGCTCGAGTCCAGCCGTCCCCTGTGTGACCCGCTCAAAAGGGAGCCAGAGGAGGACAGCCACGCAGCTTTGAGCAAGCTGTACAGAGATGATGTACACATTTCCCTTTTTGAATTCATATAAACTAAACTCAACTAATAAATCTTTCTTCAATTTAAAACACAACATTATATTGATACATTTGTGTCTGATTTACAGTTTATAGATGACCCTACTTTGAGGAACAGCTCCAAGCTGAAACCCATTCAGCTTCCTTTAAAACATGCTCCATCTCTGAGTGTCACAGGTAGGACTACGCTGAGCACACCGCCTCATGTATGAATTTAAACTGACACCATAAAGGGCTGTTGTGCGTTGTCTCAATCATGCAAAATATAACAACTTTGTCACTTTTTCTATTTCATCTTTCTTGTCTTTTTTTATCCTTTAGAACTGCATGTATCATAATTACTATCAAAAATATGTAATTGTATTACTATTGTAACACACCTCATTACATTGCTCCTTTACAGCTCAGAGCACAGGGGGTCGAAACATGGAAGTGTGTCAGGCAAAGCAACCGTCCCTGGTGGAGCTCCTCAGAGATTTGCGTGTGTCCGACAGGGATGAGCTCTTTTTTATGCAGCTCCCAGACTGTATGCCCATTAAAACAGCAGGACCAAGACCTCCAGACACTGCCAGCTATGGACCCTCAAAACCAGCCAAAAGAGACAGCCTGGCTCAGGGCAAGCCCGGGACAAATCTGCAAACACAAGTGAGATTTACATCAACAATCTGTCCATTTTAAATGAGTAATACTTTGCATGTATATATATATATATATAAGACCCCAGGCTTGGCTCTGCATTGTGCTGTGTGATTTCTACTGGTCTGGGAAAATTAACAAACGGTCCTTGTTTATTGGCCTTTTGATAGACTAAGAAGAACTGCCTCATTCTCAAGTACACAATGCACAATCACAATAATTTTCACATGCTAACAGCACATTTTAAGATACACAGGAAATAAAATACTTTTATCCACTTGTTATGAACCCTGGATACAGCTTAAACATTTAAAATATATTTATATTTCAAGTGCTACTCAAAATATCAAACAAAACAATAATTTGGTGCATTAATAATGAATTTGATTTGCATTACGTTGAGGTGGTCTCCTTTTAAAACAAAAGAAGTGTAGCTTACAGTAGCTGTGGAGGGCTGATACCTTGGGGCGGTCACAAAAGCCACAAAAAAAAAAGATATAGCGCCCTCTGCTGGCGACCATAAAAATATATTGACATCCTCAAGTCAATATGAAAAATATTTGAAGATGTAAGATATTTAACAAGATAACAATAAAACCTGAATGTTTCAATATCACTTACTGGCCAAAGCTTGTCAGCAAAAGCTAAATATAAATCCATGAAGCTACATTTTCCCACAAATTACTCCATCAATACCTTGACACCTGCTCTTCACGGTGGTCTACCTGCAGGAGCCAGAGCTGTCCAGTTTTTCTGAGGGCCTTCTGGGTAAACTGCAGCTTCGGCAATCAGGAAAAGTGGTGCTGAAACTGGGAGACATCAGCATGGACGTGACTGAGGGGGCCGCCCTCTCTTTCCTTCAGGTACCACAGTGCCCCTTAACTCCATGTCTGACATTACTGATATACATACGCTCACCTTAGCCTTTGTTGTCTTGCAGCAGCTCGTGTCGGTGCGTCTGTCTGAGGGCCGCTCCGGAGACATGATGGTTCTGGGGAATGTCAGTCACAAGCTTGTTTTGTCTCCTGTTTTTGAGACTTTACTTGACCAATCTGAGCTCAAGAGCCCCTAGATTTTTGTTCAAACAAATGGGAGCTACAGTAACATTAGAATGGCAGTGCCTCAGTGATCTGCAGGGCTGTAGTCACTCAAGTTATCTTTATCGACTAAAGATAAATTGACTAAAAGTATATACTGTGAAGTGTGAGTAAACAGCATCTTTATAAGTGAAAAGGCAGATTAAATTGTCTCTCTCAAAACTCCAGTTAACAGATAAGACAGCCCTAGTGGTCAGGGTTTGCCGTTCGTTCCCAGCTCTGATCAGTGCATGCTGCCTTTACCTCGGGCACTTCACCCACCTTGCCTTGCACATGCAATGTTTGAGTGACTGGTGCTGGACAGAAAGGCTGATGGTGCCGTGGCATCCTCACCACCTACCCCGTGGCAGCTTTGACTACTGATATTATTGTGCATTAGTAAGTACTTTTAACCTGTTGGAGGCATCTTTATTCACATTGCACTCCCTAAGTATAATAGGGGATCTGTCCACTTTGCTTCTCTGCATTTTGAATTAGGCAGAAACATTCACTATTTTTATACCTTCAACGTTGTGTCTAAAAAGGCTTCAGCTTTTCTAACTTGGGTGTAATGATAGTCAATAGTAAAAAGAAGAAGTAACACATTAAAATGGACAGAACTAGTATTTAATTGTACTGGACTGTTCCATTTATTTTTAAAATACTGATGAAGCTTGGCAACACGGGGAACTCTTGTGCTGATGTCGTCAAATACTGCAATAGAAATATTTATAGCCTTTTTAAATATGGCCGTTTGGTTATAACGATAGAAATAAAATGCTTTGTAAAAATGTGTATGTTGAACTTTATTGCATAATGAAAATGCATTCACACATTCTTCAAGGGCATAAGTCACTTCATAAACATAATTCAGACATAATGAACTATGGCGATAGCTTCTAGCAAAGTTATTAATTATGTACCACTTTGTAGCACAGCAGCTTTTGTAACAACTTTGTAATAACAGGACAGTCTATGATCATAAAGAATGGCTTAATTTTGAATATATATTTCTGAACCAAGATAGAAAACACTGAGTTAACACTGGTCAAACAGGTCACCAGTTATTTTAATGTATGCCTTTCAGTAGATTAATCAAATTGAATGAAAATCACTATTTGAAAGGTCATAAGATATTCATATTCCACATGGGATTTATGCATTTATCAAGCTGCCAGCTTTGTAGTTTAAACTTCTACAAACACATATGAAATGCATGTGATTTTTGTATTCATTAAGCAGATAGAATTTCAGTGGTCTCTCAAATTATAGAAACAGTTTCATCCGATCATCTGAAAAATGTTGAAATTAATCAACAAATTAATTAAAAGATATATTGATAGTTCATATACCTCTTAGCTGTAAAGGTTCAAGTCAGAACTGAACAGTAGTTTTAATACAGTAGGTCAATTCAAGCAATGAATACTCACACCTCTGAAAGTCATAGTACAACAAAGAACTCAGTCACCATTTTTTTAGGATTTTGGATGAAACCTAACACTAAAAGTTTTAATTCTAAGGGACACATCTTATGTCTTTTTTGAAGTTTTAGCCGTTTTAGTGGTGCTGCTTGTTGCCGTCTTTTTAGCAGTTTTGGTTTTACCTGTTGCCCTTTTTACAACTTTTTTCTTTGCTTTGGTTGCAGTTTTTCTGTTTTTTCTGGACAGAGTTTGCTCACGAAGCAAATCTTCTCGTCCTATTTCCACCATGTGTTCTTCCCATGATTTCATTTCATTTTTATAGCGGATTTTGTCATCTTCAGCCAACTGTGTATAGACCTGTGATGAGAAGAATTGTCTAAGTAAGTGTTATATTAAAAGGCTTTATGAAGAGTTGGAATATGAGACACACCTGCTTCTGGTGGCTGAACAGATTCCTCCAGTCTTGCAACAGTGACTTCATCTTTGCCTAGAATTCAAGCATTAGTATTACGCAAGTGATCTGAACAAGCAGAGTTTATCATTTTGAAGGACATGAGACAAGCATCACTTTGCAGCCTCATCACTATGTGTGTAAGTACTGACTTGTGTGGTGGTTCCTCTGGCCTCTTCAAAGTGTTCTGACATGTATATGTTAAATGGAGAGCGGGGACGCTTTGGTTTTCCAAGAGAAGTCAACTCCTGTGAGACAAAAAAAAAAGCTCAATAAACTTTTTTTTCCTCCTCCCCACCATGTTCATACAACAAAGAAGAACTGAAGCGGCTCTGTGAGACAGAAAATAACTAAAATTATTATTCAACAGGGGTAAACTGCAAAAGTTCATCAGATTGTGCCTTTCAGGTTTCTGAGTGTTACCCGTTTCTTGCGAATGGCCTTCCGTTTGGCAAGTCTCTGTTTCTTGTCCAAAGCCTGCTGCTTCTCCTGTGCTGGGGTCAACTGAGCCATGTAGCGCTGGAGGTCCACTTTAAATTGCTCCCTGGCTTTGATAGAGGCCTCTTCAAAAGGCTGTGGGACATCAAGGATTCAGGCTAAGATGCAAGAAATATACTGTTCCCAAAACTGAACCTTGTATTCTAGTAGATTCAGGAAACTGATAGCAATGTATAACTTATTAGTGGATAACTTACTTTTTTCTGTTCAGGACTCAATGTCCTCCACTGTTGTGCAATTTTCCTAATAACATCCACAGACCTGATCTCTGAAAACAAATATACATTCTTACAGTCTTGTTGAGCCACAGTTCTATTGAAGTTGTCAGTGGTTTTACCTGGGTGCAGTCTGACCATGATGGGCTGCTGCTGCTGTACATACTGCATGTATGCATTAAGAGGTCTTTTTGGGGGGCCACTAGCCACAGTACTGAGCCACTTCACACAGATGGAGGTGGTGGGGAGAAAACTGGTGCTCCTGCAACAGAAACAATAACACAGGATAAGAAGGGAGAGCTGCTTACAAACAGATGGACTTCGCGTTCAGTAGACACCGAGTACGTTTACAGGGCCAGTAAAAAATTTAATAATCTGAGAACCCAATTTACCCAATAGTTAGATCGATTTTTAGTGTGTTTACATGCACAAAAGAAATCTAATAAACAACTGGTATCATGTGTCAGTTAATCCATGAATTTGAAGAGAAACTGTCATATTTGGAAGACAAAGTAAATACATTTTAAAACTATTTCAATCGTTTAAAAAAAGGTCTTTCTTTTTTTTTCTTTGCTTCATAAATTTGTCCTTGCTTTGCATCGTTTGTCTTGCATGCACAGGTTAGAAAGAAATCCGATTTCTCACGGCAACTGTCGACGTTCACATGCACAACAAAATCTAATAATTGGATTTCTGGACCCTTTAGATTATTTAAATGATGTGCAAACCAAAAAATGTGATGTGTGTAATGTGATGTGTAAAGAGCCATGACCAAGAAGAAATCGGGTGACTTTGATATTTACCTATCATTTTAATAATCTTGTAGCTCCAACAATATGATTGAGTGCACATGTAACCGCAGCCGCTGTTTACGTGACATGATTTCAATAATCTGATAAATTCAGATTATAATCAGATTTTTCGGGTGCATGTAAACATAATTGATACAAGAATACCTAGTCTAAAAAGAAAAAAAATCTTGAAAAAAATTGATATCTTGCTGCATTGAGTTTGGGCACTATCTTTGTGTTAAATAAACTGAAATATAAAAGGACAGAGGTAAACAGGCGGGGGTCTCTGATCTTACCTCACTACAGAAGTTGTGCAGGAGAAGACACATTTAGCCCAAAGGCTCGCGGCTGCAGACACAAGACTGGACGGCGCCATAACGACCAAGAGAGTTTCACTGTTTAATCAGGCAAAAGCGCCGTCTAACACAGCCTCGTGTTACACTTTTGGACAGAAAAGACCCTTCAGTTAGTTTATAAAGGTGGGCTGCAAAAGGCGCCTTGACTTCTCTGTCGAAGCATGATGGGAAAGAACACTTCCGCTTCCGCTGGCCCGTTGTTTACTACTATCGTTTCACACAAAAATACTAAGCGACCAATAAAGGACTTAGCGTAATTATACAGTCATGCGTCTCTGTGTTGCTGGTGGTGCACACAGTATTAATGGATCTGTTTGTTTGTTCTGTAATTGCTAAATAACTGTGCTATAGTCGAGTGGCCTCGCTCCAGCAGGGGGCGGTAGCGGTGGGACCGTGCTCTCAGACCACAATCCACATACGAGCAGCACGAGCACGTACAAGTGTGACCTGAATCCCACCACAGATGAGAGATGGGGCTCACGGGGCTCCCGCCACCTCTCCGGTGCCTCCTCTCCGCGGGCTGAGGAGCCTTCGCTCGGGTCAATATCTGTAGATAAACTCGGTCCGCGGGAGCTGTTTTGCGAGGACTCGTGAGGATTGTTACGCAGCTGGCCTGTCCGCGAGGGAACGGGAATGTTTGTCTTCTTGGCTCCAACAGGGTGTGTGCTGGTGCCTGAGGCTGGTTATGGGCCCAAGGGGCAGCACCTCGGATATACATCAGTGTCAGGGGAGGATTACTCATTATAAAGACGGAGAGGAGCTGTGTCAGCTAGCAGGTGATACAGGTTGTTGGCGTACTGTCCTTATCCAGACACATGCTAAACGCTAGCATTTGCAAAGACAGTCCTCTGTTGTGTGCGCATATTCACTCCATTTTTTAAATCCACTGACTGACCGATCTGACTCTGGGTTTGTTTGGCAGCTGTGAGCGGACATCGTGACGTAATGAGCCGCGAGCACCCATAGGAGCGAAGTGGGATGTGAAGTGGGATGTGGCCACAATGTATTCGTGTGGCCGCTGAAGAGATGACCGTAGCTGCTGAGCTGCGCCCCGGGAGTGTGGCCAGCCCTCGGTGTGCTTCCTGCTCTGCTCTCCGCGTGTGGATGCTGTCAGTGGGCGCAGTTACCGATCAATCCCGCACGGAGCTCCACGGCACCCATGAAGGCTCCCGCGCTCACCCAGAGCCTCTGAACTTGTGTTCATGTGTAGCAGCATGCGAGCCGCTGTCATTTTAACGCAACTGGTTTTATCGTGAAGCCGCAGTTCTCAGACATTTTTTTTTTAATAAACAGCCAGTTTTTTTGTTTTTTTAAATCAAAGTGGTTGAATGGAGTCGTCCATAGCCCTGGGCAGATTAGACCAGGGTCCTGCTGCGGTGGGGGGCACAGGGCCTTCAAGGCTGAGTGGCGTTGAACCCGCACACGAGAGAGTTGCTCAGCGGCACCAGGGCCCCCACCTGAACGGCTGCGTGCCTCTGTCCCACCAGGTTGCGGGACATAAGTACGGAGTGGACAAAGTGGGTGAGTAAAGACTTTGTTTGGTAAAGGTTTGTTGCTGAAGGGACTGTTTTTCCTGGTGTGCCTGTTGGCTTGCGTACAGGTGTGTGTGTGACCGCGTGAATGTACGTGCGCGTGTTGTTGGCACTGGGGGATTGTTCTCAGTGAAGTTATCTGCAGAGTCTGTTAAAGTACAATCTCAGATGAGTCATTGCACACAGTCCGTGATAAAAACCTGTGTAACATTGAGCCATAGCTCTTCACAAACGCTGTCGATTTCCAATAGGCTCTCCTCAAGTGACCATTTAAATAATCAAATCTAGGTTGAACTTACATTCTCCTTTTGATTAATATGACTCTATTTATAACTACTGTTAAACATGCAGTTTCACAGATCAACACATTTATTTACCCTTGGCTATATCACCAGAGTGAGTCATAATGTGCTGTCAAAGGTTATTCTGTGTAATCATTCAAATGTTGATCATTAATGTGTAATGCAATTGTTCCTGTTTTTGTGAAAGAACATAGGTAATTTCTGTCATTGCGTAGTAACTATGATGAAATGCCTGAAGCCGGTGGTTAAGTATTTAGCATTTCTTCAGATGTTCAGGCGGTAAGTGTGGAACCAGCTCTTAATCCTGCTCAACCAGTTTCCCTTCCTCTCTCTCTTATATGCATTCTGTTGAATCCTGAGCATATTTTTTCAGCTTGGTTTGAGTGGTATTCAGATTTTTTTTTTGTCCTAGCTGTCCAGACAATAAAACAGAAACGGCAAAAACATTAAACAAGGAAAAAACCGTTCCAGGGTTGGACAATATGCCAAAAAATGTACAGGACAATTTTCTTGGAGCCTCTCGATTTTAATTTCTGATTCATGTACTCTTCTTTTCTTTATATTGCCGTGAAGAATATACAAAAGTCATCAGCTTCTTCTGAAAGTTCACACTTTATTGCAGTTGGTTAAATCCACCTGCTACTCATTCAGAGCATTGCAGAGACTGACCAGTAGGAGGAGTGGGTGGGGAAAAAGTGTGATTGTTTGAGCATCGAACTGCATCAAACAGAAAATTAGTCAATCACCATGTGGCGATTTTATCAAAATGGCATATCCTCATAGTAGAGCTGAAACAAGTTAATCGATTAATCACAACTAATCGATTATTGATGTAGTAATTTAGTAATCAAATACTATACTGGTACACCAAAGCATGCTATGTCATGCGAGAAGAGATTTATGACTAAGGCAGAGCAGCAATGACACAAAATGATGCTACAAATGTATAAAATGTGTCTTTTGATTTAAATGTGTTATTATTTAGTTAATGTATAACACACACTATGAGGACATTCTTAAGCAAAGTTTCTTTAGTTTTATCTTGGTCAAATTTGGTAAAAATCTCAAATTCACGGCCCTTTCACAATCTATACAACTACTCAAATAATTGAAGTAAATAATCAACAGACTAATCGACTACCAAAATAATTGTTACTTGCAGCCCTACCTCACAGTAATCAGATCACGTTTCGATTTTTATCAAAATATTACCCAGCCCTACACCCAAATGTTAGATTTTGGCAATTTGCCTAATTGTAGATAACAAATTACCTCTATTGAAGAATCCACACCTGATACTGTATGCCATTTTATGTTTGTGGTTAATCAAACTTTTCTTTTTGCTCTTGTTACAGGTATTTTGCAGCATCCAGATGGGACAGTTCTGAAGCAGCTCCAGCCCCCGCCCAGAGGTCCAAGAGAGATGCACTTCTACAGCATGGTACACTCAAAACCTGTCTACCAGTGTTCTTTTTAAACAAGGCTTTATTTACATCACTGTAGAAGGCATAGAAAGTGACCACCCACAACACAGAAGGGAGCTGTAGTCCCCCTCTTATCTGACACTAAAGTTGACACTGACCACACTGATTGTTTTTATCCTTTATAATCCTGCAGTGTGACAGGCTTTTACACAGTGATGACTGGATGTGAGACTTTGGTGTTTAGAAAACACCTGCAAAAATGCTTAAAGCATACATTCCTGTTCATTCTGCTTCTGTGTGTCAGTAAGAATGCATTTGTAGTAAGTCACACAAAGACAGTGCATTGATGAGGCCCAGCATGAACCACAATGATACTTTATCCATGTCACCAGATGCACAAACTACATGAGAATAAGCTGCTGATATGAAAAATATTTAAGCTACTCGTTATACTGTTGAATCTGTAGTCGACAAAATTAAAGACAAGATTATTTTATTGCTGCAATCGATAAATACATTCTCCAGATTAATCTAACATAATTTGGGAGATGTGCCTTATTAATACTGCGTATAATCCAAACACTCAGTTATGAAAACATTTCATTAAATAAAGCTGATGTATGATGATCCAGAGAAAGGGATGTAGTGTGTGGGTTTGATTTAGTGCGTGTTTGTCACAGGTGTATGCGGACGACTGCTGTGACCCCTGTCTTGTGGAGCTCAGGAACCATCTTCCAAAATACTACGGCACCTGGGCCTCTCCAGACAACCCAAGCGGTACGAGTTCATAGACTGCGATAACTGTAATCGCTTCATCCTTAATTGCATGAAACAGATGCTTCCTACAAATGTGTGAGCACAGCATATATATATATATATATATATATATATATATATATATTATATTATATTATATTATATTATATTATATTATATTATATTATAATGAGATGGGAGGACAGAGCCTATTTTTCTTTGCGGACAGATTAAACTTGGTAGGTACGTAGGAAAAAAAATATAGCTTCACATTAATGTATAAAGGACGTCTGCCATTTTATAGCTCTTGTAAACATATCCAAAACTGAGCCAGCATCATCAGAACAGATCAAAGATCAAAAGTTGATAAAATAAAAAAGTCTCAGGGTGTGGTCATGATGAGCTCTTAATGAAGCGGCCATTTTGAGAGCATATTCCCTGAATATGTCTTCTGTCTTAAACGGCTTATCACATTAAAATGGGTTTGAATTTTTTGTTTTTACTAATGCCAATTTCATACACACAAAAAGCCAAGAAAGACCACATCCTGTCTCCAAATAAATCTGCATATCCACACCTTAAACGTGTGAAAAAAGTCAGTCTTAAATGAAGATAATAGTCATAAGGGTTGTATGGACAGTTTATCACATACTTGCAGTTTTACTTCTACATTTGTTTTTTGTTTGAATTGGGTTGAGTTGCAAAACAGAAAGATAATCCATCTAGTGCTCACTAGCCTTCGCTAGGTAGCTGACCAAATCATTTGTTGCTTTCACTGTTAATCTAAAACATGTGACAAATACATGTGTCATATATTAATGTAAAGACTGTTTTCTTGTGCTGCAGACCTTTATCTGAAACTGGAAGATGTGACACGGCTCTTTCAGAAGCCGTGCATTATGGATGTTAAGTTAGGCCAACGCAGCTATGACCCCTTCGCCTCTCAGGAGAAGCGGGAGCAGCAGATCCGGAAGTACCCCCTGATGGAGGAGATTGGCTTTCTGCTGCTGGGCATGAGGGTGAGCAGTCACAGCACATTTGACCCACCAGGACTCTGGTCTGCTTTTCATTTTACTGAGGAACGGAGAGGTTTAAAATGGCAGTTGAGGGGCTAGTCCACTGGCTTTGGATTGTCACAGTGTTCACTCCTTGAACAAGCTTCCAGTTTGACTTGGAACATTGATCTCTTTTATAAATATCACAGTTCACTCCACACCTTTCAGTAAAAAGTAAATGTTTAACTGCCCGTGTTGTAAAGTTTCAACATGTTTTTGAGATCCTGTGCAAACAAAGGAGGAATGAAAATACTTGGAGCAGCAGGTCACTCACTGTCAAGCTTTACGCATAGAAACTACGCATTTTTATAAAGTATAATTTTGGGTAAAAAAATTATAATGACATTATTTTTAATATTGTAATGTGTAGGGAGCTTTATATGCAATGTTATTCAACTGACGCAAAGATTAAAGGGCATTTTTGTGCCAGCACAATATTTAATTGCATTGTACAGTGCCCCCCAGTGGACAGGTCATGAGTTCAGAAACTGCTGAGCCCCAGGCACTCTAACTATTCCAGTGGTGGTCTGTTTAGTGTGGCGGTGCCATTGCAAATGCAGATAAGATGGGATATTCCCTGATGCCTGTGTAAAGCGTACGTGCAAGAGGCAAATCAAGGATGTTTTCTACCAATTTTGTGTTGTTTGTTTGGATCCAGGAAACACAAAAGCTCTAATGACATCCCACCAGTTTACAGGAATGTGCCATTTTACATGGGTTCATGCAAAGTGACTGTAGTCTTATAACTGTGCATCCTACATAAAATATATAGGTAAAAAAAACACCTCTCCTCAGACTCAAAATATGAACTGCTATTACTTCATGTTTCATTATTATGTACTCATGGGTTTCACATTACTTTTTTATCACATTGAAACTCATGGATAACTGAACTGCTGAATATCACCTATACTTGTACACATTTTTAAATCATTGCCTATAAAAGTAAAAGGCTATGCATCAAATGCCTGTTGACATTTCGAACAATGCATATAAACAGCAATGCTCTATTTCAGGTCTATAATGTGTCCAGTGACTCGTTTGACTCCTACGATCAGCACTACGGACGGAAGCTGCTGAAGGACACTCTTAAAGATGGTTAGTCCATGAATCTGTTAAGTAAATGGTCTGCATGGTTAAACCCATAACAGTGATCCCAAAAAAGTGTACTTACTTTAAAGGACAAATATTAAGCAAAATTGACTTTATTGAGCTTTTAACCATGTTCTAGCATAGTTCCATCATCAAAAACATACCCGGAGTAGCATTTAGCTTCATTCATGCTTGTTTGATGAATTCTGGTTTGAAAATCCTCTCCCTTTGACCGTCAAAAACACTCCGTTCTGAATTCCTTCGATGTGTGATGTTTTTCGATGTATGGCGTTGCTCCAAAAATCTTCTGGTTTCAAGTCCATAAATCATTGCCAGACTCGCTCTGAGCATTTCTGCGGTCTCGTGCCATCCAACGATCATTACAACTGCGTCACAGCTCAGGATTGCTTGCGTTACAAAACATTGCGTATATAACGAATTTGTGTAATTGCCTCTGCAGCCAGTAGATGGAGCCTCAGCTAAGTTAATAGCCTCTCCCAAGACTGTGATAAAGTTATTCTTTAGATATTCTAAGACATTTTATTTTTATTCTAAAACAAGAGATGTCAAAGTAAAGATGGCATGTTAAAAGGCCAATAACAATACAAATAATGCATACTGTTTGTCCTTTAAATATGGGAACCTGCCATTATGATGAACCGTGTAATGTAAGACAGTGAGAAATTATCCTGTCCTCTCCATCCTTTGCCTGGCACAACTTATCATTACTAGAGAAAAATCACCCTCTCTTCCCAGGTTTGGCCAAATTCTTCTTTAATGGAGTCGCCCTGCGAAAGGATGCTGTTTCAACGAGTATTGCAAAAGTGCAGCAGATCCTGCGCTGGTTTGAGTCCCAGCAGCAGTTGTGCTTCTTTGCCAGTTCACTGCTGTTTGTGTATGAGGGTCAGCCTTCCTCTGCACCCCTCTACAATCCTCTTCAGGACAAGATCCCTGCTCCAGTCGCAGGGCGGAAGGAGGAGCGCACCGCAGAATTCAATAATAACAACATCCAGGAGCCCATGTCCTGGGATTACAGCCTGGACACCATCTGCACCAACCACAAGAGCCTGTGCCAGCGGCAGTGTAAAGAACAGCGGCCCAACCACAATCAGGAGGCTGCGGGGCAGGTGGCGGTGAGGACGAGAGGGGCTGAGCCTGGAGCCGGTCCTGCGGTGGAGGTGCGCATGATTGACTTTGCTCATGTGTTCCCCAGCGACACTCACGACCAGGGCTACATTTATGGCCTCAAACACCTGCTGAGTGTCCTCCAGCAGCTGCTGCACGAGCCAGAGCTCAACTAGAGTTCTTTGCTGCACTAAACTATCCATACATTACTCCAGTCCATGAACTTGTGGACGTTTATTTGCATTTGGCTTTGAGAAAAACCAAACTGAGGAAATTATACATCTTTTATTGATAGAAACTGGGATATAGAAAATAAAAATCTCAGCTTTTAAAGTTACCAAATGAAGAAATTATCTAGTTACTGTGTTTATGGCATGCGCGGAAGGGCGGAGTCCAAACAATTAGGAGTGCAGTTTCCTGATTTTGTTTTTCTCATGTCCAAATCATTTTCTGCCTTGAGTCATCTCAGCCCTTCCATGCTCCGGACAGCCTTCGTCTCAGAGCCATATTGGCCATGCCTACCTCCAAAACGGGCTCTCATTCACCAATGTCTGTTCTAGTAAGAAGCATTCTGAGATAGCACTATCCATGGCAACAAACAAAGAGTTTTAAAAATCTATTTTTTGCTTGACGCATAGACTATATTTTTTTAAGAGTATAAAGTGTAAAAAAGAGGCATTGCAAAGATTTCTTGCCACAGCCTTGGTGAATTAGAGTTTGCTGCTGGACTGGCGTTGTTTCCTCAGTGTTTTCCCCTTTTTCTTCTAAACTCACAATATCAATGTTTAACTTTTAATGTTTGACATGGTAGTGGCCAACCCTTTCGTGTTTGCTCAAGTTTTTTTTCTTTTAAACCACTGTTGAGAAGTCTCTAACTCAGGTACACGTAATATTTTTAATTGATTAATTAATTAACCTTGAAACTGAAGGTTTTTACATGCAAGAATCAGGTTTAATCCAAACCAGGAAAGGTTAACTATGAAAAGAGGCAAACCTTTGAGAGGTAAGACTAAAAGTGAACCTACTCCATGAACCTGTCCTGGGAGCAGGTTTTTTGTTCTAAATGTACCCAGTGTCCTCTTGCATCACCTAATTTAAAAAGGTCCTGGGTACGTTTAATAAAGACGATTGCTTTTATTAAATTGACCATTTCTAATTTTACTTTCTTTTCTTACAAAAATGTAACAAATAAATTTGATCAACCACAGTTTTGGACTTGTGCAAAAAAGACAGAAAAGATTAGACCTGGTTGCAATCTATTTTAACTTTAGAAGGACACACCAAATCCTGTTAGAAAGTTTATTATACACCAAAAATGGGTCATGTGCAAGAATACTCTTAAAATAAGAATATGAATGTTTTTTTCATACTTAAAGTATGATATAAATAGTATACTGTATTTTTGTTTGTCCTTTTAATGAACTAAGAATTCCGAGTCACAGGATATGAAATAACCAGTTGTAATGTGTGTAAATGTATTGATATACGAACTGATTGAAATTAAGACCATTTGCTCTTAAGCCTTCAAAGCTTTGCAGCGCTTTGGATTCAGTCAAACCGGTCTAACCAGTGAATTTATTCTTTTGATTAAGTTCTGTCTGTTGTTAATCAGAAGGCATTTTTTTTAGTTTGTGTGTGGAGCATATCACAGTCATATCAGTGTCCTCTTTAGTTGTCATGCAAACTGCACTCTGCCCTGTGGTTTGTCAATGTGAAAGACATGTAAAGTTTACAGGTTTGGTTATTACTGCCCATTTTGATGAAATATTGATTAATGATTATATGGCAGCTTTACATCTCATGTACTTTCTTTTTGATACTTGTTGTCAGCACCTAGACCAGACTGGACCAGGCCTGTGTTTCGTTGTGAGAGGGTTGGTTCTTGTGCACTTTATTCATGCAAAGTCATGTGACTGCCTCAAGCCACACCCACTCCACATCCTCTCATAAAGCGCTCCGGTGTCTTTAAGCTGCAGCTCTGTGTAGTGGTCTGTTTTATTTTGTGTTGTCATAGTAACCACATGATTATCTTAATCACACAGTGCAATCCATCATGAAAATGTTGTTTGAGATGTTTGTTTTTTTCTATGTAAACATTGTCACAGACTTCTCATCTCAGCACATCTTTGCAATAAGCTGTTATTTGCAGCTGTATTAATATTAATTTCCAGTACTTCTTAGAGCTTGACTGAAACATTCAGAGTTCTAATTTCATAGTATCTGACATACTGTATAATGAACACTAAATCATAGACTTTGGACCCTGCATCTGAAGCAGTGAGGACTGGTCTGATAGTAGTAGAGCTATAACTACTGGCTACAAAAGATTATGAGCTGAAGTCTACCACAGTGGTTATCTGCTCAGGCCACTTTTTGATTTCGAGTTATAGATTTATTTTTATAAAATCTAAAATATTTGGGCAACAAATTCCACTGGTGTTACCTTTGGGCCTATGGATGACTATGGGTGGGTTGAAACGAGCCAGTCACTGCCAATTGAGAGGCTTACAGCTAACACCCATACATGTAAATGTAAATAAAAATAGTGCAAATAATCCTCTAATCGTATTTGTTCTTCTCAGTATTTTTGCATAAATAAAAATATATATTCTAAATTGGTGCTCTTGCACATTTTTATTTAAGCCATTTTGAGTTTTATTAAAATGTTTTAAATAAGTGATCCACAAATGGACAACGCAATAACTTGTCTTTTTAAATTCAAGTGCATTAAGTTGTCCACTTGGTGGCAGTGTGTTGTATTTTAGTGGACAAAAACAGTTGGAAGTTTGACACAATCAGCTGGTTGCCTTTAGGTAGAGCTCCCCTTGCCGAAAAAAAGATATTTAAAGTATATTATAAGGAAATCACTTTTTTATTATTAAAGCATCATTGACACAGTGAAGTGCAAAATACATTGTCCTCATTCAGTGTAATCTAAAATACAACAAATGGAAGCTACAAAAAACTAGCTGGACCTAAATATGTTTGTATTTTTACAAGACATGGCTTTAAAAATCCTTCATGGCCAACAATGTAACAACAAAAAACAACATGATTTATAATTCTGACAATATTTAGATTAGGAAAAGGAATAAAAATATTGGTAAAAACAGTGGCAACATTGTGTGAAAAAAACAACAAAAACTGAATAGAAACCCCTCCAGCCAAAAACAGGTCTAAAATGACATAATATAACATAATAATAATAATATAACTAAGTACTTAAAACATGGTGGTGTTGTTCTATATGAACCTTTTCATATGCAACTACTTAGATTTTTTCAGGTAAATTTATTCATTTACCAGAAAATATTACCGTGGGTCAAGTCAGGAAAAACACATTCTTGCTGCTGCCAACAAGATTGTTAAGTGTGGCATCGTCACAGCTTGTTACGGTGCAAACATGCTGAGTTCCATATACACAGCAGAAATTGGGATTTTGTTTGAAGTTCTGAATTAAATAAACAATATCAAGAAACAGAAACCATTTCACGCCAAATAAAATCACTGGAAGCATGTGTATACTTCATAACTAAACATAAATTGATGATTTATGCCTGAAAATGATCTTATCTTAAAGTTAACTTTTTATATTTGTGCAGTGCAAGAATTTAAGACAACAGTGTATAAAGTCCAGGAGCAGGATAAAATCTGCCAGGATGCCCTATAGTAAATTAGGCTGGAATCCCATTGGACCCAGAAGTAGAAAAAGTTAAGTTATGACATCTTTTCTTAACAGTCCCTTTAAAAACATAACATAGTGTTAGCTGACTACAACTTCTTTAGGGCCTGTGGGTAATATTTCAGAAATATTCTGTGGGCAATCTCATATGTGTCCCCCTGAGGTGTGCTTGGATACTTGTGACCATTGGAGATGAAGCCCCTCTCCACCTGAAATACGGCCTGGTTGAAAGTGTCTTGTTTAAAGGGTGTCCCACTGTTGAGGCACTCCACAAGAGTGTGCACAAAAAGCGCCCATCGCTGGCCATAGTAGTCCTCCATGAGGCCGCCCCATTCCTTACTGGCATAGTCCAGGATCTCGCCGCTGGGACCCCAAAGGGTGATCTGGTTGCGGGCGTTCATTTCGTATAGTTGGGCCTCACTCTCGTCCAGTGCCAGGGAGCGGGCCCTTTCCAGCCACACCCCCAGTAGGAAGCTACGCTCACTGTTCAGGAGGCGGTTCAGCTCCGGCAAGAGATCATACACCAGCACGCCCCCGACAGTCAGGAGCTCCGCTAACTTCTGTTTGTGGAAAGCATCGACAATGTCCTGGTAAAACCAAGTGGTCATCACCTCCAGCACCTGCCGTGTGACATCCACCAGGTCATAGCGGAACGTCTCTTTGGACATGAGCGCCGGGGCAGCATCCATCAGCAGTTTCCAGGCCTGAATGACCTGAGCGGGCTCGTACCATAGTCCTGTGTTCATGTGGAAGGAGGGCCGGTGCACAAGCGGACTGTGGTTGTGGTTTCTGTAATGAGCCACTGTACAGTTGTACACACTGGCAAACAGCAGCTTCCAGGCAGTGCCTAGGTTTTCCTGTGTGCTTCCATAACGGCGGATCGCATAAAGAGATACCCATTTAGCTAGGTTGACAGGCTCCTTACGCCAGGCCAGCTCACTCATCAGCTCATAGATAACTGGATTCTGCTCAATGCCCTCAGGCGTCATTCCTGTGCCAACCATAGTTGAGTTTGGGAAATGCAACGCTTTAAATGGGCCTGAGTTAATGCTCTCTACTGTGCCAAAAAATCCACTATTTCCACCAAAGTTATGCAGCATGCACCAGATAAACGGCTGTCCATAGAAAGACTGTGTGTAAGAGAAAATTGGTTCTGTTTCAGCGAACAAATCCAGCACAATCATCCGACCAAGTGGCACTCCATGGAGTAAGGCCTGGATCTGGGACGGTTTCCAAAAAGCCTGGTCACTGAAGAAGAGCCAGCCTTGCATGAGCCAAACAGCTTGAGGGTCCACTGCATAACAAAGCATTTGGTCAGAAAGCCCCTCAGGTTCAAATCGAATATTGATTTTAATGATAATTTGATATATTTATTCACCGATCCAAAAATGTGTTTTACATGATATATTGATTTTTTGGGGGGGGTTTCCAGCTGCTTATCCATGTGAATACATGCTCCACAAATAAATTACCAAATAAATCTTACAACTATAATCTGTTTACAACAGGCTAAACCCAAAAGGGCTCTCTCTAATATGACGGGTGAGTGGAAAGACTCACCTGCTGTCATGGTTTTGAAGATTGCACGGCTGATGGATGACAGATAGGCAGGGTCAGACGAGGGCGGCGTCATCTCATTGAAGGTGTCTGTGTTATAGATGTGATCTGTGCCAAACTGTTTAATCACTTGTGAGAGGAAGAGAGAGCCAATTCGAAAGAAGAGTGGGTCCTGGGGGTCTAAGACGTAAGAGCAGGAGTTGCTGCAGTTGAAATGGGCCCATGGTCCCAACCTTGTAGCATTTGCTTTTGGATACAATCTAAAACATAGGAATTAGGGAAAGAAGAAAAGCAAAGCTTGCTCGTATTTAACACATTTTTCAAGGATCTTTCAATACTATATTATTACTATACTAATAAAAAAATAAATGTATATATTTTTTGTGCATACGTTTATTCTGACCTCAAGATTCCTTTAGGTATATTTCCAGAGAAGGCTGGAAGAACAGGAATCATGCCAAACGATCGCATTCTCTCCAAGATCTTAAACTGCAGACAAGAGGCGAGAGAGTGAGAAGCAGTGAGAATTTCTAGTCTTAATATTACCTGAACATGCAGCTTCAGAATAATGCAATTAGTATGAAAAAAATATATTAAAAAAACAAAACCTAGATACTGCGCAATGGCAAAATGGCATACAATTAGTTAAACAAGTGTCAGCTGTGAACAACACAGCAGGCTGTGAAAATGTTTTGTTCAGAATGAGGCTAAACTTTGAATTCATGTTTTGAAAAGTTCTAGTTAATATATCTGAAAATAGTTTAATATAGCACATATAACATTTTAAATGGTTAGAGAATTTAACTGATTTTGAAGTTAAACAAAGTTTAACAGAATAAATAAGTTAAGAAATAGTGAATTAAAAGTGTAAAAACTAAGAAGTGCTTTAGCACCATCTGTTGGCTAATTGTACATACACTGCAAAAAGAGGTATTTTATAGGGAACTATTTTCCTTGAAGTCACTGGAAAGATTTCAGTTGATTTTTATTCAATTTTATTCAACTATTTATAGTTCAAAAACTATAAGAGTTACAGATAGTAATAGGCATTATCAGCCCAAGAGTGAAAGAGGTAATTTTCAGAGTTTCGAGGGTTGAATACTTGAAACACATCAAATATTTGACAGCGACTCAACTAACAACAATGTGACTGCACTGGTTTGCAAGGAAAGCCTGTACTGATGGTATCTTGGAATATTTTTCTTTCCTCAGCCACTTTTTCTTTAGACACAGTGAAAACATAAAAAAGGACAGAAAACTAGGGATGTCAAAATAATAACAGAAAATCAGATACTATTTGATACTAAAACTAGTATCAAAACTAGATACTCAATATTTACTTACGATACACAGTATATTGAACCTCTATTAACTAAACCTCTGTCCTCTATTGACTTAAATAAATACCATAAAACCAGTCAGTGAAGTAATTCCAGAACAGCACACATGATACATGAAAAGAATCCTTTGGCTTGGAGCCATTGGAGCAACGTGATTAACAAAAAAATTATAATAATTACAGTTTACTTTTGGGGTGAGTCTTTTCCAAACATGTCGGTTAAAACACTTAGTTACCAACCTTGATATTGACAGTATTACAAAATACAGTATTAACATTTAACTATCTTACTTAGTTTATCTAATATCATGAACTCCAGTAATGTTTCAAAAAAGCTACTCTTTGATGCTACAAATTGGAACATGGGTGTGAGTACCTGGAGGTTGAGCTGGGTCACATGCCAAGACTGGGGCAGAGGTCCCCCAAAGCGGAACATGTTTGCCATTCGGTTCCAAGCCAGAAACGCTGGTCCAGAGAAAAACTCCTCCAGCTCAGACTGGTTTAGGCCCAGAGATCGATACACCTAATGAACACAAAGATTCATGGTCAAAATCTACCTAAAGCACTACAAGTTTTATACATTACAATAAAAATAATATTATTCAGGATTTCCGCTGTACTAACTAATCACAATTTCTGGAAAAAATTCAGGTATTGTCAAAGTTGGAACGTTTTCATGGATTCAACGGGAATAAAGTAGAAATAGAAAGTAGGAGTGAATCGACTATTAAGATAATCACCAGCTCATTTTGTAATGATATAATTGTTATCTGGACTATACAAACATGTTATGTGCTGCGTTAAGGTTTTATGACTCAGACAAAGCAAGAATTAATTCAAAAAGATACAGGAAATATGTACAGTTAGTGTTTTTGATCTAAAAAGCTATTTTGTTGGAAAGATAATCCATCAGGATGTCCTCAAGCAGCTTCACCTCAGTTTCATGTGAGTCAAATTTAGTAAATATCTCATTTTATGGATATTTTGCATTCTAAACAGCTAATAGATAAAAAGTTAGTTGCAATGCTGTTGTCTCATCTCAAACATCCTCACACTTATGAACCGAATATGTCACATCTGAGCACATTATCCTTCCTCTGAGACACAAAACAAATGATAGACAAAACATAGACCCAAGTCAAACAGTGACTTAAAGAGGAGCAGCATAATTAGGACTAAAGTCACTGAGACCTGACACAGATCAGACACGCTGCAAAACATTCAGAATAATCTAGAAACAAAACACTTGAAAAATAAAGATTTGTGTAGTTTTGCAGGGTTAATCAGACCTCATTTGTAAGTAGTAGGACATAAAAACTCAGTAAACCAATTTTTATAAATTGTATGAGTGGGTGGTGGTATCAAAGGAGATTATTTAATAATTATTCAACAAAGTAAGAAATTGTTCTTTAAAATATCAGTCAGAATTTCATTTTTTTTCGTTATCTGCAGAAACAGATAAACAAGCCTTTTGACAATTTTATATTTTTGAAAATTGTACAATTTTTTTAAGCTTAAGTTCCCATGGAAACTTTGCCCTGAATTTTATGTCCCTTGGCAACTCTATATGTAACCATAATTTTAAAACAGTGACCAATCTGCACTACACCTGCAGTATATTACTGTTTGTGTACTGCTACTGAATTGGATTGTGAATCATCACAAGATGACACTGTACTGTATTTACCCTTATTGGACACATATTTTAGTTAAACATGTTATTTATACAAACAAAGTAATTCGAGTGACAAATCATGAACATAATACAGTACAAGACTTGCTAAATCTTAGATACTGCATGAACAAGACATGGTTTGTAGATATAAAGAAATCTGTATTTAACCTAAATAGGAGTTTTTTTTTTTTGTTTTTTTGTTTTTTACTTTTTGGTATTCTCATACTACTACTGTGTTTTTTGTTTGTTTGTTATGTTGTTGAAACACTACAGGTCAGTATAATCCCACACTGAAACAATACTTATCCATCATGTTAAAAAAAAAGAATGGGTAGTGTTAATTTTAAGATTTAACCTTTTACTCCTCACTGTTTTATTTTTATTTTTAGTTTGTTGTTATGTTTTGTTAAATTAGCAAAAAAATATATATTTATAAATATTATTTAGCAGCCTACCTCCTGCCATAGCGCCTCCTGTCCCGTGAAGGCCAAGGGCAGGTTGATCCCATTTAGGGCCATCCAGTCAATCTCCCTCTCCCACCGAGGCCAGTCCCACCACACGAACGAGTAGCTCACCGTGCACACATTCTGGTAGTACCGGAACCTGCAATACCAACAAAGAATTCACGCTGTACTATTTTTTTTAGTTTGTGTAAAATCAGTTGTAACTTAATTTTATTGATGAGCAAAGAGTAAAACCACAGGTAAACAGGCAAATATGAATCCATGTTGGAAAAACAAAAATAATTAGAGAAGACAACAGATATTACCCATGAAATTCGCCACAAAGATGTTGCACTGCTCTGCCTTCTTTGCTTATTTTGCATATTTCCAGAGAAATTTCTGAACAACAAAGCATATTTAAGGGACATGGAGCCATGGAATCATGTCCTTGATTTTTTTCAGTGCATGACAGAGGCACACATGACATAACTGTGAGGAGATGAGGCGGCTCTAATGCTAAATTGTTACTGCTTAAAGGGCCCAAGCATGCCAGTGGAATGAAATAGCAGGTAAACTGGTATTTTGGGAGATGGGGCAGGTCTAGTATTGATCCTTCCAAAACATACCACTAGCACTTTACATAATCATAATTAAAAGGACATCAACCATTTAAGTGTCCTGAGAGTTTCCTGGTGTGTACGTGAACGGGTCTGTTGTTTGCAGCTGGCACTGAGCCCAAACACAGTGAATGGCTTTGATGAAAAACAGCATGAAAGAGGCCGTTTTGCTGAGCTCAGTTGAATTAACTGGTGGAGTATTTCATTGCAGTCTACTCCCACCAACTGTCACGACTGCGTCACACCGGGGAGCAAAACATCCAAAAATCCTTAATTCATTTTGACATGACAAATGTGAACTTGTAGTGAGAGAAATTCATTGTATCCACTGGTCTCTATAAAACATCATCTTCCTGTTCGATCAAGTTTGGGCAAAGACCCACCCAAAGACCCAAAGTAATAAGACTCAGTGGTACGGGGAGAGTCCTTGACATATAACCAAACAATCCCTAGGCGCTCTTACTTATAATAAAGTAATTTAAACAATGGACCTGGAACAATATATTAGAATGTCAACTTGATAATTGTGACTGTTTGCCTTCCATTCCAGGAAATATAAATGATAAACTGGCTGAAAACGATGTCTCATATGTAGGTCTACTCTGACACAGAACATTTAGGTATTCTTATTGATCTTTTGTGTCACATCATATGTCATGGCCAAGTGGAGTATCTGAATAAACGCTTTTAACCTGTGCCCTAGAGCCTTGATTTTCAACCAGTGTGCCGCGGGGAACACTAGTGTGCCTTGAACAAATGCCAGATGTCATGGATTTTAATTGATTACATTACTATTTTAGAGTGTTTTGAGTAATAATCGAAAAACAATCACCAATCACCATTGCAAATTCTAAAGAACCAGACTCAGTGGCACTTGCAAGGACAATATTTGCTAAATTAAGTAACACTTTTTTCCCTAAATAGTGTGATTTGCTATTCATATTTTAGTAGGTGGTGTGCCGTGGAAAATTTTCAACCATAAAAGTGTCCCGCGGGTTGAAAAACACTGCACTAGAGGTCCACAGGGCATTTCACCTGCTCACAGGACTGACTGTGTGCTCTCATATAGACATAGACAACATATAGCAGCCCCAATAGGCTACCTGGTTGGTAAGAGTTTGGCCTTACTTTAAATCTGAGAATAATCTGCGTAACAGGCGCAATGTGTTATATGAGCCCGTGTTTGTTTAATTCGATTTTTTGCTGAGGCCACTTAACCAGGACACTCTTATCTTGTCAAATAGTTTTGGGCTGCCGCCGTTGTTTTCTCCTGGTTAAATGAATGCACGTAGGCTGCATATCCTTGACACTTTATTTCTACCTGACTGTTCTAACGAAGCAGGCCTTGTAAACACCCACCTGTGCGGGCTGGCGATGCGCAGGACCCCGCTCAGTTTGGGCAGGGGTCGGGGCAGGTCCAGCTGGTCTCCGGACCAGGACACGTGACAGTTGCAGAAGTATTTGAGGTAGTTGTAGATTCCGGACGCCACCGCCACGCCGGTGCTGCCAGTGACCACCACTTTGTTGTTTTTGGTGGATCGGAGCTCGCACACGTCCAGACTGTCGTTGGACAAGCTCTTGTTTACGGACACGATGAACTCCGATGCACGGGTCCCAATGAGCCTTTGGAGCAGCCCATTCACAGCGATGGCCTGCTCCTG
Source organism: Rhinogobius similis (assembly GCA_019453435.1). NCBI lineage: Eukaryota > Metazoa > Chordata > Actinopteri > Gobiiformes > Gobiidae > Rhinogobius > Rhinogobius similis. Next base: position 16,181,585 of record CM033636.1, on the reverse strand, counting down.
CTCACTGGTGCCTGTCCTGAGGTGCTCCAGGGTGGCAAAGGTCCGCTGTGCAGTCACGCTGCCGCACAGCGCAAGGAGGAGGACAAACCTCCAAACACAGCAGGAGACCATCTTCACCCGCGATCAACACTCTTTCCCTCCGCAGCAACACTTTAAACAACATTTCCTACTTTCTCCGAACCAGGAAGCGCCAAGTGACGATGAACCAATCGGAAGCTGTATAGGTCAAACCTCACAGACAGCCAATCACGAAAGGCCTACATGCCAACTTTTTAACCACAGTCAAGTGATCTGTCATATGATCTGTCGTGTGACTGACACGTACACTCATAAAGCACTTCAATTAAAGCAGTGGCTACGTGACTTAAAAATGTCCACAAAAATCTACACTTGACTCAATTAGACACTCAGGTGCCTTTAACACTTGACTCCCATGAAATAAATTAAGAGTTGGTGAAGAAAGTCTATCATTAATGAATAAATTGGTCAGGACAAAAGGAGTTCCATATAAAAGTGTTTATTTATCAAAATACAGTTCCACATTGCTATACACCACACAAACTGGACTACAGAAATCTGCTGGTGAGACCAACTTTAAGTTAGAAGAAAACAGTATAGGTTTACACTAATGCACAAGGCAAAGGCGCTGAAATAAGCAACAATACAATCTAACATTGTGTTTTTGGTTTAATCAGAATAGGCCTGATTACAGAGATTTCCATAGGCTGCCATAAAGTGATTTCCTGAGGTTAACTGCATTCACTGTTGCCTACATGTGCAAGACTTCACATAGCTTCGACAGAAAGTTGTGGTATAGAAATGATCCCAGTGTTTCTGCCCATTAGTTTCCATTAGCAACACTCAAGGCACAGGCATAATATTTATATCCGTACAAGCATATGCATCAAGTGCACACAAGCAATTAATTAAAAAAAACATTAGATTATTTTAATGATGTATTTTTAATCACAATGGCCCTCCCATCTTTGAACAGGGATATTCAAAAATAATAAACCGATTTCATAACGCATTGCTTCAGTTCTCAATTGTCGTGTCAAGTCAGTGACTATTAAAAAGAAGAGTTTTTGAAGTTCTGAATGGCCGCCACAAGGGTGCTATGGTCGCCTTGGAAGGGGACCCAAGACCTTGTTGTTCTTGGCCTGCGAGATCCCCAGACGTCTTTTTCTTGTGGGGATATGTAAAAGTTTATGTTCCACCGCTATCCACTAACCTTGATGACCTTAAACATCAAATAAACATCAACTCGGTGGATCATGATATGCTGCTACGCGTCTGGGAAGAATTTTCTTATCGCATTGATATTGCCTAACTGCAGGTGGTGGCCACACTGAACTCTTGTAAGACAGGAAATAAAAGTTAGCGAGAAGAATACTTGTGACTTGGCTGGAGTTTTCTATTGCTTTTCCTTAATAAAATATTGTCAAATGAAATCGGTGTACTCTTTTTGATTAACCCCGTATATTGACAAAAGGGGGCAAATGAGGCCATTACATCCATTCTTATTATCTTTTATGTAATAATTGGACATTGAATACAGTATTTTAACAGGACAAATTAAAAATCTAATAATACTCACACAATTATCAATAGTTCAGGCACAAACATTGGGTTTTAAAAGGCATTCTGAAGCAAAAGGTATTTGAAGGCGTTAAAAGTCTAGAAGGCTTTTTTTTTCACCGAAACAAGCGGGCAGCAAAATATTTTCATACATTTTTTACCCATTTTTGTCAATGTTTTTAAATCTCAGGCAATATAAAATTGTTCAAAGCAAGTTTTCAATGTAAGCAGCTTAGTGGATAGAAATTATTAGCCAGTTTCAACATTAATATTTTTCCTTGAATCAAAATTACTAGATGAACAACTTTTGTGATTTGCTGTTCCATCTCTTCAGCTTCTCATAGCAGTATGTACTACTGTTAAACTGCGTACTATTTCATACATTTTTGACCTAACAGATTGAATTAAATGGTCATAAATGGGAACAAACTGTGTAATACTTACAACAAGCTTGTCCCAAATTTATTATTTCTAGTATCATATTTTCCTCCACAAAAAATATCCTCTTTTATCCTGCATAAAAACTGCCAACCTTGTAAGTAAGATATAAGTAAAATATTTTTTGAAATACATGTGATTCTTTAATAAGGTTAGCAGTTCGTAGGCCTGTGTCAGTTTTTTGACAATTTTCCAAGGCGTAGTTTAAAATGTGAAATTTGAACAAAATCCTATTGTTCGCAATTAGATATTATTCCCAAATTGTACAGCCCTATTTAATATATATTAATATATATGTTGTTATACGGAAAAATAGTAATCTTATAAATGTAGATTGTTCCCAACTCACAAGAGTAAAGCATAATTAAAAAAAATAAAATACAAAAAGAAAAAAACAACAACAACAACAAAAAAAAAAAACAAATCACAAAAAAATGCAGCAATGACCAAAACCTTTTAACAAATTTATGACAAAGCCCTGAGAGAAGATAACAGGACAGGGTCGAACCAGGCACATTACAAACGGGTGTGTTTTTAAAAGGCATCACTGGGCCCTTACACAAAGTCGGGCGTTGGAGGTCTTCAGGTCTGTTGGTTTCCCCACTGGTTTGCCATGGGCCGGCGAAGCAGCTCCTCCACATGACGTGCCACATCCATCGTGTCCTCCAGGTCGAATTCTCCTTCAGCATCCATCATGGCCTCAGTCCTGACAGACACAACAGCGCACATTCACTTAACACACAACGTAAGGAGACGGCACTCAAGTAGAACCTGTAGAGGGCATTATAGTCAGTTAAGGAAATACAGAACAGGTAGGTGCCACTTACACAGTAGACTTTTTCCCAATATATTATTTTTTAATCAGAATATGGTTAGGGTTAGGATTATGGTTAGGTTTAGGAACAGGTATTTTGGTCAAAGTGCACCTGACAGGTTAAAAAAAAAGTTGCCTATTTTTCCCAGTTTGACAGTTTTGGTGACGTTTTTACTTTTACTTTTTTTGGACATTTGCAGTTCAGTTTGACAGAGGTAGAGGTAATTCTTTAACTCTTACCTAGCAACCATATTGTAAACAAGAGCAGAATCCAATCCATGTAAATTGCACAATAGTTATGATTTGACAAATAATATTACCCAAGAACCTGTCTATTTTGTATTTTCAACTTTTATTTTTCAATTTTTCTTTACAAACTGCAACTTGACTAATGTAAAACTATGATCGATATTTGCCACAGGAACTATGCCACCAAACAATGTAATAATTAGAAAAACATGAGAACCCGTCAAATGCACTTTAAGGTTAGGGCTTTGGGACAGACTTAGAAACCGGACTTGGATGCCAGTTTAAAGCAGACGGATGCAGATTTTTTTCCTGTTTTTAATGGGACAATTTGGACCATTTCTGAACAGGTTTAGAATGGTTTTGTCAGAACTAACAGATAGGCTGTGTAAAAGAGCCTTTAGGATCACATGATACTCTTACTGTGCTGAAAATGAAAATATTTTTAATTAGCAATGTAAAATAATAACAAAATCGTTATTGAGTACAGAGCTTTTCCTTTTTCAGTAAAATGAATTTGACATTTATTAACAACAGCAAACACTGTATTAACAGACACAGTGACAAAGCAGAACAACGTTTTAGGATCAATAATGTGCTGAGAACAAAACTATAAATATCGGCATAGATTAAACCACTATTTTGATTCAGGAAAGTTGTTAGTAAAGTTTTACCATTTTCTGAAAGACTGAAGAAAGAACCAATTTTATCCCTCCATGTGTTGCAAAGAGAATACTCGGGGTTCTTACATGGAGGGGTAGACAGTGAAGCTGCTTGTGTGGCCCACAGAAGGTGATGTAGTCTGGTCCATGAAGGTGGGAGGTTCAGGGTTAGGGCTAGTGAACCTGACAGACATGTTTAAGAAGTCAGCCACATCAATGGAACAACAATGTCAACAGAGTAAAAAAACAGAGAAAGCAAACAGCATGTATCCTAGTTCAATAATAATTACATGAATAGCTTTAGGTCTGTTAAAGGAAAAATATTATGCATTCATATTGTTATTAGCCTATAAACAAGTACCTTAAATTTGCCATCTCATGTTTTGAAACACACAAAAAAAGTGTATTATGCACTAAATGAACAAGTTTCTCTGCTGTCTGCCCTGGCACTTACTGAGTGTATGCGGCCAGTAGATAGCACCTAGCCCTATGCATAATTTAGTTATGTTATCACTTTAAGAGACGCTTGATCAGGCTAGTAGTAGAAGTGATTGTGTTTAGACAGCAGAAATGCTCAGAACAACCCAAGCAATACAATTTCATTTTCTTGCATTTAATGGCCTAAAAATTGTACTTACTCTGGAACTACTTGTTTGATCTGCGGTTTGACATATCCATCAACAGGTGCTTTGGCTGTAAAAGAAAGGTAAACTGTCATTCCCACACTAAAAAGAAAAAGTTAAGCTTAAGTGTACCTACATAGGGGGGGTGTATAGTACTTGGCAAACACATCATTCTTAGGCTTATCTGGATAGAGGAACAACAAGTGATTGAGGTCACTGATGCGGTCGGCGAGTGAACGAATGGAGAAGTCCTTGGTGGTATAAGGCAGCAGATTCCAGACCAGCCTCTCCCCTGTCCCAACACACAACAATTAGGAATCGGGAACCCATGCAGCGGCTGTAACAGATCTAATCATTTATTTAATTTTTTTGGTGATTAAAAGGTCTGTTGGGGTTAGTCAACAACCTGACTTGTTGGGGTTCTCAGCTACCCAGGCGATGGTGATGCCTCCAATCTCTGAGTCACTGAAGCGTAGCAGAAATGTCCCATTGGGTTTGGACAGAAGCATGTCTTGGGCCTGATGCTTGTTGACAAAGCCCAAGATGGCCCTAGTCAAAAGAGTTTCAAACATCAACTTCAATAAACATAATATATCCCATCTTAAAGAAAAGTACTAACCCATCGTTCCAGTGAGGCTTTAGGTGTTTTTTCATGAGCTCAACAACTCCATCAAACCATTGCCAAAAGGTAAAGTTGCGTCCAGGCAAGCTCTCCTGTGAATGCAAAACACGCCAAGTTACCAGTGTCACAAATTACCAGAGTGGCCTCAAAGCTACATCAAAGTGGAGAGATACAGCGCTCCCACATCTCCAGCGCCACCCTGCCACACCTGCACTCATCAACCCTCTCTATAATCTGTTCACTCTTTTGTCTCTCCTTTGTCCAGACACCACATGTGCATGCGTCCAGTAAGTTTCGTTTGTACTCTGTCTAGTTTGGCATATCTATTATTTATTCGTAATTGATGCCTCTTTATGTAACCACCACTTCATCAAGGACAATAAACCATATCTTGCACTGAGCTCTGGCCTCCTCCATAGTTGTACATTTATGGGTTTCTGTTCTGACAAGCACGTCAATTAATAATTACAATTTACAACCAGACCGTAATCATAAAAAATATATATCTTATTTGGGATAGTTTACCCTGTTGAACTGGGCCCAGGAAATGGTCATGTTGCGGAAGTCATCAGGGTTATTACTGGTGCTGCTGAAAGCTTTTTGTGCCAAAAACACCAGGTTCTCCTCCGACAGGCCTCGAGCACTGTGCATTTCTGCCTTGTACTTCATGTCCAGAGCCTCACACAGCTGTGGCCATAGAACTTTATCTGGGACGATGAAAGGCACACGGCCCTGAAGAGACAATATTAGCAAAATCCACAGTCAAACCTGAACTTTAGGAATATCTCAAAAATGTCACATGTGTACAGATAATGTAAATATAACCCTGTTTAAATCTAAATGCACACTGCTCTATACTGCCCACTTGTGGTACTGATACAGTAAAAGTAAATTCAAGAGGCTACAGGTTGTTTACAATGATGCACTTTGTATGTTACTGGGGGTCCCTCGTTGGACAAGTGCCAGTCTGTTGTTTGTTGAAAATAATGTTCCCACGCTGACCGCTGTGATTAGGGGCTTTGAGTACAAGTTTGCGATGTGCCTTGGCTTGAGGACTCACTAAATGAAATTATGAAATGACATTTTTTTGGTGACGCCTGACCAGAGCAGTGTCAGGTACAACTCTGAGCTCTGGAGGCACTGCTATTGTGTTATGTCTTATTGTCTTATTTTTTAAATTGTTTATATGGAACTTGCTATTTTTGTTTAACAATTAAAAAAGACTAAACAAATTAATATAAATTCAAACTGACCGGCTCAGCAAAGGCGTTGTCCCACAAGACTGTAGCTGTGGCGTTGTTGTCCTGGCTGCCATGAACAATCACCACCACTGGCAAAGACAAGGTCTGCAGGGCAGAGACAAGAGCGTAAATATTCACATTCCCTCGTATTTGTATGAGTGAAAACCCATATTTCTGTTTAGTATTGACATGTCACTCCATCTGCTGGCTTTTTGAGGCTTCTTTGAATAGAAACAGTGAAGGAAATATCCATAGAGGTTTTAAATCTGCAACATAATGTGTTATACAGTATAGTGTAAAGTAAGTATATCTTACCTTGACGTGGAAGACAAGCTCATTGCCCCCAACACTAAACTGTGATTCAAACAGGACAGTGAACTTCTCCTCTGTGACTGACTCAGCTCCACGGCGGTCCGAGCGCTTGATCCTCTTTAGGGACTGTTAAAGCAGTACAGTGCGAGTTGAACAAATACTTATGTCGGTCATTTACATTATTCAATAAAATTGGCATTCTCCTTAAAACAAAACCCTTAAAAATAACTGAGAAACCACGATTAAAATTGGGCAGATGTTGATGATTAATCCAATTTAAAGAATATGGTTTAATGAGTAATACACATCCAGAGTTATTTGGGACACATTATAAAACCTATTACTCAATGGAGCAGTCATAAAATGTATTATATATTTGTCACTGATTACAGTACCATGTTTCTGAAGTGAGCGCTGAGGGTCCCTGTGGCCTGGTGATACTCCATCACACAGTTGTTGTTCAAGATCTCTCCACTGCTTTCACTGGAAACAACAGACCGTAAACCACAGATCATGAGGGAGACAGAACGTGCACAGGTGTAGAAGAGAGTCAGTGTGTCTCACCTGTGTGTGCTTTCGTTTTTTAACAGTGCTTTGGCTTGCTGCTCACTCACAATTATAGCTTTAACCTGAGGCGGGTTCATGTGGACATTAAGTTTACCACCCACTAGTAGTCGCACAGTGGCTGCAAACTTAGTCTGAGTCTTTAACACCTGGGGTGGCTGCTTTTCAATGATAAAGGTGCTAAAAACAAATATTCAATTATTCAATTGTTTTACATTGCAAAAACCAGAAAGTACTACTGACCCCTGACCTTGTGACAAGGGCAGAAATTATGTCAGTGATTTCAGTATTGAGTTTGCTCAGCAGCTCCTCCATGGGGCCAGGCAGAGGCAGCTGCTGCGTCAGGTGTTCGCAGCGACGGATCTGCTGCCTGTTCTGCCAGATGAGGTCAGCCAGTTTCTCACACCTCAAAACAAAAGGCAGATATATGCAGTGCAATTTTAAGTTTAATTCAATGTACATGGAGCAAACCTTACCAGGACTGGAGAACGTCCAGTCCTCCTTCGTGTGGACCTCCATTTCCAGCCAGCTGCTGTCTCCTCTTCCACTGGATGAGCTCCTCATCTAAAATTAACGTCTGCTGTTTTCTCAAGAGAGCCAATGTCTTCTGATGTTGTTCAGATAGATCCTTAGCACAAGCCCAACAGAGGCATAATTACTTACATACATACATACATACATACATACTACTTACATATAATACCAACCATATAAAAATCAAAGCACACATCAAAACTAAGTAAATATGAAAGCCGAGATTTAAGCCGTAATCAATCAACAAAGTGTGGCTGAAAAGAGCACGGTTAGGGTAAACTGCAGACATTTGTCATACGATAAATGTCAATATTGTACATCATAAATGAAGCCTCCAGTCAACACTGATAGTGCACCTATCAGTACTTACAAGCCTGTACTTCTGGAGTGTGCTGGCCTCTCTGGTGAGCCAGGACTCCACTGTGGTTCTCTTACTCTGGAGGGCCGGCTCCCGCTGAGTGCGCTCAGCTGCTGGCAGGGAGGCAAGGCTGCTTATCTGAGCTAAAGTGCAAGGAAAAACACACAAAATTAAACTGTAGGGAAGTGAAAATGTATTTTGTAATTAGAATAAAAAATCTTTCTTGGTGCTAAAGAAACTTCCAATCACACTTCAGCCCACCTACACACAATAATTTGGACTAATAATTACTCAAAACACAATTATAATGGACTGTGTATGGAGCAGTGTACATATGGCAGTCTGCGTGAAGTTTACCTTGGATGCGGAGGTTCTCTTGATATTGAATAATAAAGTACTCCTGGCTATGCTGAAGCTTCCTCAGCTCATTTTCAGTCTCCTGAGTAGCGAGCCGTAGCTCCTCAAAGGCCTGGTTGATCTGCTGATGGCGCTGGGACAGACTATCCATGGACTGACCTTCTGTACCACTACTCGCCTGTAAACAAACAACAGAAAAAGAGCCTTTGGAATTTGGAATTCCCGTTTAACCAGAAATGCCAATGCAAATGGAAGTGTGGATCAGTAGCAGCCAGAAGAAAAAGGGCGAGATTGAATAAGGTAAGCGGCTCTTTTTAAAATTTAAATCAACAGTTCATTAATTTAATAAGGCTATGTTCAAATGTAACTACACACATTAAATATTAAAATAAACACCTGTCAAAGTAAAGAGAAACACATATATGTGTGTAAACTACTCTTTTGCATAAACATAAACATGATGAAATTGAACTTACATTTGTAGCATCCTGAACCAGCCTCTTCTCTGACTGTAGGATGTGTCGGATGCAACGCACAAGCTCCAGTGGACATCGGTCATATGTGCTCTGGACACACACATACACATGGAATAGTTATGGTCTGTTATTCTGGCTTTATAGAATAACCTCAACGCAACACTAAAGGCCAGAATAAAGTATTTGCTTTACCACTTTAAAAACTCATGCATTTCCAGTAGTACATTGTGATTTTTCTTCTCACAATAACGTAAACACTAAAAACATGTATTATGACATCCCTATTACCAGCCACATAAACTTCAGTTGTGCTGCAATGTATTGTCCAGTGCAAGTTAGTGAAGTTTCTATCAACTATTTCAGGCCCAACTGCACAGTTTGGGCAAATACTGATCAAAGATAAATACCTTGAACTGGGTGGCATAATGACCAAGCTTTATCTTGAGCAGGAAACCATCCTCTCCACCTTGAACCTGTGCCTTCTTCTGGAGTTCTGCCACCAAGCTATCCAGCAAACGCTTGGCTTTAGCCTCCTCTCCAGGGTTTTCCAGCTCTACTGAGTCCCTGCGGAAGACACAGTCCGGTCTTGGCAAAGATGGAAAGTGGAGGAACATTATTTGAGTCATGTGACGACAAAAATCTGCCTACCATGATTGATTTTCAATCCACTGAGCCAGGTAGTGTCGCACTTCAATGGGAAAGTGCTGTCCGTACAGAGCTTGCATCTGGTGCAATGCATCACCTTGCAGTTGTTGGGCTTGGATCCACATAGCCATAGTGCCACTGGAAAAAAAGAGCATAAAGTTAATTCAGGTTCAATTCAATTCATTTTTGAAGAGCCTAAAATCACAACAGCATTAGCCTCGCTGGGCAAACCGTAGGATAGAAAATCAAACAATGAAAAAGTCATTGGTCAATAGAAGCAGATTAACCAACATTCACAGGAAATAAGCAAATGGATAACTGCCCCAGAACAGCCCCTATCCTGTAAAGAGGTCACATATCCATTGGACTCAGACTGTGAGAAAAGAAATCCTCCAAATGTTGCACACAACAGGAAGCTGAAACCCATGAATAAGTGATGTGGACCACCCAGGGACTTAACCTGTTGAGACATTTTACACAACAATAGTCGTAAAATATCGACGTACAAACCTAACATAAGTGTGGCAGACTCTAAAGTGTTATTATAATGAGGTTGTGAAAGTTGAAGAGTGTTGTAGTAGTAGTCAAGTTTCAGAGGCGTTTTCTTGGCTTGCTCTAGCAACATTAGCTCGGTGCTAGTCTGGACCTGTAGCACTTCATATACGCCTCACACACAGCACACATCATGGGAGACAGGTAACATGTTGGCTCTTACGCAGCATATGTAGCACTCCGTACAGAAAGAGTCTGTAGAAAAGTCCACACCGCTGGAGCTTTTGCCAGAGGCGCTCATGCTACGGCTACATGCTCCTTCCTCTTCCTCTGGAGCAGCTGTCAACCGCGGAAGTACAACAGCCAGCACTTCTCGAGGCTTCGGGCTTCTCATGTCCACACCAGGCGCACAGGGCTCGCACTTTGCGCTTCTGCCGCTAGATGGCACAGTCCTCCAGGTTACAAGCTCTGGCGCACCCATGGAGTAAACGCCACTAGGATGTAACTTGAAATACAATGACCTAGAGATACAGATCACGGTACAGTAGGTGGCGGTATGCACCTTAATCCATGCGATCTGTCTATCAAGCAAAAGAAGAAAGAAGAAGAAAAAAGTAAACGCCACCCACCCGCACCTCTAAACTTTAATTTCCCCATTCAAAATAAGAGAAGGGGGCTTTTGTTTTGTATATTCAATTAATCACAAAATGTGCACTTCGCGGGTTTCAGCTTTTAGTTTATAGATCTTTTAAAAGTTCAATTTTCAAAATTTTGTAATGGAAGCTAAAGTGAAGCCTCAGAATTTTACAAAATATGAAAAATCAAGGTGATAGCTAACACTAACCTAATCCTAACCTTGAACTAGGTTCAGATGAGTGATATCAGAGCCAAGTTTAAAGACATTTACAGTATTGTAGTTTAGGAGATGAGATTGGACAAAAGGTTGAGCCCACAATAGTTTTTAATTCATTCTCATCAAGAGATAGATTCCTTACTTTACCAAAAAAATATAAATTATGTGGCACTCAAATACAAATTTGAAGCTAAGAAATACTATTTCTCTATTTTTTATCATTGATAAGTAAACTAATCTACCCAGGAAATTAAAAAACTTTCAGTTAATGATGTTTTTTTATGCCTACATTTCAGAATTATTATGATCATTCTTAGACAAAGGTGATACTTTGAGGAATTTTCCCAATCAAATTTTTTTTTTTTTTTTAATTCTGTGGCAACAGTGCTGGATATATATCACTCTGAAACCCAAGCATAGCACAATGTCCGAAATAGGCGATGGTTTCCATAGTTTATCTAAACTCGGTGGTGTAGCCCTGGGTAATTCTTGGATTTTAGAACCAACACACTCAGCCTGATCAATGCATCATGGTGCCACTGCCAGCAGGTAAAACAATGGGCCCATAACAACCATTATATTAAATTGTTATAGTATTATTATTATTCCTATTAATTAAATATATTCATTAATTAATTTTCTACCTAGCCTATCCTAGTGGCTTTGGGCCTAATTAAATGGTGTGCCAATATTTTCTCTTCTCTCTCTCAGCACAATGCCATCTCTCCACTTTCTTCTTGCGTATCCTCACCCCAGACACTTCCCCCAGCTCCTTTGGAAGGACCCCCCAAGTCATGCCCAAATGTTCCACATAGGCTATAAATAAATTCGATTTATTTATGTTTGTTGAATGTTTGTTGTTCTTCTAACATGACAAAACTTTGTTTTCCTGTCTCTGTCTAACTGAAGTGTACTGTGTGTGTTTTTTGCTTTCTGTTAACCTGCCAAGGGGTTTGCAGAAGGAAATTAGCCGTAGGCTATAATCTGGCATATTTACATTTGTTTAAATGTTCATTAATATGCACTGTTCCCCCTTTTCCTTAAATAAATACAAAAAATGTTTTTGAATAAACTCATCTCTTGTTCAAGTCACATAACTCTCAAACCATATGATTTTAATGGTGTTATTGGTGCCTTAACCATGCATGAGTTTGATAATGGGCCAACTGACCTAAAGCAAAATACAAAAACCAAGAAGTCTCAAAATGAGTGAACTAGACTTTATTAAAGTGAATATTAAGCTAGTGGTTCAGCAAAGAATATACAAACAAATGATTGTGAAGATTTTTGTGCTTACCTTGAAGATAGAATTACTTAGTTATAGTTTATGATGTGAGAAATAATGACATATGTAAGTGTCGTCAGCCCTCGTCTGTCCCACACTGGCTTCTGTGAACTTTATCTGTGATGGGTTTGTATGGAGCTAAATGTTCGGACAGCACCAGAGTGTATTGTATCTATACACCCACATATGATCCACAAATAAAATTACAATATCATAGATCAAACAAATGCACACAGTGAAAAAAGAACAGTTATTCAATGGATAATAGCTGAAATAGTTGGCTGCAGCGGTCACAGTTAGGCTACAGAGAAGGAGTAAGGTGACATCTAAACAAAAACATAGATCTAGGTTTAATAATAACAGGAACATCTTCAGGTATGGGGCAATTAGTGTAAGATGCGGTGAGGACGCATGATGTCCAATTACTTTGAATATATCCTGGACATAGATTATTATATTCTCATTTTAACATTGAGAAACATTTATTTTCTGGTCAATACGGCGTTATTTTTTATATTTGATCTTTTTGTCACATTCTTTCTTTATTCCAACAGTTAATCACTTCAAACAGTTCTCTCAGATGTCTGGTAAATAAATGGGCCATAACTCTAAAAGATAATGTTGTGTTATGTGTTTGACTCAGACTAATCACTGTCTCTGTCCTGGTCTTCGTCCTTCTGCAGCTCGTCGTGGCTGTCCTCTTCGTCATGATCCTCAGCTTCTTCAACTTCATCGTGGTCCTCTGCCTCCTCTTCCTCTCCTCCTCCATTCAACATCTCCATCTCTACCTCCACCGCCTCATCCTGCAGCTCAGTGTCCACCCCACTGAAGGCCTCTCCGTCCTGAGACACCTCGATCATCTCCGTGCCCTGAACCACCTCCACTTCCCCCTCACGGAACTTTTTGACATGGAAGGTGAAGGGAGGCACCTTGTAGACGGCTGTCTTGGATCGGGCGTAAACCACGTGGTCTGGAGTGAAGGCCTTCTTCACCTTGTCCCGTCCTGTCTGCATTTTCTGCTTGCGCTCAGGGTTTACAGACATTCGCGTTCCCAACTTGCCCATCTTCTTCTCAATGTTGTGGCGTGTCTTCTCCAAATTCTCTTTTGTCTTTTGTCTGGTCTTCTCCAAGTTTTCTTTAGTTTTCTGTTTTGTTTTTTCTATGTTCTCCTTGGTTTTTTGTTTTGTTTTCTCAATGTTCTCTTTGGTCTTCTGCTTGGTTTTCTCAATGTTGTCTTTGGTTTTTTGTTTGGTCTTCTCCAGATTTTCCTTGGTCTTGGCCTTGGTCTTGTCCATCTTCTCCTTGGAAAAGACAGTCTTTAGAGTTTGCACACGTTGCAGGCTGCTGCGTTTGATGCGCTCTGCACGCGTCTCCTCCAGTACGTCCTCAACGTCCACACCTTCTTCATCTGAGGACAGCTCCACGTGGGGCTTGTCAGTGCTCTGTCCTGCCTCCTCTCCTGGCTCCACTGCCTCCTTGAGCTCCAGCATACTGCCGCCTCGGCTCCCAGCCACAGACTCTGATGCCTTCATGGATTTGGAGATGCTAAGCCTGGAGGGGATCTTCACGTCATCCTGAATTAACACAAATAAGCATATGTTGAGTAAGTAAGTTGTGGCAAATACCACAAATATTTCTTTTAAGCAGAGAAGCAACCCTTGCCAACCCCCCGTACCCCAAATAACACAGTATTTATCAGTATATAGAGCTAAGAGTGGCTGCTTGTTCATACTGAGATCATTTAACCTTGTATGGGAATTCTAATAAAACAGTAAAACAATGGTACACTAGTTCTCTCTTCAGTTTTATCCAAATTTTTTCCTAATTTGGGTACGTCCTTGGTTATAACTTGTAGAGCAATGGTGCATTTTTTAGACCTGGTTTAGATCAGAAGGCTAAATATTTTTCTAAGTTGGTGTGAAATGTTTGAGAACCACTGGAATAGTGGTTAAACATTGGCACAGCTGTGAAGTTTTTTTTTTGTCCTTTTGGTCCCGCTATTGTTCCAGGCCACACAAAGACAAGCTTAAGAAAAGTGGCCACTGCTCGCGGCCCACTTAAACTCCTCCAGTCTTACTGCTGTAACTTGGTCTTCCCTTTTTTCATGGTAGTTCTCAGATGTGTCCCCATAACCTTTTGGATGTGATGTGTCCCTATAACCTTGTGGATGTAATAGTGTAGCTTGTTCGTGAAAAGCTGCTATGGAGTGGCTTCCTCTTTCCATTCTGCAGGCAACTGCTTGAGCAATTATGTCCTTAAACGTCTGCAGGGCTCACAGTCCCAGCAAAACAGGAACACACAGAGCTGAGACAAAAGCCCACCGGACGACAGGATGTGTGTAAGAGGGAGATCCCTTTGTGGAAACATGTGAATAACCGCGTTAGTAAAATCATACTTCAAAATCACAGACTTCCATCTGCGCAGAAGGAAAATAAGCTGATGATGTAACCAGAAGTGTCAGTGTCCATTGTGTGGGGCAACAGTTTAATTAGGCCTTTATGAAGCCATTGTATTACAACATTGGAACTTGGCCTTGGAAGAAAGCATTTTCCTTTAGGGCCATAACAGAACATTTTACTTGCTCTGAAACACACACACAGACACACACACACACACACATTAATCGTCATCTATGAACCATGAGACTAGCTACAGTCTTATATTTGTCCCATTCAACACATCACACATTAAAGACACATCCCAGAGGATAGTAATCTTAGAGGCACGGAAACTACACAGAATACCTGCATTAACATACAAGTACAGTGAGCACTCTCTCTAGACCGTGTCGGTGTATGCATGGAAAAGGGTTTGGGAAGTGGAGCATTCACCTTGGTGTTGACTTCCTGACCCTCCTCATTTAATGGGACATTGTTCTTGAAACGGCTGCAGGAAGGTCTCTCAAAGCCATGGAAAATACTGTACAAGCCTGAGTTATGCACTGGGCGTGTGTCTACCCTCTGACTGAGAAGGCATGTGGTGAAGGAGGGAAAGCTGATTTTATGAGGGCACAATGATCGCTGTCTTGTGATTTCTTTCACCACAACACCAGATACAACCCCTCTACCTCTGTTACTGTGTATGTTTGTGTTTCCATGGAAACACTGCCGGCTTGCAATTATGCGGATTTATGTGGCCAGTATTTGATTTTTTTTATCTGCATGACTCATGGCTCTTTGCGGTGAGCTGTATTTTTTCTTGCTGCATAACAACGTAACCATCGTCAGAGCTTGGGACTTTGGACTGCATTTTGTCGCATTAACTTTCATTCATCAGGAGAACTTTTGAGAACTAGTTTGCACTAATTTGAACCCTCCATTTTCTGCAGATTTAATGGTTTTATTAAAAAGTTGCCATTCAAACTCTATTTCATTCAAAACAAACTAACATTGTATTGAGAAATTAATGTGATCACATGGCCAGCCTTTTGCTTTTTGGCTGGACAGTATGCTGGGTCACATGAGTCTAGCCCGGTTCTGCTGCTGAACTATGATGTGGTGCTTTTGGGGAAGACGCTGATCTCTGGCTTTGGGGCAGTTACACTTTGTTTCCAGTGTGTCTAATGCGTGCAGATTGATGGCGCTCCAGCAAACACGAGCTATACGAGGGTTTCCAGGGCTGCAATAGTATGGCCTGAAGCAGCTATCATGCATTTCCCTACACCAAGCAGCTGAGGAAACCCTTTACAGCACCTGATGAGGGGCACTGTGACCCTACAACAACCAAGTCTAAACTAATACAAGTTGAAATGAAAAAAAAAACATCAGTACGGGCACACAGTGTTTTAAGGAGCTGAAAAAACTAAAAGGGACATTGTAATTAATTGTCCCTATTTACACACTATCCCCGTTATCTATGCACACTCTAATGACCAGTGGAATCATAAGACACTCACTAACAAGCGACTGTGAGTCAGCCACATCTGAGTCATCTGAAAAGACCTTGGATCCTCAACAGTTTATTTAAGTGTGCAGTCGTTCTATTACTAACATCACTGCATAAAATAAATAAAACTGAAAATTATTGTAGTGTACTTGAACCCCAATGAGAGGAACAAAGTTAATTTGCAAAAACAAGTAACATTCAAATAATTAGTGAGTCTTGTACATCTTGCATTCTGTCAGCAATATAAATACTACATCATTCCTATAAATTACACTTAACTTAAGTTTCACTGTTTTATCTGAAGAATAATTATAGAGAGAGATTCTTTCTTTCTTTCTTTCTTTCTTTCTTTCTTTCTTTCTTTCTTTCTTTCTTTCTTTCTTTCTTTCTTTCTTTCTTTCTTTCTTTCTTTCTTTCTTTCTTTCTTTCTTTCTTTCTTTCTAGTTTAATGAATCTCAAAGGTATCAAAACAGAACTATTCACCCAAAGGCTCTTTCCTTTTCACAATCAAACAAGTATGTGATGGCTGCTATTTTTAGACGCCCCTCTGTTGTGTGTGAGCCCCCCCATCCTCGCCCTGTCCCCTTGGTCAGACAAACTCCAAGCCTCATCACACAGGCTTCATGAAAACATTCAGCTCTTTGCTCAAACTATAAGCCTGAGATCTGATCTGGAAACAGTTAGGCCTTCCATTGCCATTTATGGAGTGGTAGTGAAGAATGGCTATGGAGTGATGAATTTACATGCACTGACTTGGAGCCTGAGAAATCCCAGACAGCTGCTGGCGTATCTCTGAAAGCTTTGAAGGTGCGTTCAGAAGAAACCCAATAATTGAGTTTTGGTTGTGTAAAATATGCCCAGACCAAAACATTACAGGTGCACTGCTTTTATTGTGGCACAGGTCGCAGTTAGTCTTTTCTTATCATAGTGGTCTCTTGCAATATCATTTATTTTAATTTAGAGACAGTTTTATTACAGCTTCACTACTTGCGGTGGAGCTTACTTGAAATGCAGACCACTGTTTCATCTTGGTTAAAGCATTGTTTATTTGTGGTATCAAGATTATGATTTTACATTGTGTGTGTGTGTGTGTGTTTTTTTGGTAATCTATAATACTCAAAAGAATATCTTGTCTCCAGGTTTCAAGTAAACGAATTGGACCCATGTTTAAGTCACACAGATGCAGTTTATTGTTATCACTAATTCATGGGTTTCAAACTATAGCGAAGGTTGATTTGTTGCAATTACAAAATTCAAATAAAAAAAATGTATATCTTATGAATGGGGAAAAGTCCTCACAAAATCTGTCAAATCACAAAGGACTCATTAGCCTGAAACCAAGAACAGTCACCTATTATTGTGATATAAGCATCAGTGCCATTCAAATAACCCTAACTGACATTCAAATTTCCTCTGGAGTTTGCAGGTGTTGCAGATGTTTTTGACAGTAAATTGAATGAATGGGTTGGGGATAGAAATAGTCATGAGGCAAGGCTCTTTGTGGGCCGTGGAGGAGTCTGGATGCTGGGATGGGTGCATTTTTCTAAAGGGTGGAGACACGGAGGAGCGGAAAACAAGGCAGTGACTGGTTCCACATGAGGAGGAGGCAGAAGCAGAGCATGCCTGCACCATATATCAGCTGTCTAAATAAAGTCCCATTACATCCACTCAACACACCTATACGTCTCACAGCAGCAGTGGAGTAGGATGTAGGCACATGGGGGTAAATACTTAATACTTAATAATATAGCGGACAGCATGTGGGCTATATCTGCTCACTGAATTTAGGCCTATTTCTAAAGGAGGACTCATAAAGTGTTTTGGTAACTGCTATGTACAAAACAATGCAATACTTTGTGCAGAGGGAGCTGATTTGCCTCTTGAATAAATAAATGAATCCTTATGCCCTTGTTGGCAGCTCCGAAAAAAGCGTTTTGAATTAGTGAAAGCCAGAGAAAGGCATTTCAGGGGGAGTTTCTCTTACACCGAGCCAAGCCCTTGGCAGCAACAGCCACTATCTGCACTAGTTTGACATCTGACTGTGCTTATGAGAGCGGAATGTATTGGGAAATCTATCTAACTATCTCCCAAAACAGGCACCTAATGAAATGAATGCCTGGATGTGATGATGGAAATTGGATGATGATTTATGGGTCTAGAGCATAACAACAATGCAGTGTGGCGTGTCAGGTCAGGATAGCTCCAGTTTTCAGAATACAAGGCCTAACTAACACTTGGAATGAGTAAGGAGAAGCACTGAGTCAGGGCTGGAAACTCTGAATGTTGTTACACCGTTGTGCAAAAAGCTGCAAGCTATTCCACATCACCCCCAGGCCGACGCACTCCACTCTGTTCTGTCTCTACCGGGCACAACTTTGAGGAGGCCTGTGGTATTTTCCATCTCCTTAATAAAAAGAAGCTGATGATGTGGGGGCCAAGGATGACGCAGCGTAGAGTTCACATGTGAAGACTTGTATTTTTAGAGTCATGAATATTGTACTTAGGGGAAGAAAATATCTCCAGGCAGAGAGGTGCATTCAACAAGCATGTGAGGGGGAGTGTGCACGGGAAGAGAAAGGGACACACATGACAGAGATAGTTCCCATGAGATTATTGTTTTCAGATGGGTGCAGTTAACATGGCTTTGACAGAACCACTGTATATTTAATAAGGCTTGGAGCATTACTTTTAGGTCTGTGTTGTTTTTGTTATTAACATTATAGTGGTAATTATATTCAATTTTCTGTAAAAAGTACTGCTAATTATCATTTGGACCAATTGAGCAGCTTTCATCTTTTGAAACCATAAAACCATAAAATAAACCAGGATCCATCCAAAACTAAACCAGGTACAGATCAGATTAATGTGCAACATTACAAAGTGTTTTAAGTTTATTCATTATTTGCCCTGATTCAATCACACAGAACTCACCCTCACACAGGACTCACCTTCACACTGGACTCACCCTCACACAGGACTCCCCCCTACACAGGACTCACCCCTACACAGGTCTCACCCTTACAGGACTAACCTTCACACTGGACTCACCCCTACACAGGACTCACCCTAACACAGGACTCCCCCCTACACAGGTCTCACCCTCACACTGGACTCACCCTCACACTGGACTCACCCTCACACGGGACTCACCCTCACACTGGACTCACCCCTACACAGGACTCACCCCTACACAGGACTCACCCTCACACGGGACTCCCCCCTACACAGGATTCACCCTCACACAGGACTCACCCCCACACTGGACTCACCCCTATACAGGACTCACCCACATTCAGGACTCATCCTCAAATGGGACTCACCCTCACACAGGACTCACCCACACACAAGACTCAACCTCACACAGAATTCATCCTCATGCAGGACTCACCCCTACACAGGACTCACCCACACACAGGACTCGTCCTCACACAGGACTCGTCCTCACACAGGACTCACCCTCACACAAGACACACCCTTTTGTAACACTTACTGTCTCTCCAAATTCTCCATCACACAGGACTCTCACAGGACTCACCCTCTCACAGAATTCACGCTTTCTCACCCTCACACAGGACTCACCCTCTCACAGGACTCACCGTAGGGACTCACACAGTGAGTGAACTGACCTGGTAGATCATGACTTTGAAGTTCCGTCTCTTCAGCAGCTCAGCCTCGTTGGTCTCCAGTTTCTTGATCTGGCCTCCTTGTTTCTCGAGGGTGGCTCGGACCGTTTTCACGTTGACGCTGACCTTGCGCACCTTCTCCATCATCTTATTGACACTGTTGGAGGTGGTGTTGTGACTCTTTGCCAGCTTGAGCAGCTCTCCCTGGATGGTGGTGACAGAGCGCTCCATCTCTTGCTGTCGGGCCTCCAGGCCGCTCTGCGTTTGCTGGATCTGGTCCACAGCCCCAATGATCTTGTCGAGAAGCGAGAGCACCACGGCCCCGTTCATGGGCTGATCTGCAGCAGCCTGTTGCACGCCCTGCTCTGCCTCCGCCTCTGGACCTGCAGAGGCCTCTGTCTTCGCCTCAATCGGCTCTTCATCGTCTGAGGGAGGAAGGTTGATCTCGTCGTCTGAGATCTCAGTGAGTGTCTGTGGCTCCAGAAGGACGCTGGGCTGCTCCAGTGTTTCCATGGCTGCCATGTTTGTAGATATGAGCTAATAAATTCCTGTATATTATTGTCAGGTCCTATCAGAGCTGCTGCTCCTGACCCTCTGCTTGGTTCTCTGGTCCTTGAGGCAGTTGGAGTGAGTGTGGATGAGAATACCACAGCAGCCAGAGAAACCTCCAGGCAAGCATCAGCCCACTGTCTTTTTTCTCTCTGGCTCCCCCCTTTTTTCCACTGCACACTTCTCCTCCCTGGGCCCTCCCCCTCAGTGGGGCCTGGTCGGCCCTGCGCCCGCCTCAGTGCTCTGTCAGTGTGGTAGAAATGTTCAACTCTACAAGCTCAGGCAGAGCTCAAGGAAGGAATGCCCAGAACTGTTGTGACTGCCTTTGTCTCAGTATTGTAGTTGTGGATATTTGTATTACACATGGGTAAATTATATTTGAGAATAAAATAGCTTTGATAATAAAGAGAGAAGTTAAAAGTTGTTAAAAAGTTGTTACAATGCATGTTCAAGTTGTTCTGCCAACAGTTAGCCTTGACCAGATGAAATGAAATAAATTGGATAAAATATGTAGTGTGGACTGAGAAAAAAATACAGTGTATTATATTATGAATGCTTGTAAACCATAGTGTCAGCCAGTACTTGCATTCGTGCGCCTACGTTATGTCAGTTGTTTCCATTTCATATCGCAGAAATGATGATGAAAAACACATGGCATACCACACTAAAGCCTGGGGCTGCAGTGAAAGGCTCATGTAGTCTGTGGGAGTTCCCGCTGGCAGTGGTCCAGTGACCTGGGTAATGCCCTCCACAGAGTGGAGAGTTCAGACCTGACTGACTCAACTCTTGGCCCACTGTGGACTGTTCCACTCTGCTCCAGTCAGCCTCCGCTCTGTGGACAGCACAGCACTGCCTCAGGAGCAATATATTATATACTGTATATAGATTATATCAACAATAATGTCAGAATAGATAAGCCTATGCAGAAAGGTGTACAGTGTAATCCAGAGGAGATTAAAAATTATAATATTCAGACATGGACAAGGACAGACAACATTCACTCTCACAGTCAGTCACTACGGGCAATTTAGAGTTACCAATTAACCTACACATACATGTCTTTGGACGGTGGGAGGAAGCCGGATAACCCGGAGAGAACCCACGGTAACACGGGGAGGACATGCAGACTCCACCCAGAGAGAGCGTGTGATGTTGGTCTGGTCCGGGAATTGAACCCACGATCTCCTTGTTGAGAGGCCGCTCTGCCACCGTGAACCGTGCACCCCCAAACATTATAATATAACAATACTACTAAATGTGAAATCATTTTATTCTATAAACCAACTCAGTTTTTGGATAGATGATCTACGATATTGACGTATTATAGGCTCATTCTATGATACATGGCCCAGTAGCAGTAGCTGTACAAATAATGCATCATCCAAGTGGAGCCTACAGATGCGCATATCATCTGACATGTTTTCATATCGACTTTAGTTTGGACAGTAAAATGTTACTTACTTAATACAGTAGATAACGTACCTGACAGTGACAGCCC
This sequence comes from Rhinogobius similis, assembly GCA_019453435.1. Taxonomy (NCBI): domain Eukaryota; kingdom Metazoa; phylum Chordata; class Actinopteri; order Gobiiformes; family Gobiidae; genus Rhinogobius; species Rhinogobius similis. Next base: position 16,159,930 of record CM033636.1, on the reverse strand, counting down.
AAATACATTTTGAACACCACCACAACTTCTCACGAGTCGACTTTTAATCTGTAAACTTCCGGTCCCGGACCACACATTTCCGGTATTAAAGGCGCTTCACCTCTGCATCAGCAGCAGCATCCTCATCCTCGCAGAATCAGTTCGCGTAAACATCTCAGCTTTTCAGGGGGTGAGTCGATCGCTGCTAAATTCCACGTTTAGCCCTATGTTTATTTTGTCATGTATCAGTAGAAATGATTTGTCCTCGTGTGGATGCGTGAGTGATGGAAAAATGGAGGAGTCCAGGCTCAGTCCGCAGCATCATGGCGTCCTTGTCAAGGGCAGAGGATGCTGCAGAGAAGGCCTCAGCCCTGACAGCTCAATGTTTATCTTAGACCTGAATCTTTCAGCTGTTCTTAAATGGGTTTTAACCTAACCTCACATGTGTCATCTGTCATAGCCTGGTATGAGAAATATGTTTACAATTGTTATATCTTTGATTACAAACTGGCACTACAGTCAGTCAGGTCTAGCTTTATCATCAAAGGTTAAATCACATATGCCTGACTGTCATTCATCAACTAGACCTCAGTGAGATTGAACAGATTTGTTGTCAATGTGAATAAAACATTAGCCTACAATCAATTATTAAAATGTGTAATGATTAATGTGCTTTTTACTCAGTGGATGTGTGGTGTTCCCATTTGTGCTGGCACTCTTTCTGCAAACAAAGTTTCAGATAAATAAAGTGATTTTGATTTGATTGATTTTTATTAAAATTATGCAATATAAAACTCACTCAGTTAGTAATAGAATAGTAGCTCTAGAAGCCCATAAGAACAAATGCACTACTCTTAATTATCGATGAACAATACTACATATATAAATATCACACTTTGCAGGTTGTTGGAGCCAGAGCAGTTTCAACCATGGGGGAGCTGTTCCGCAGTGAGGAGATGACACTGGCGCAGCTGTTCCTCCAGTCGGAGGCGGCCTACTGCTGCGTTAGTGAGCTGGGAGAGCTGGGCATGGTCCAATTCAGAGACGTGAGACCCTTTGACTCTGATCTAGACTCTAGGGCTGCACTAACCATCACAATATCAGCTATATAATATTCATATTGTAAGAGACTATAACAAAGAACAGTACTCACAATTATTAGTTTTAATTTTAATAGACTTGTCAAAATATAGTAAGTGCTTTTTGTGCAGCCCTACTCTATACTTTTCAAAGTAGAACATGACACTTTTCACTGACTAACTAAATTCTGTATTTTCACTGTAGCTGAATCCGGACGTAAACGTATTCCAACGCAAGTTTGTGAATGAAGTGCGAAGATGTGAGGAGATGGACAGAAAGCTAAGTACGTAATACACTTTTGATATAATACCCCATTTCAAACCTGAATTCATAAATCATTTAACCAATGCCTTTACTTTTATTTGTACAGGATTTGTGGAAAAGGAGATCAGAAAAGCCAACATTCCTACAGTGGACACGGGAGAGAATCCAGAGGTTCCTTTTCCTCGGGACATGATCGACCTGGAGGTAGGTGTTTGTTTTGATTTTTTGCTGACAGGCCTCCCTATTTGAATTTAAATAAATAAAATACAAGGTCCTGGATTCGACTCATGGGAGGCCTCTCTGTGTGGAGTTTAATAAAGGTCAATAAATAGTACTAAATAAATTCCATTCAGAGTGCACATTTTTAAACACATCCAAGAGTTGAGAATCATTGAAAAGAAAGTTCAAAATGGAGGCTGCTCAACTACTTCAAGAATCACACTTATTTAAGAAGTTCAATTAACAGTGTTTACAAGTTTTTTACATAATTAGACAGGTTATTATGTTCTATGCAGAGGGTTTTATAGTCTTTAAAAAAACCTCACAAGTGAAATGAGATGGACTGAGTAGCTCGATAATGCACTGTGCTGTTGTGTGTCATAGGCCACGTTTGAGAAATTGGAGAATGAGTTGAAGGAGATCAACACAAACCAGGAGGCTCTGAAGAAGAACTTCCTTGAGCTAACTGAACTCAAGCACATTCTGCGGCGGACACAGCAATTCTTCGATGAGGTTTGTCTACTTCCTGCTCTTATCCCTCATCTGAAAAATGGCTTGACAATTGCACATAATTAATAGGGACTGAACAACATTTATACTGTATCTGAAGTTACTTTTTTTTCTCCACAGAATTAATCTTATTGTACTATATTTAGATGTAGCTCCTCTTAAAATATGGCGATGGTCTTTTGGTTTTCAAAATTAAAATTCAAGCACTTTATTCATATTTTTATTTTATATATTGTGAGATCTGTGGTGTGTTTGTGCTTAAATTAAGTTACATTGATTTTTTTAAACACTTTAAGTAATATGTGCTTTTTTCTCGAGGAAGATGGAGGACCCTAACTTGCTGGAGGAGTCTTCTGCACTGATGGAGGCCAGTGAGGGAGGCCGTGGAGCCCCTCTCAGGCTGGGGTAAGGCACTGTTTACATAAGCAATAACCTTTTTATTTATTTTTCTTTCTTTATTTATTTTTTGAGCAAAAAACAAACACAAACAGGAAAAAACCCCACAGAGAATGAAAAACAATCACAAAATAATTGTAGCTAGCACAAATAACAAATTGTCTGGATTAATCCCTCTGCATATTTAACCCATATGTGCCAGTGCAGTCCTCTTCATTATTAATTTTTAATTTTTTTGTTTGTTTGTTGCTGAAGTTTTATAATTCTAATGATGAAATAGCGTGAAAACTGTAGCCAATCAGCACTTTTATATACAGTGTACATGAGCCAAAACAACTTTCATTGACAATAACAGTTTAGTTTTGAGTAATTTATATTTACACATATGACTCGATACGTTACTTGAGGCCTTGATTATTTGCCCTGATTCAACATTATCTGTTATGACACTCTAAGAATATAGCACTTACCGCATTGACTGTTTTGATTTCTTGTTTCAACCCTTATTGCTTTGATACCAGTGAAATTGATCTTCCAGGACATCTAAGCAATGAACTATAATCTAGTCAAAATTACTCAAATCAAAATGTATATTCTGTATTATTCAAGTTTAAAGCATGCAAGTATTACTTTAATAAGCAGCTGAAATGTGACTTTTGGAGACCAGTGGTGTTGCTGTATGTAATACGGAGGAACAGAAGGCTGAGTCATCTGTTCTTTTGGCTGTAGGTTCGTGGCTGGTGTCATCAGCCGAGAGAGGATCCCGACCTTTGAGAGGATGCTGTGGAGGGTGTGTCGTGGGAATGTCTTTCTACGGAAAGCGGAGATTGAAGACCCTCTGGAAGACCCTACTACGGTCTGTCAACAGATAAATATAAGAGATGGAAATACTTTACCCCTTAGGAGAAATTCAAGTGTCCATTAGCAAAACACAAGATGAAGGAATGTTGACTGTGTGGGTCATGCTTACCTGATTATTCGAATAAGAACAATAGAATTAAAATAACAATAGAATAGAAAAACAACATTAACAATAAAAGATAAATATTGGACCTATTAAACAGGAGCAGTAAAACTTGAATAAAGTAGTGGCTAATAAATCAAAATATTTTGACTTAAATCACTTTTTAGGTTTTGTCCCCTCTGAACTAGATGGCAAAAGTAGATTTTCCTTTATTTATACTATGTATTATACTAAGTGTTACTTATTTGAAATTAAAGATCAATATTGCATTTCTGTGTTTTACAGGGCGATCAAGTCCACAAATCAGTGTTCATCATCTTCTTCCAAGGAGACCAGCTGAAAAACAGGGTGAAAAAGATCTGTGAAGGGTACGTCTCTGCGACAGTGGAGGGCACATCAAGCTTAGAAGCTTAGATTAGGCACAGACTGCTTCAGACACCTATGTGTTACAACTTAGACGTTATCAATACTGCTAAGATCTTACTAAAATATCTGTAATTGAATGTTCATGACTGTGTTTGTGGCAGGTTCCGTGCCTCTCTATACCCATGTCCTGAAACCCCTCAGGAGAGGAAAGAGATGCTGGCAGGAGTCAACAGCCGCATCGACGACCTCCAGATGGTAAGACGGTCTTTTTTGTCACTGCCCAGTGCTGTGTTGTATATGTAACTTTAAAGAAAATACCAAATGAATGGAGGCTTTTGAAAAGAAACATTACATATAGTATTTTCTACTGATCAAATTAGTTAAAAACATCTTTATCTTAGCATGTTTTTACTTTGCATTTTGAAAAATCTTGTAGAATAATATAATGATAGAAGTCATAAATGTGTTTGCACTGTACTGGGAAAGTTCACAATTTCTCATTGAACACGGTGTAAACGTCTTCGCAATAGTTCACAATGCACTTGGCAGCTCTTTCAAAGGGTATTGGTATTCTTTGTTTAATGCTGTTGAATACACAAATTAATCAAAAACTGGGCACAGCAGGATGTGAGTTTGTGTATGGGGTTGTAGCATTTCAAAAGCTTTACATTTATTCACTGCCACAGACCTGCCAGACTTTTCTCTAAAAGGTGTTCAAGGTCTAGACTGGATAGAGCTCTTTACTCTTTACTGACGTAGAAGTTTCTGGTTGTTGGGATCATATTAATGCAAGATATCCTCTTCAGGTCTTAAATCAAACCGAGGACCATCGTCAGCGAGTGCTGCAGGCGGCCTCTAAGACTATGAGGGTGTGGTTCATCAAAGTGCGAAAGATGAAGGCCATCTACCACACACTGAATCTGTGCAACATCGACGTGACCCAGAAATGCCTCATCGCTGAAGTCTGGTGTCCTGTCTCAGACCTGGACTCCATTCAGTTTGCTCTTCGCAGAGGGACTGTAAGTTACTGACCCGCTCTGCATGGGTCAGATGTTCAAATCCTCAAGACTGACTGTTTTGTGTTTCACAGGAGAGAAGTGGCTCAACGGTGCCCTCTATCCTCAACAGGATGCAAACCCAACAGACGCCTCCAACTTTCAACAAGACCAACAAATTCACCTCTGGGTTCCAGAACATTGTTGATGCTTATGGTATTGGGAACTACAGAGAGATTAATCCAGGTAATACTGAGCATTAAAACCCTACCAACAGTCCAGAGAAGATAGGTGTTTGAGAATATGTTTGTGTTTTCCAGCTCCTTACACCATCATAACCTTCCCTTTCCTGTTTGCGGTCATGTTTGGGGACATGGGGCATGGACTACTGATGACTTGCTTCGCCCTTTACCTGGTCATACGAGAGAGTCGTCTTCTGGCACAGAAGGGTGACAACGAGGTACAGAAGAACCAGCTTGAGTTTGTATTATTCTGTGTTAGATTTAAAGTACTTAATAATATTTCTTGATTTGCCCATAGATGTTTAACATGGTGTTTGCTGGACGCTACATTATTCTTCTCATGGGAATGTTCTCAGTCTACACTGGCATCATCTACAACGACTGCTTCTCCAAATCCCTCAACATGTTCGGCTCTGGCTGGAGTGTGCGGCCCATGTTTGGCCCTAAGGGAGCAAACTGGTCGTAAGTTAAAGTTATTTTATTTGTTGTGTAAATTTAACAGTATTCCAAAGTCTTCATTAATACAAATAACTGGCCTTTTTTGTTCTGTAGGTTTGAAATGCTTGGTTCAAATGCAGCACTGCAGTTGGACCCAGCTATACCAGGCGTGTTTAATGGACCTTATCCTCTGGGAATTGATCCGGTAAAACCAAACTACAACTACTACTCAATTATCTGATATAGTAATGATCGCTGTATGCAGTGGAGTTCTTAATGTTCCTACTAAATTAACTTCAAACTGTTTCTTTAGATATGGAACATTGCCACCAACAAATTAACCTTCCTCAACTCATTCAAGATGAAGATGTCTGTGATTCTTGGTGTCATTCATATGATCTTTGGAGTGTCTCTCAGTTTGTTCAACCACATGTGAGTCCTACTGCCATAAAACATACCTCAACTCAGTTTATCTCACATTTGCTCTCAGATAACTGTGTACATTGGCTACACTTGTAAAATAATATAGTATAATATAGAATGTTTCATGAATTGTTTGTTTATTTGAGTGAGGGAAAGGAGTTAATCCTTCTTTTCGTCATCACAGGTACTTTAAGAAGCCTCTGAACATCTTCCTGGGGTTCATTCCAGAGATCGTCTTCATGTCCTCTCTCTTTGGCTACCTGGCCCTGTTAATTTTCTACAAATGGACCGCGTATGATGTCTACAACTCTAAAGATGCCCCCAGCCTTCTTATCCACTTCATCAACATGTGTCTGTTCAACTACAACGACCCCACCAACAAGCCTCTATACCGGGGACAGGTGCAGCGCACACACTCACTAAGCACAATTGTGTTCAAGATACTCAATTCAACAAACCAAGTATTGACGGGTGGCAACAGTAACTAAATTTAGAGAGAATCGATTCAAGTCCACACTGAATTTACAGAAGCTGACACAACTTGTACTGTACCATACAATCCCACTTTTTTTTAACAAGTTATTAGCCTCCCCAACATGAACCATGAACGTCAACCACTTCACTAGGGAGTATATATACACAGTATAGTGCAGATATTTATGTTTCAGATAACATGTTGTATAACTCGGTGTCTTTGATTTGTAGATGGGGATCCAGGTGTTGTTGGTCCTGATTGCCCTTGCATGTGTTCCCTGTATGCTGGTTGTAAAAACTATGGTGCTTCGGCGTCAGCACCTGTGGAAAAAGCACCTGGTATGTGTCTGTCCTCGCCTTCTACCTTTCTGCTTGCATTAACTTGAACTTTCTTCATTCCTCTTCTGCCATTTATTTCATTGCACATTGTCTAACATGAAAAATCAGTGCCATGAAAAATCATATGTCCTTAAAGGGCACTTACTTCCAGTAGATGTTGATACTGAACATTTCATTTTAGGAGCCCCTCGGTATTGGGGGCTCAGTGCATTGAAAAAGGCTAAGGCTTGCTTTAAGCTGGACACAGCTTTTGTGGCTTTTGTATCTAGTCCCAGAAGAGGGAAGAAACCCCTGCAGAGAATCTAGAGCAGTCTTTAGAGCAAACAGGCGTGTCCTCATCATCCACCGGACTCCCCCAACAGGGCACGCAGAAGCTCGGAGGGGTACGAGTGGGTAATGGGCCCACAGAGGACGAGGCTGGCATCATGGACCACGACCAGCTGTCCCACCACTCGGACGAGGGGGATGAGGTGGGTGTTTCTACTCCCACACTAAGAAAGCTCATTCACAGACGTACAGACGAACAGAACATCAAAAAAAGTCAAAGAATTCATTCATAATAATTAATATTATAATCTCAGTCTGCCAGTGCAGAGCTCTACTTTATTTCTCATAGACTTGCAGTACCAGAGTAGGTCACCAGCATCGCTACAACTGTCCTAACTATGACAATGTTATAATTCAAATCTAACTTTCCTTTTTGTTTATATTACAGCACATCGCGGAAGAACCAGTAAGTACACATTTTACACCTCAGCTGGTTTTATTATATACAGAAATATTTAGAATGATGTATGGGAAGAAAAGTGCATGAAACATGCCAACACCTTTGACTCTTTGAAAAGAAACAACAATGGTTTCTTCCATGAACTCTGTCTAACTCTCACTTGAACAAAGGAGGAGCATGTAAAACGGAAATTTATCTTGCCAAGTCAAACCCACAAAGAGTGTAAACTAGCAATATGTTCCTCTGTTTTTACCTGACTGTTCCAGACAGGAAAGGCCTGTGTTGCTCCAAGAGAGAAAGCCAAAGAATGTTGTTCAAATACTTTTTAAAAGATAAGCAGCCTGGTGTAAGGAAACTGATTGATAAATTTGCCTGTTCAGATAGTGCCAAACCCATACACACAACCTTTAGTCCAAGTATAAAGTATGCCTATCTGGGCCTCAGTGATCCTCTCTCGAGTGTGGGCCAGATTTGTGTGCATCATGGTAACGGGTGTTGTAAAAATGTTAATGATGTAATTTCTCCACAGTTCAATTTTGGAGATGTTGCGGTCCACCAGGCCATTCACACCATAGAGTACTGCCTGGGCTGCATCTCTAACACAGCCTCCTACCTGCGCCTCTGGGCTCTCAGCTTGGCTCATGCTCGTATGTCTGAACAGCCTCTAAAAGTACAGATAGGTGCTTTAACACAACAGAGTGTCTAACAAGTGTCTCATTGCCACAGAGCTGTCCGAGGTCCTCTGGGGCATGGTCATGCGTCTGGGCTTGTCCTCGCGTAGTGGAGGTGGCTTCTTCGGACTGTCAATTATCTTTTCAGCTTTTGCCACTCTCACTGTTGCCATCCTTCTGGTCATGGAGGGGCTGTCCGCCTTCCTGCACGCCTTGCGTCTGCACTGGTAAGATACTTGCACTTATTTACTTTATTGGTTGTGCACATTACAGTTATTCCAGGAGAAGAGAAACAAAAATGCAGCCTTGCGCTATGTTATTATGGAATCATTTAAGGTTAATGTTAGTGTTGGAATAACAAGATATCAGCTGTATGTTTTACTGGAGGTACCCTCCCTGTTTAATGTATAATATCAGTCCATATGTGAAAAGCTACATTAGTTCCTGGCTGATAGCGCTTTAACAGTACAGTTTAATGTGCTCAGTGCCATCACTGCCCAGCACCGCCTTCCTCTGCTCATACCACTATCCTGACTCATGTCAAAACCCACAGGCTCTCAAGCTATTTACAATTAACAGAAAATAAGATGATGCAAACTGTTTACTAAACTGATTTCTTTTACCCAATATATACAGCCAAAACCTCATTCTACATTCATTAGTCCAATCTGGTGTTTCACAAGAAGAAGCTAAAAGTATTCAAATAACTGTTGTTTAACATCAGCCGCCTGTTAAAGGCAAACCTTTCTAAATAACGTATCAAAAACTAAGCCCTCTGTGACTGCGAGTGTGAACGTAGCAACGGTCGATCTCTGGAAAGGTGAAAGGTTAAAGGTTGTTGGAAAGTATTTTTCACAGAGTTAAGTAAATAGTGGTTTTCAAAGTGGAGCCTGTTCACACATAAATGCTGATGAGCTTGCTGTACAAACACACGCTCTCCCAACACTCTCTGAGGTACACAGACTTCAACTAAATCTAAACCAGGACTTAACTATGGACTTAACTTGGGACTTAACCAAAACCACACCAGGACTATACCAGCACAACACTAGGATTAAACCAGGACTAAACCAGGGATTTAACTAGCAGTAAACTTGAGCTAAACTAGGCCTCCATCAGGATCAAACCAGAACTGAACAAGGACCCCTTTAGGATTTAAAGGGGACTAAACGTTAGCTAGGATTAAACAGGGACTACAATACAGTACAATAAACAAGGATTAAATCAGGACTAAACAATGGACCTTCTAAGACTAAACAAAGATGAAGACCAAATGAAGACTAAACCAGCACAAATCTGGGGTCAAATCAGGACTAAAACAAGACTAAACCAGGAATATGCCAGGATGACACTTGTAGAACAAATTAGACATGTTAATAATGCGCCTCCTGCTGGTCAGTCTTATGTTTTGTTTTTTATGTTTTTGTTTTTCAGGGTGGAGTTCCAGAACAAGTTTTACACGGGCCAGGGTTTTAAATTTGTCCCATTCTCGTTTGAGAGTATCCTGGAGGGCCGCTTTGATGAGTAGCGACCCTATAGTGCAGACCTCAGCCCCTGCCAAACACGCATGATCCCTATGCTGCCTCCCATTGTGGTGCTTGTGGTAACATTGCGAACAAGTGACATGCTTCAGCTGAGTTGTCTGTTTATTATTCTTTGTGGACCATCCCTAATAAATGTTGTGAACAGTAAAAAAAAAAAAAAGAAAGAAAGAAAAAGTAAAATCAAATACACTGCAATGTGTGGAGTAAATTGACACAAGTTAACGTAGGCCAAAGTGGATAAGTGACAGGTTAACTTTAATAATCCTATCATCCAGAGCACAGTCATTGTTACTATTACTGTGTTTGAATGTCTTTACGGTTTCTTTTTTCTTATTCCTTTTGTATCCAATATGAATTTAATCATTATTTATTTAATTAATGTCTTGAAACATTTCAACGTGAAGATTTTATTTATTTATTTTGCACATATCAAGCATTCCAATATAAATCTCTGGTCAGTTTCAGATCAATTGTAATTGTACATGAAATGGTGCATAATTATGTGTACAATCTGTGTGTGATCTACTGTGTGATCTCCAGTGTCTACAGAGAAATGCATGTGAACCATCAGCAGTTCCAGTTTGGATTAGAAGCATCTGTCTGTGAGGTTGTTGTGTTGTCCTCTCTCCACAGAACTGTGCTATGAGTCAATTATCAATCTGACGTTCAATAAAGTTACCGCTGATTGAACTTGAGTCCTGGGATTTCTCTTGGGGTTAAGGTCTTCTGTCAAATAATTCCCAAAAAACTTACATGTGCATAGTTTTATATCTGATCCAAAACTGAATCTTATTCTCTATAGTTTTAACCCAAAAACAAAAGAGTGTTGGGGAAAAATCATCCATAATTTAAAAAAATAATACTTGTTATGTCTTTCAACTGAGACTTAGCTCGCCCAAAAGGTTGTGCTTCTGGTGCTTATGTAGCTATAGAATATAATGGGGATAAAGTCAGTTGCTCATTGACTGACAATGTTGCAATTCTGATTGATTTAAACATAAGGCTTTTAAGTGGCTATGTTTGTGTTGGATCCCCCCAAATCCATGTGAGAAACTGTACTCAAATCATTCAAACAGAGCTGTTCGTAAGTTCGTAAGTTATTTATTCTGTGTAAAAGTCAAATCTTACAAAAATGAGCCATGCTGCAACAAACAAAACACCATTAACGACACTTAATACAATCCAACATTTGGCTTTATTTACAAAGTCTATCAAAGCGCCATCACAGCACGAACAGACAGAGAGACCATTTTCACTATCAAAACATGTACAAATCTCTAACCACTATATACTTAAGTACCTCCAATTCTTTAGAACTATTCACATGTTTTCTGACATTTGTATCCAAAATAAATTGTGCACCATAACTCATTTCAACTCTTTTCAGACAGTATTATTCCCAATACATTAAATCATTTTATCAAATATATATATGTAGTTATAGATGTGTATATATATATGTATATATATAGCACCACAATATAATGGTTGAATATACTCAGAAGGGGATGTCACATACAAAAGACCCGTGTTAGTATCAACAAAAACAAAAGCACACTCCACTGCTCAGTCACTCCAATGGAAACCCATCATTTTTGAGACAAAGATGGCATGACAAGAACTGTTCAGTAGTTGTTCACAAGTATCTTTTTGGTTGCGATGGGCTTCCATGTGTAGGTGTCACATACAGCGAGAGGCAAATTAATGCAACACAATCAACAAGCTGAGCACACAAAGACACACAAGCACAATTCACCTGGCACTCTGGTCTGGACAGGTGCAAGGCCAAGTTCACCAAAGCAACTATTCTGATGTAGAGTTTCATGTTTTTCAATTATACAAACGTAAATATATAAGGGTTTCTCAGAGAGTGTTTTAAAAGCACCTTGAATTACTCTCATATTTTAAATTCTACAGATTAGTTCAGAAGTGTTCAAACAGTCAAGATTGATTGATAAGTCAAATTTGCCACTAGCTGAACTGGCTAAAAGACTGACTGATCTTGTGAAGATGAAGTATTGTGATGCAGTCATTCATTGTGCTGGTGTCCTGACAATGAAAACTACTGTACGTATTTACTCTGCATCCACATCAAAGATAATTTATTATGCCAATCACCAAGTCCAGAGTAATGTCAGGAAAAGGGGACGTTAGGAGTAAAGCTATAAAGCAGAGACCATTGTTTTATGGGGACACATCAGAATAAAGAAATCCGTTATGTGTTTGCAAATCCTCTATGTACGTATGATATTAAACAATGCAGTTGATTTTTGGAGACTTTTTGAAACCATTTTGTTGGTAACTGGATGACTGAGGGTCTCCACAGATTCTCTTCCCTGTTCAGTGTTGCCTGTGAGTTATACAATAACTGTGTTGTTTTGGCCCATAAAAGGAGTGAGCTCTTTTTGAACTGGTCAAATGGCCTGAGCCCTCTGACCTAACCTGGCCTTGCATTTGATCCACAACATGAGGCCCACATTATTATACAGTTAAATGATCTATTGGACCCTTATACATTTGAAAGGAAGTTATGAATAATAGCAATAAAAAATTAAAAAAGGTCAAAAGTTAGCCATATTGAGAAGTGAAATTTGGAGATGAACTAAAGATGTTAGAACATCACAAGCAGCAGTTTTGATTGTGCATCATTTGGGTTCATCTGCAGGAGACTAGCAGCACAGATTCAACAGTCTTTTATACTTCTGTACTAAGATTTTCCATTAATGCTCTTTACCGCCCCCTCTGGAGCGTCAGTGATTCTGCTGATTGTGACAGGCTTTATTGCTCATTTGGTCTTAAAATAGTTTTCCTACATATGACCACTCCCAACATTTCAGTAATTGTAACTAATCAAATTACATGGACTATATCAGAAGGTACTGGTGAGGGATGATACACAACTACAAAAGCAGCAACATTCATTCCTGTTTTGAAACACAAAATGAGGATAAACTTGATCTTCAACATGTTTTGTCATTATGTTTTCTTGTGACGTATTAAATATTTTAAATAGCTTAACAAGCCCATGTTTTGATGAGAACAAACATATGTGAGAGACAGTACCAAAGTACACAGAGAAAACAATATCAAACATACAAATATGGCCATTCAAAGCGTCAAACAAAACTGGCCCAGAAGGTGCGCTCTGTAACTTTTCTAATAGAGTCCTGGAATCTTCCACAGTCTGGCATTAAACTTAAGCCAAGTTACGGGTCAGATCTGTGCAGAGCCTACAGTAAGAATGCATGTTTATCAATCTATTTTTAGTGTAGCTGATAAATCAAAATAGATAAGTTTGATGCCATACTCTGGGACTCTCTAGGTAAAGCTAAATCCTGGGGACAAGCAGATAGTGGACACTCCACAAAAAGTTACACAGTGCAACTTAAATATTTCACTGGGTTTTTCCAAATCTACTTAACTAAGAGCAAAGGGTCACAGCCATTTAAGCAAAACTTAAACATGAATTTTAAATCAGGATGATCCATTAATGACTTGATGGAAAAATGAATATTATGAATCCTATAAAATAAAGAGCCTTTTTCTTTTTTAGGACAATATTTGCTTCAACAACCCAAAATCTAGTTAAGGATCCAAATTCTGAAACCATAAATGATAAAGAAAGTCATGGAATCCTTGATCAAATAACAAACACAAACAGCTTTAATACATCATCATTATCACTTCTATAAAAGTCTTTTTTTGTTATAAATTTTACGTAGCTTACATATAACTCCATAGAACAGATGCGTGATAATTTGAGCCAATGTAACAAAGAAATCTTCCTGAGAATTGAATGAGGAAACCTTACTGGTAGAGATAGGATTTCTTAGCATCTTCTGCCGCCAATAAAAGACATTTAGTCCAACATTTATTTATTAAATCATCTTCATAAGGAATCTGAATAAACTCTGAAATCTCTACTTATTGCATATGTTAATATTGAATCAGATTTTATGACTACCTCATGTGCTGTCATACAATTTGTTGGTTTGGCGTTCTGTTATGTAAATCAGTTTTTTGCATATGCCAACACACACATTTAGCTCCTCATGGCTAACAATTAGAGGTAGTACAAAAACAGCTGCAGAGATCACACTATAGTTTTCTCCATACCATCACAGTCAGAAATATTTATACTTTTTATATATGAATCTATTTAAGCCCAGTATTTAACAGTATCTGAATGCTGCCACAACTATAGAAAAAGCAGTGCATTGTTCATTATTAACAAAGTTGTAATTCTGTGGCTCAGCTTTGAATCTAGCTTGCATACACGTGGCACCCATATGAAAACGCCCACTAAACTCCCCATAGTTTTTGCATTTCTATTGAAAAATATGAGAATGCTACACATGCTGACGCTGCCATTGTCTCCAGTGTGTCACTTTATATTCGATGTTCGATGGTAATAAAAAAAAAAAAAAGCTTGATAATTGAATCAAATAACATATTTTAGTGTTAATTTTATCTATATAAAAAAAACACTTTTTAAGGCTTCGCTAATTGTTTTTGCCATTATAACAAATGTGACACTAAATTAGGTCAGTTGCTGCTCATAACCCCACTGATTGGTTATTCTGTACTTAAAATGTCATTGCTCTTGCATCATTTAAACAGTTGTGACACACTTGGGACCAGGTGAATTGTCCTCCCTTGCCTGCCGTAGAGTGGACGTGAGAGAGTTCTGTAGAATCAGAGGTCCTTATCACACCAGTAAGGTTACACTATCACCGTCTGCCAACACCAAACATGTCATGTGCCGAACTTTGCCAGTAGCATCTCTGATCAACATGAGCACACGGGGCAAAGCTCCCTTCACGGGACATCACAAGAAGGCCCATACACACTTTGATTACAAGTTTCAAATTGTACAATACAGAAACTGTGTTGAACATTTTCCTAAAAATTTAAAGACATAATTGTGTTAGAGTGTTATTTAGGAATTTTGTCTTGTGTAGGTTTTATAAAGCCAGACTCTGAAAGCTTAAGTTTTCTGATGTCCTAAGATTTCTGTGCCGTCATGTTCATGTTCAGAAAGATGCAGCAGACTCGGATCAGAAAGAAACTGATGATGATGAAGATGAGCAGCTTTGTTCTCACACCACATGCTGTAATGCCTATAGTCTATAGTTCCATCTGTATACACATACTTTGTGAATAGTATCATCTTTAAGAAACATGGAGCTTTTCCCACACAGCCACCAAAGTCATGTAAAATAACATCAGGACAAAATTAATCATTACAAAAGATATTCAAGTACTATGAACAAAACAATATAGTCCATCAGGCAATATAGTCCATAAGAAAACAAAATGTACACAAGTGTTGGATCAGCTCCTAATCTGCTCTGACCAAAGGGGATCCTGTGTGTCTGACTCCGGACCTGACAAGACAAATGTAAAAAACAAATGTGAAGAGCTGGCTCAAAATATGATCCTCACAGTTTGGACAGGTCTCCAGAGGCTGACGGAGAAACCCGCTTTTGTTCGAAGCCTTGTTCTTATTGGTCCACCATCCACCAGCAGAGGACGACTCGCCTAGTAGAGTCTGCTGGGCCGGTGCCTCAGTGGTGGGCTGTTGTCCGCTCCCATGCCTCAGGGCTCCTGTTTGATGTAGTAGCTGCCCGAGCCGTTGCTCTCCTGGTCTGAGATGGTCTGGGAGAAGGTGAAGTCGTCCACCTCAGCGGCTTCTTCCTTCATGCGCAGTGTGGACTCTGCATAGGACCACATCAAACATTTGGTACAGCGAACAGCAAAAACACAAAAGATTTGCTTCTAAATCTTGACTCTAAAACAGAAATGGACCTGCCCTCAAGCTAATGAATGCATGCATGAATAAACGGATGTAAACAGATATATAAAATATATATCTTCTCCCATTGAAGAGCCTGTTAAAAAGATCAGGATACAAGATTGACTGCAAAAATGAACCAGAAAGCCATTTTAACTAGTTCATTTAATAATACATAATAAAGTCTAAGCTCCATCTTCCTCTCCTTTTCACTCCTTCTACAACATCTCCCTCAACAGTCTCCTTTTTCTGACACAAGCTGAAACCTGCTAAGAAAGATTCTATTTTCAATGCAAAATCTAAAATTATAATATTTTACTGGAGAGTTATATAAATCTAATTTCAGAAAGGATACTGTTAAATGGTTCACATCCTAACTAAAGAGCCTAACCTAAAGAGCCTAGCCTAAAGAGAGAACCCAGTGCTTGGGTAAATGGACTAACATCCCAACTGCTAGACAAGCCCTTTGGGGATCTGTCCAAAAATGGCACACTGGCAATAACTGTTACATATTTCTATACATTGTACTTTGTATGTTCTGTTTTTTATCCATGTTTTAAATCTCCTATGGACAGGTGTTGAAACCTAGCACCTGAACAATCTGGTTTGTGATGAGATTGTGATGTCCATAATGAACATAAAACAAACAAAAAACCTAGAAACATATGAAATAAAAACAAAAACAAAAGAATAGCAACTTTCACTGACAAGTATATCACACATTTTATGTCTTAAGATTTAGACATAACATGGTTTTGCAAACTGCAGCTGACAATGAGGTTAGAATCTTTTTAAACATGAATAAATATAAATAAAATAAATAATAAATAAAATAATATCACCACTTCAACAGGGAAAATCCTCAACTCTAAAATGGTCTTAAAGTAAGCGCAGATTGGTAACCCTCTCAAATAAAGCTTTGAGTAATGTGTGAACAGTTCACCAAATCTCTTGGTTTTCATTAAACGCAGTTTTGCTGTTATCAAAGATATGAAAATTACCCCAGGACACTGTGTTCCAGGTTCTTATAGGTCCCCCCCTCTCTGAGTGGATTCCTCTCACTCTGGTGCAGACCAGATCTGTCTCCACAGTGGGGCCATGGTTAGAGGACAGTGTGCCATTACCTGATTTGTGAGTTTGGTAGAGGTGTGTTCGGGGCCGAACGGGCCCCTGGGTGGGATAAGAGGACGGAGTCTGCTCGTCATCCCCTGAGAAGCTCCTCCTCCTGCCTGCCTGACTGAGGGGCCGTCGACCAACCGGAATCGTCCTCTCTAAACACCAAGCCAGATGGAGTGAGCTACCAGGGGCTCAGACAGGCTCACCGTTAGAGGCACACGTCACACCACTCACAGGGGCCTCAAGAAAAAGCCCCTGGTCAGCTGGACTGCACTGACCCACTGAGCATGTGCACTGCCTGCTTCACTGCTACACAAACCAGCCACACACCCAGCTGCTGCTATTTACAGTTAGCATTCAGACAAGATGCACTTTTGCACTTGACCAAACTAGGCAATCGACCCAATGTATATTATTAGAACAAGCTGGTTTACTGCAGGTCAGTGTGAAGTCCACAGTACACTGCTCACTGCTCATTTAGTTTTTTGTTCACACATATTCTCTCGTGTTTCCCGTGGCAAACTCTGTGGGTGTGTTAATGTCTATCCTTTCATCAGTGAACCAGACCTCAGACAGATTAGCACACCCAGACCCAATGTGAGCACCCAAAAAGGTGAACTTAGTGGAGTACTCACTTTTCTTTTGGCTTTTGTACTGGGGAGCCTTCTTCTTCTGTTTGGGGACAGACGCAGCCACGTCCCTGTTACCTGAGGAAGACACGTTCATCTTAATGTTAGGGTTACACAAATGAGCTGGTTGGTCATATTTTGGGGATACTTCCTAGTGTCTAACTCACATGGTTATTTACAAAGTTTACAAATCAAATCAGAAAGAGAATTACTTGCTTATATACAATACAGAAAATGTAGTACAACAAGATGTGCTTAACTTTATTTTTAATGGTTTTCTTGCCAAGAGTTTAAAAATTAAAATTGAAAGCAGTAGCTTGGTCTGCAGTGATGGTCTTACTCTGTGCGGCGGGGGGCTGCAGCTGGTACCCCGTCAGCTGACACCAGCCCACAGGGTACAGGTCCGGAGACTCGCAGTCCACCCACTGGTCATACTCGTCCTCCCAGCCGTCGAAGTGGATTCTCAGTAAACGATGCACGATCCGGGTCACAGTGGCGACACACACCAGCCTTGGCTCCATCAGATCCACCGCCTCCAGTTTCATGCCCTGTCGAAAGCCATGGTTGGGCACCTCCTACAAAAGCAACAAACGGAGAGAAATGACTCCGTGAGCGTACTGTAGTCAGACAAACCTCAAAAAGTGGATTGAATTCTGTAGCTCAACTATGCTACTGGGAACTTGTGTGAATACCTTGTTAAAGAGCTTGACTGGAGCAGCTATTGAACCTGTTTCTCTGAGGTAGTCAAACCATTTAAATGGCAGTTTAGTGTACCCTAAAGGAACAAGGCATGAATGACAGTTATAAAAAGTTAGGGTTTTTTTGGCTTATGATTGAGACATTTGGTTCTGATTTGTATGTAGCCTGTATGTCAGGTGTTTGTACCTCTTGGGGGAGTGAGTTCAATCTCATTGATTTCACAGAAGCCGGCGGGAAAAATGGAGGGGGACGTGCCGTGATAACAAAACCAGTCAGACCCGTCGAGCGCCTCAGAGCCGTCTATTCCAATCATTACATAGCCGTCTGCCAGCACCTACAACATCCCGGGCACAGTCAGAAGGGTGCGCTCTTCTTACTCCTATGTCTTGGCTCACTCACCTTTCTGACAGTGGCCACGCAGATGGCCGAGAGGTTGAGCGGGTCGATAGCTTCCAATTTCATCCCATCTTTAAACCAGTCTCCACTTTGGTCCACATCTTTCACCTGATTATTGTAATTGTTTAATAATTTACATATTTTTGGACTATAATAATCAACATATTCCAAAATTTAAAAACAAAATGAGAGTAGTGTACCACCTTTTGAAAGAGTTGTGGTGGAGCATCTAGCTGACCATCCATTTTCTTTGTAACATCTGGAATGAATAAATAAATAAATATATATATATAGATATATTATTTATGACTGCATCCATAACTCACAATACATTTCATGCATGGTATGCACATGTAAAAATTGCACTTCTTCTCATTCAATGATGACATTCTGAGACAGTATTGTAAACTGTATGCACAAACGAGTATGCTGGCATGTAAATTTCACATGCACACATGCACAAATAATGTAAAAGTAAGTCAAAGATACAAAATAGCTGGCACCTCCTAACAAGGGTTACTGCCTCAGCAAATTCAAATTGAAGCCTAGATATGGATCTCACCCACCAGAGCGTTTGAAGCGGTGTCCAATGGAGCGGGACCAGCCGATGTTGTGGATGAGAGGGCTGTACATGTGGCACCAAAAGTCATCAGAGCCATCCTCGCATTCCTCATAAACGAGCCGCAGACGACCCCCGATCACCTGCTCCACCAGAGCCACCCGTGTTCTGCACAGGTAGTTCTTATCCACCACTTCCACACGCATCAGCTTCTTAAACGGGAACTGCATGTTCTCGTGAACCTGTGGAAAACAATCAAACAGAAGGATTTTCAGTACCTGGAGACTAAAACTTGTTGTTCTTTCAGTGCCAACTTGGGCTAGTTTAAAAGTCTGAAGTGTTTAAAACCATACATTTTAGTACTAATTTTACCACTCTCCTAAATATATTAACAGCTTGATTACATGAGCGGCTGAGTGACTAGCACTAACCATAATCCTACTCTGAAGTCCCCTGCTATTCATGACAACTTCTCAGGAACAGCGGTCAAAAAATGGGTTCTTTTGGCAGAAGAGACTGACCTTGGTGTTGAAGTCCGGTGGCAGTGTTTTTGCTCCAGTGAGACGCTTAACCAAAATGGCCTTCCAGTTTGAGTATTTGTGTTGAATACCTGAAAGTGATCAAACAACAATCAGAAATGTCTTAACACATTCGACAAAATCAGTTCAAGGATAGAGTTACGTTTACATAATTGTTCTGTTCAGACAAATCAGTCTTGTGCAGACAATCTAGCCAATTTATTTCTAAAATGATATAGGCGCAACTAACTTTTAGGAGGTACTAGGGGTTTGCCACTGGAGGCGCACCATCCAACAGGGTGCACCTCAGGGATACAGAGGTTACTCCAAAAGTCTTTACTGTTGTCCCCGTCAAATCCTTCGTAGCGGAGCAAAGCCTTGAAGCCTGCAGAAACAGTAGCAGTCACATATCAGCTCAGCACTCCATCATGTACAAATGCCTATGCACAATGGACCAATAGAGATAAAAGGACTACAGCTGAGTTTTACAGGACTTCAGTTCATTGACATTGACAAAGAAACCAGACAGTCAGTCAGTAAATAGGTGGAATTCTGATAGCTGCAGAAAACTACTGCCTGCCATTGTTCTTCCCAAGAACCTTCTTAAATAATTTAAAGTACAATACTATTGTATTATACAGAATACAAGTAAATGCAAGTTGCATTACACGATTGTTAACCTTTATTTAACCAGGTAAAAACCCATTGAGATTGAAACCTCTTTTTCAAGGGTGACCTGGCCCCAGAGCAGAGGAGCCTATTGTACATGTTTTTAGTGTTTCCTGGTTGGAGGAAACCGGAGCAGACACAGGGAGAACATGCAAACTCCACACAGAAAGGCCCCGGGTGGCTCGGGAATTGAACCCAGGACCTTCTTGCTGTGAAGCGAGAAGGTCCCGACTAAAGTTGTCTTAAAACGATCCTGATAACTTACCAGCCAGCTTGACGATCTCTGCGATCCAGTAGACCTTAGTGGAGAGGTTGGTATCAGAGTTGATGACCTCAAGCCTCACTCCCTCAGCGATGCCTCCCCAACACGTCCCCATAGGGGCCTGGTACAAAGAAGTAAGTGCATTTCCATTAGCTGCAGATACAAACTTCGCACACACAGCAGAATTGTGCTAGCTTACATGTTTAAAGCAGCTGACCGGAGCTCCTTCTGTGTTATTGTTGCAGATGTAGTGTCCCCAGTCAAAGCTGTCAGCTGCTACAACTGGGACATAGAGAAACATGAATAGCACACAGCTTTGAATTTATGGTCAGTATTTAAAAACACATACCGGCTTTTGACTTGGCCTGGTTTTGTTGACTTGCTTGATACTGAGCGTAGGCGGCCAGCTTTGCCATAAGAGGCTGCTTCTGTAAGACTTTTGCCTTCTTTGTTGGTGGCTTGCCCTTTGAAAAATACCATTTGAATATATTGTAGAAAAACAAGTATTTGCAAGTATTTTCAAAAATTGGGGTTGAAAATTATATTTTAATTTGAACAAAATCAAAACTATCTGGACAATTACTATTTTATCTATCTGACTAATAATATATTGTGTGACTGTGATTGGTGAGGAACGAAGGGGCCAGAAGAGCAGATTGGTAGGCATGCTTTTGTCAGTCTGCCCCAGGCTAACTGTAGAAGAGTTAATGGCATCAGAGCTATTGCAAAATACATACAAATACTACGTATTCATCTAAACCAGTAGGCTATTTTTTGTTGTAGATGCACACAATAAGAATTACCTGGAGTCTGGCCAAAATGCTGGCTTTTTTAGAATTTGAGGAGTAACTTCTGGAACATGAGACGCTGCAGAAACGCTTGGTCTTAGAGTAAAATGCATCTCGCACTCCAACCATCCCACACATCTCACAAGTGGCTGAGAAGGAAAATAAACAGCAACACAAAGAAATGACTACAACAACTGAAAAAAATAATAGACTCTCTTACAATTGCACATAATACTGTAAAAGTAAATACATTTTGTAAAACTGTTGTATACGCTGTACAATATGAAGAATTCAGTGCAATGTTTGTAAACTTATGCCACACTTCTAAACTTATTTGGACAAACCAGCAATTTAAGCTATCGATTAGATTTATGTTTGGATAATGAGATCCATGTAACTACTAACAGTACGACCCTTTTTACGTACCCATTCCAGCCTTTCCGTCAGGGTAGGTGTACACCTGTCCATTGTTCTTGATGATGGGCAGATTAGCCGGGATCGAAGGCACAACTTCATCCTCACTATCCTCGGAGCTGGAGCTGCTGGTTGACTCCTCACTGCAACTGTCGTAGCCATCAAACATCCCGAAAGAGTCTCTCCGTTTACGCTCCGAACGAGGAGTGCGCTCAGCCTGGGATCAAGTGGGAAAACATAAGTCATTGTGGTTTGCCTTTTTTATACAGTGCATTCAAGAAGGCATTATATTAGGAAACAACACATTTTATTATGATGTAACCACACAAAATTAAAATGTAAACGTGAAATTGTGTTTTATATTCTTTATACACTTTCTGAAGTGTTGTTTTATTGCCTAAGCAGTGTAGAATTTGGAGAATAAAAAAATAATGAGAAAAATATAATGAGATATCTCTAGCCACAACATAAAATAAGGAAATGAAAGGCTTCGGAATCCTTCCTGAAGACCATGTGTACTGCATGTGTACTGCATATGTACCGCATTTGTACTGCATACAATGTTATTATATTATATTAAAAGTGTGGTGGTAGTTGTAAGAGGCTTGGCAGTGCATCAATATACATAGAATAATACTGTAAACACCCGGGGAATGCATTACTCAACCAATATGTTAAACATTTATTAATCGATATAAATGAAAGCTGCGAAGTGAAATTGTGTCAATTGTGGTTGACAGTGTAGTATTGTTTACAGAGCGCACACTTCCTTCTTTGAGAATAGCAGGTGATGTGAGCAGGAAATGCACGCTTGAAAATGAAAATGAGTGCGTGAAATATGTTGAATGCATCTGCAATTACTGAGAAGAATAAAGCTAAAATGTTACGCTGAAAGAGCATATAAAATAGCTACAGCTAACGTTAGCATTATGCTAGCGGAAACCTGTTTTTCTTGTTTTCACTAGCAGATACATGACAACAATACGTTAGAGTATACTAGTTAAAGGCATGGACATTTTGGGCAGTTGTTATTTATTTTGTAACTAAATACACGTCATGGGGCGTTTCATATTTAGCTGTGAATGTTAGCTTGCTTCCATAAAAAGATAACAACAAAGGAGGAGCGCTAGCCTAAGCAAATCCTGTAGAGAAGCTTTGCGGCCCTTTACATTTCTTTTTCACTCACCAAATCCCGTGTGTCTTCCATTAGCCCTTCATATAGGCAACATTCAGATGATCTCTACTGTGCACCACAAACAGCACCCCATAGAGTGGGTTGTATTACGTGCTATAAAATGTCTAAATCTTAAATGAGTAGTACAGAGCGGATATCAACAAATTACAGCACTTGTGCGCATGTGCATACGTAACCTACTTTTGTGTGATTGGTGGATCCAGAATGGAGGTCACGAGCGCTGCAGAAACACAACAGTGGTCCCATCATCAATGAATGAATGACCTGTTGAGGTATGTCTTTGCAAACCTATAGTCGTAGGAATCATCACCCTATCCCAACATTTTAACTATTAGCCAATCTAATAACACATTAACCATAGCAATTTCAAAATCCAATCCATCAATAGGAATAAGAACTTTCATAAACATTCCACATAAAATAAATGGTTTATTTAATATAGTGCATTTACATTTCAATACTGAACTTATTTGGAGGACAACATTCAAGAAATGCTGTTCCCATTAGCCTACCTGGGCTTTTGGATTTCTATACATCTTTGCATATTCACATAGAAGACAATGAAAATATAGGCATGGTTAGCCAAGAACCATTAACATCCAATCAACATATATCACAGTGCTTCATTATAATACTATTATTGGCACATTCTGCGCAACATGTTGCAACAAAGCAGCATTGGTTCTAACTGAACTTGGGGAAAAAAATATTACAGTACTTGACTAAACAGGGCTAACATGAAAATGGCTGGAAGAGTTGAGCAGATAAGGCTTGGATGTTGAGGAAATGTGGGTCCTGGGCCCTGTGGAGCAAATTGTCAGTGCTAGAGACGGACACAAATAGGGAAAATAAAATAACTTGCAGATATACTCTTTACAAACACTAAAAGATCACTTTCAGTTGCTTTGGTGTAGAAGGACCACAACCCTTCTGCACCAGTGCTATACATAGTGTGTATGACAAAAAAACAAAAAAAAAACAAAGACTTCATTGTGATTATGTCCTCTAGTTTGCCATAAAATACAAAAATTGTCATATTCACTGCAAGGGCCTGTGCTTTACACAAATGAGAGCAGCTTCACCTCAAGTACGTGTGGCGTCTATCACCTGGGGGAGCAGATTAAGCTGCAAGCTCTGAATCTGTACTTAAAACAGATGATATGAAGCTGGTTTTTGGGTTTTAATTTAATTTTGACCAAATACGCAGTTGCTTTTTTTTTTTTTTTTACTTTGTAGGGCAGTGTTGATTTCCAGCATGAATTGAATCACCTTTGAAATCTTATGTAATTTCAAAGTGATCCTTTATTTATGTGAAGAGTATATAATCATTACCTTCAGCAGGACTCAAAGTAGCTCATTGACATCTTCAACACTTCCTGAGATTGATGGGGCCTCTGAAGAAAGCAAACAACAAAAAGCAGTATCAAACAATGTCTGGTATCACGCATTAGCATAAGTTAACATTATAATATGTTGTGTGTGAAATAAAGGTTATGGTTTGGTGTTATGATGATGTATCATAGTTCCCTTGTTTTTAGAACAAGTAATTGCAAAAAATTAATCTAACACCATGCACCATGAATGTTGAACGCATTCTTAAATCATCCGAAACTCACTCCTTTTAGATATCTCGACCGTTCTTAAGTGGACCTACCTGATAAACTGATGCAGGAGAGACTCAGCTCTGAGGATGCACCCACCACATCATTCTGTAGGAATTACAGGATAAAACCAAACAGTAAAAACTCAAAGGTCAGTGTATTATTGTGATGTTGTCAGTTAAATAATGGAGCAGAAATAACATGTACTATTTGCTACATTAAGAGTTAAGTAATAAACACTGACCAGCATTTTTTGCAGACAGTCAAAATTGTCACCTTGAATCTTCCCATTCATTTCATTAAAACTGGCATGACCAAGTTGAACAAGCTCTTCCCCAATATCTACAGTCTGCAATCAGAAAACAAACAAAAAAAATCAGTAAGAGCTACACACAGGGTGTAAAACGTTGGTAAAAAGAAAGCGCTGACTTTTCCCTCTGTGCAGTCATAGAGCTTGACACTGGGCCATGACGAGACCTCAGAGTGGGAGTAGCTGCACAGTTTGGCCTGCAGGGGGCGCCACAGAGCACAGTGCGTCAGTCGCTCAAAGTCATCCAAGGCAGCCTCAGACCAGCTGCCGCCTGAACACACACAATTATGAAAATGTCTGCATAGTTTTAAAACCAGGGTTTATCTTCCAAAAATGAATACCATACCGTTTGGTCTTACACCAGCCAAGTTACACTCAATAGCTTGGAAAGGTAAGCTGAGGAAGTCACTCCTAAAATATTAATGCAACAGATACAACACTTATTAATTCAATGTCATCTCTATGTATGAGCAAATCATTTGACAAAACTAATCAGAGGTAATAGACTGACTCAAGATATAATTTATCTGTAAAAATTGGCTAGTGAAAAGGTCATTTCATAATTTTATGCAACGCTTCTGTGAAGAGAATTTGTTGTCTGTGCATCTATGGTTCAACTGCTGATTCTACGCTGTAATAAACCCAACCTTGTAAAGTCAGGCTCGTTATGGCTGCATGGTATGAACAGATCTACACGTCACTTCACACATGTGTAGTGAATGATTCAGTGCTTTCAGCACCGCCACCTGGCAGTCAGTACGGATTCATAAAACCATAGTTACATTGGTAACTTTTGTTTTATAATTATTAATGAAGGGGTACCTCATGCGACACAGGCTGTCCCGGGGCAGCTCTCCATTGTCTCCAAAGTCCACATAGTACAGATCGACCAATCCAGAAGGCAGTGCCCCAAGAACCCTGGCTCTGTTCCAAGTCCCATGGGCCTGATAAGGAGCAGCCACGATGTCCCCAACCACAACACTCTCCACCCTCTGCTCCTACACATGACCACATATAACAGACACAGAGGTAACACGTATGCATACTATAAAGATTGATTTTCTTACAGAGGGATTCCCATTGCTGTAGTAACGGTTCATCTCCTCAATAAGTTTATCCAATTGTAGAGAGCGCACTCCCAGGATCTGGATCCAGAAGTGGTTGGGGTTTTCGGAAGCTGACACATAGACCTCCAAGTGTTCATCGGGCTGGAAACTCAGGTCTGGGCTGGGGACTGCCAAAGACACAATATCATGCACTTAATCTGAATTAGAAAATACCAATGACCTATGTCAGGGCTATTCAACTTTATTTTCAAGAGGGCCAGATTTTTTGGATTTCTTGTCCTTTCTTGGGCTGGAAACCAGGTCTAAACCAGGTCTGTGCCAGGTCTATACCAGGTCTAAACAAATAAAAAGATGAAAATATTTTTGAAAGATGGGTTGAGGATCATATCACTTGGAGGGCCTGATCGGCTCCCGGGCCTTAAATTGAAATGCCCTGGCATATGATATAATGCCGTTCATCTACAATCTATAGATGATACATTTTTTTCATAAGATGTGCACATAACAATCCTTTCGGGGCTAGCACTGCCCTTTAACATTTAATGAACTGTATGCCAAGTTGCTGGTTGTGTAATTTTGATCTGAGTGAACAATTTTAATCCAACTAGAAACTAAAAACAAAAGAGTTATTCTTTCAAATTGGACTAGAAAACAGCTACTCACTTTCAAACTTAGAGATTTGTGTGAAAGATTCAGAGGACAGACTGTGGTCAGAACAGGTGCTCTGCAGATCATCTGCCTCAGTCTCTGCTGTGGTCCCAATATGCTCTGACTGCTGTTTCTCTGGCTCGCTCAACACACTGTTATTGTTGAGGCCCATAGTTGCCTCAGTCTCTCCTCTCATTTTGGGCTGGAGCCGACGTTTATGACGTTGGGCTGATGACTGACAGATCTTTGTCCTCACTAAGAGATCCTCCTTCACCTTCTCTAAAACAAGCGTCTATAAACACACACAAATAACAAAGTAAAATAAAGAAAAATGTACAATCTCAAATGCACTTGGATATGGATATTAAGTCCTCCAAATGGGGAAAAAACATAAGTACAGTGATCCCTCGTTTATCGCGGGAGTTGCGTTCCAAAAATAACACGCGAAAAGTGAAATCCGTGAAGTAGTCACAGCTTTATTTTTTATTATTTTACAATGCAATACTGAACTATGGAATGAAACCAAAAATCAAAACCTGTTTTAAAGCCCAAAATTTGTTTAAAACAATAATTTTAATATAGTAATACAAGGTTGTAAACATTGTCACTCGCGTATTTCACAGTCTGTGCCTCTTCGTCCTGACTCCGCTCCGCTGCAGCGTCTGTTTCTACTGAAGGCGCAGTCTCGGAGTCTTTCTCCGAGAGAAGAACATTGTTATGGGTAGTTGTTGGCGCTCTTTTTAAAAACGGATATGCCACCTTCGATTATATTTGAGAACTGCAATGAACGACTCATCAAAGGGTCCCGTTCTTGTGCCGTGCGCTGAAGTTCAGTGGATGCACTGTAAAAATATCCGCACTGTAAAAAAAATCCGTGAAGCAGCGAAGCCGTGAAAGATGAAACGCGATATAGCGAGGGATCACTGTACACTTTTTTGGGTCTCAGTTGAAATCAGACTTATTTGAAACAATTATGTATGTATTGTCCATGTATTGTTAACCTAACAATACAGACGTTTTGTCATATGTTAAATATATTTTGTTTTGTGCTTCACGTTTTAAAATGCACAGCGGATTAGGTTTTGTGAGGCAGAAAAGTATCAAATAAAAAGTTACTTTATATTTGATTTTGTGATTAATTGGAGAAATAATTACTAGTAATCACAATTAAAAATGTATTAATTGCACCCCCCCAACTAGATTATACAGCCCAAGGCAATTGTACTAATGCAGCTTGACCCATGATACTAAGGAATGCAGTGGTGGACAGTCAACTAAATGTTCAAGCACCACCAGCAGCGATTACTGCTCTGAATCATAAAATTTCATCATAAGTTTTGTGGTGGATATGATTTTAACCACTTTTTTGTGGTATTTATGATGAAAACCACAAAAAAGTGGTTAAAATCATATGTTCTGTATGTTGTGAGGGGCTGCGGACCTTGGCCTGCTGCACCTCCTGCCTGCTTCCTGTGATGGTGACGCTGCCTTTAGCCCCAGGACCTTGAGCTCTTTCCTTGGAGCAGGCCACTTTAGCTCCTGTGGTTCTGGTAATGTGCTTCAGACTCTCTCCCCCACGCCCTAAAACAGGAGGAGGTACATCAACAGGTTTAATATTGCTTTAAATTGTGGTTTAGATTTACCAACCTGTCAACTTGTGAGTTGATAGGTTGGCAAGTTAATAATTACAAGAAGACAGAATGAACTTTCCAAATATATTGCCAACCTATCGTTTGCCTCATTGTATAGAAAAGAACTAACAAAATTAGCACCTTAATGCAGAATCCGAATTCATCAGTCATTCATAATAAAAATATGAGTTCAAACGAGGTCCATCAGGTGTCATGGTAAAACTGTAGTATGTTTTTCACCTGCACTCAACCCATTAACAGCTCTACACCATTAACAGCAACTTGAAGCAAAATCTAGCCCTTTGTAGTATTTTGTAATACAGTAGGTTAGATGCTCTTCTTCATGTCAGTATCTGAAACAGAATTACTTTTATTCATCCCCAAGGGGAAACTGTTTTCTTTACAGACAAGCAATCAACCGGCAGAAGAAAAAAGAGGTTCAAAAAAGAAAAATAGACCACTAAGTTTGTACAAAATAGGAAACTAAACTAAATTATCAGTATCTCAATAGAAGGATAAAATAAAATAGAACTGTTTTATCAACTAAACCCATGGTATTAACAAAAAAATGTACATTTACTTAACCCTCCCAATGTAAACATAACATACACATTTCGATTACTAGTTAAAGTTACCAATGATGCGCCCAAATGCAGTCTGAGGCACTTCCATGGTCTCAAACACAGGCTCACAGTCTGTGACCAGGCTTTCTAGCACACAGCGGGCCAGGAGAACCTGCTCCTTGGATCCTTGCAACAGGAAGCACACCTCACTCTTGGAGCCGGAGTCAGACAGGATCCTAACGTGGGCTCCAGACTTCTGAGTAACCTGGAAACACAGCACAAACTATTTTTCAGGAGCTGTCAAAACTAAAGAAGAATCTAAGGCAGGCCGTAATCTCTAATTTTTCTATGCTCACAAAGGCTGTGTTAAAGGCAGGAGGTCTGCAGCTCACCACATCTAAAAAGGTGGCCTGGTATCTTGAGATGTTCCTGTAAATGTCTACAGGGAGAACCATCTTCGACACTTCAATATCTGCCTCTTCACCTAATCAGAATCAAACAAAGACAAACTCTAATCAGAGGTAACCTCATGTAATGTGTCAAGAGTGGTCTCTTTACTCACTGCTACTGCTGAGGTGGCGGTAGAGTATGTATCCCACTGTGGCCCCCACAGACAGACCTGCTGCCAGAGCCACCACTTTCCCTGAGGTCAGGCCCTGGGGCCCATCTCTAATGGCATCCATGAGGGCGCTCCACCTGAAATACAAACAGTACAGTCTTCTTTCAACTGTAAAAGCTGTCACCCCAGACACAAGCTCAGGCAAAGCTCCATGGTGTGACTACCATTGTGCTAGTATAGCCCTATTTTGGCACTTGTTTTTCCCCTTCTGTCGAGTGAAATGTAGAATTCAAATGAATTATACATTTAATTCATTATTACATGTTTGATACATGCTGCAGGCTTTTTTTAGTAGTAGTCTTGATGTGAGAAGTGCTTAACTGTTAAGGTAAGGTGATGGACGCCATGCTGCTGTAACAGAGGAGAGGAGACCGGTGCCATGCAGAGGACTCTCACTTTGACACGAGCACTTTGGGACCGGGGCAGACAAACACGTGCGACTGTGAGATTCCCACCTCCATCTGGGACCTCCACAGTCTGCTCTTAGCTGGACTATTAGAGTGACGCTGGGACAGTTCATGCAGAGCAAGAACACACTTAGGCAAAACCTAATCAGTCTTGAGTTGGGACATAAACACCTGACAAAACAACCCAAGCAACCCTAATCCAAAGACGGGGAGTGTCCTAATATGTTCCACCATAGCAGCTCTTAGAGGCTGCATTATTTATCGAATGATGAGGCTAAAGCTACTCCGTTAGCAGAAGAGAATCAATACAAAGGCCTTTTTAAATTATAGCTAATCTGTACATGATTGCCACGTATGGCATACACATACACATAACATATTCATGACGCAGAGGTAAAACTGTCAATGCCAGGTTAAAAAAGGCAAATAAAAGTGAGTAAAACAGACTTACAGAGCTTGCCCTTCCTATCGCAAAAGCTGTCACTGTCAAGCTATGGCACAGACACGTGCGGACCGGAAACACAAACTAAACCGGATGTTGTTTGTAGAAGCGTCCCAAGCTTTGACATAAAAACCCAAGGTACAGTTTTAACATAGTCGGCGTGTAGATAAAATTTAATTTATTTATATCACATGAACAGGACAGAATTCAACTGGCTGAACATTTTAAAACCATTTTAAGAAAATACAAAATATACATTTTTGTTTTTGTTGGTGTAGATGAGTAGATAAAAACAACAGATATCAGTAGCTCCCTTATTCAAGATTGAGAGCGACTGAATCCCATGCAGCATTGTTGGGAGCAAACGTGTTCACAACTGGTACAAACACAAATTAACAAGAGAAATAGAACTTAAACATTTCTTTACAGACTCTACAATGTTGCTTCACTAATTCCAAGAAGCCGCACACATTCTATTGCAATTGTCTTATGTGTTTATAAAAGTGTTTCATAAAATTATAATAACATTTAAAAAAAAAAGTGGTGCAGCTTTTCTTGAGCGTTGAGGACCATGCAACAATGTACAGACACAATGATAATTTTCATAAAACATTCCTCATGCCTTTAAAATTATTTAGATACATAATTATATATATCCTTTCTCTTAAAATTATAATTTCATTATTTCTTTCCTCCAACCTTTAGACAAAAATTACAGTAATCTTTAGTTCTTATTATTAAACATTTGGTTGAGGGCTTGGTTGGCTGTTAGTGTTCTGTTCTTGGCCGTTTTTTGTTTTGTTTGTTCTTCTGTTTTTCTAAACAAAATTTAAAAGGGAGAGTTCATGCCCAGCTTAGTCTCAAACTGCAGCTTCTGCCTCTTCTGGTATCGCACTCTCACTCTGAAAACAGATCAAACAACTTAATTAATAAATTACAGTTTGAATTTATATGAAAATACTTATGCTATTATGATTTATATTATTATTATTATTATTTTTTTTAATTTTAAAGCTTAGTAATGAATATGATTAATTTACACAAGGCTTGCTAAAGCTACAGTTTAGTCACTGGCCTCTTTATTTTTTATTTAGCTACCATACATTGTCTAGGAAACTTATAAACATAAACATGTGACTTCCATGAGGTGTGCGGAACGTGTACCGTATTTCATGCATTTTGACGACCTCGTTGACCACCACCACCAGCAGAGGGGACAGAGACATCAGCAGCCAAGCTAACAGAGGGATATCCTGCAGTTTGAAGTCCAGGGGACTGTTCTGGTCTCGCCATAACTGGTAATCCACTGTGGCTTGCACCATCTGACCTAGCAAACTATAAACACAGAAAAGAACTATGAAAAAACTATGCTCTATCTAAGGTTGCAGAATTATGTGAGACATCATCCAGGTAACAAAAATCTGGATGAAGGTTTTACCGAACAACAAACAATAACCAAGATTTGAGCTGGGCAAACTGATAAAGTTAATGTGACTTACATCACAGGGACAGTAAGGCACCACCAGGTGTTACTGAAGGGACTCTTTCTCCACAGAGACTGAGAGCGATGCACGTAGCTCAAAGAAATCACCACTGAGAACATGATATATTCAGTCTAACCAGGTTTAACAAAAATACATACAAGAATCAATGTGAGTTAAGACCCTTACCAGTATGTAATACCAGGAAGGCTGCCATAACCTTCTGAGTCAGTAGCAGACTGCTGGACAGCTGCCCAAACCACTTAGGAGCCTCAGCAGAGGAGCTGGTTCATAATAAAAAAATAATAATTATAATAATACCAAGAAAGAGGCCAAACATTATTTAAATTAATAATTTGTTAAAATTATGATAGATTTGTTCTTTTTGCATTTAAAATTTCAGAAATATGACCGATCTGTGTCCCCAGACACAAGGCAAACAATTTCAAATCTAATACAGCTTTTACTGATAATTTGTTATGTAATGTTGACTTGTTCTTTATTATAAAAACCTTGGACATGATGGCCAAATTGTTTATGATATTATTTGGTGTTTTTGGTACAAGAAAGCAGAATAAGCCTCATTTGGGTTGCTATGTTTCAAAACCAGTTGGAAATCATCAGTGCTATTGCAGCCTCTGCAGTTCAAATGGGAATAGGCTCTTTGCACAACGGTGCCTGGACAGACACTGTTTGTCTCGCAGTAATCATCTGTACCGCTCATACTGTAACTCTAGGGCAGCTATTCCTAAACCCTGCAGAATTGTGGTCCCCTTATCAACTTAATGATCTCTCGGGCACTATGTAATGTTTTTCCTTTTAAACTAATAAATAAAAACACACACACCGCTCTGCACGGTGGCAGAGCGGCTAGAGCTTCTGCCTCTCAATAAGGAGATCGTGGGTTCGAATCCCGCACCACCCCAACATCGTGGTTTCGAATTCTGAACCACCCCAACATCACATGATCTCTCTGGGTGGAGTCTGCATGTCCTCCCCGTGTTACCGTGGGTTCTCTCCGGGTTCTCCGGCTTCCTCCCACCGTCCAAAGACATGACTGTACAGGTTAATTGAGAACTCTAAATTGCCCCTAGTGTATGAATGTGAGAGTGAATGGTTGTCTGTCCTTGTCTGTCTCTCTGTGTCAGCCCTGCGACGAGTTGGCCACTGTCCAGGGTGTACCCCGCCTAAGGCCCAAAGTCACTGGGATAGGCTCCAGTCACCCGCGACCCCTAACGGGAATAAGCGGTAGAAAATGAATGAATGAATGAATGAATGAAAAACACAATAAGTGCTGTAGGAATAAAACTTACTTAAAGTGATAAATTAAATCAAATATGTATTGTCAAGTGGATTTTAAACTTTTCTGCTTGTTGTGTGGACAACCACTAGAGGCCCCCTTACAGTACTTCTGTACTTTTCCGGACCCCACATTAAGAAAAAAAAAAATCAATACAATTATGCAATATGTGGACAGTGAATTGTGGCTGGATGTCACTGACTACATTGACAAGAGTTGAATACTGAGATAATACGTTTATAAAGGTAGGTCTTTGTCTCGCTTATGCTAATTTTGGAGGCAAATATCTATTAAAACAACTGCAAAAACGGAATTCATTTTCACATAAAAATCAATCAAATAGTCTACTGTAAATATTTATTGGTTTCTTATTTTATACATCATCTCATTTGTCAAGTCTTTAACAAGTTGTCAGTGACAACAACCAGCAACTTGCCGTGTACCGCGTAATCAGTCAGTATTTACTGATTTTAGCACGACTCTGTAAAAATAGGGATACAATTGAGGAGAAAGTAGTACAATATCTGTTCTAGTGACAAGGGGCTCTGCCGTGCACAGAGACAATTGTGGAAGTTCTGAGCTTTCACATGAGTCCATTTACTGAAAATGAGAAAACAACCCAGTTGTTAAATAAGGCACTTCTTATTTAAACCAATGAGAGCACAGACTATAGCCTCCCGTTAACGTTTTACGTTTAAAGATGTTATGCCAATACCTTGCTGTGAAGATGGAGGCACAGCTGGCAGTGCTGTTTTCTGCGAGCGTCAGATTACTGCTGCGACAGACCTCCTGCAAAGTGAAGCCGAAGGCCAGCAGACAGGCACACACCGACAGGCCAAACTTCAGCAGGAAACACCCCAAGAAGTAGTTCTGAGTCTGCCCACGCCACATTTAATAATCATGTTATAATAGTTATAATAGTTTATATAACATTAAAGACAGACATAGCTTAGATGTACTTTGGCTAGATACCTTCTTCGGTATGGCGTTGAGGTTTTTTCCGGTGGCTACAGTCATCACTGAACTGTCAGGAGGTTTGCCTAAAAGGGACACACTGCCACAAAACACACAATTAGCAAAACCCAATTGCTGGCAACAGTGTAATAACAATGTACTACATCATCATAAGAAAAATACTGCCCTCAGAGATATTTCATTTGATTATTTCCGAAGCACAAAACTTAATACTAGTTCAAGTGAGGTGGCATAAATATAGCACCATATGTGTTTTTTTAAGATGTTACAAAAATGTAAATATGCAATGAGCAATACCTGAGCAGTGGACAGCTAAAGCAGGACACCCAAAGAATGTCAGTGGTATTGACAGGAGGAGGCAGTTGGGCCAGGCATGCTAAGAACTTCATATAAATATAATGTTACCAAATCATCATAATCATTACAACATAATATTAAATATAAAATGTGCTAATATAAAATCACCTGGATGATAACAAGACTAAGTTGACACTGAAGGAGGAAAAGAAAGCACTTGCGGATGCCATAGGTAGTGTGTCTGGCCTGAAAAGGACAAAACGCAAATAACAGCAATTCCACTATTATTAATGAGACCCATTTCAGCCACAAGCTCCCATACCTGCTCAATGAGACGGACCATGCTGACACTCTCCCCCCGGTGAAAACTGACAGAGCAACCCAAACTATTGAGCTGTCCAGACAGCCTCAGAGGGGTCAGGCCTTCCAACTCTCCACTGAACCCTCCACCAGTGGCGTAACCGAAAGTCTCCCATGAGCACTGTGATGGGTACAGAGGGTCCAACGATATGCTGTTCACACAAAAATCCAAAGTCTAATTACAACGACAATAGATGATTCTTGCAATTAACTATTAATCAAGACTCACAATATATACATTATATTGTTTGGACAACAGCAAATAATAGGTAAGTAGTAAGAAAATGTGCTTTAAATGTGTATTTTTAAATACTGAAATGTACACTCTCTGCCATACCTGAGGTCACTCTGGAGGAAGAGGCGGCTGTTGCGGAAGTTGGCGGAGCTGCCCAGACAGCATGTAACCTCCCTGTTCTCCTGCATGATCTTCATCATCTCACACATGGCTGAGGGAAAGTGTGGAGCAGTTATTTACCAAACTGGACCTAAACCTCTAGGTTTATGTTGTGGAACTCACTGTCGGGAGTGCAGTCTGTGAAGAGTGGCACCAACAGAGGCACATTATCTATGTTTTTCAGGTGCGGGCGAACCTGGTGGATACCACGAGGTAGTTTGGCCTGAAAATACAGTAGGGTTAAGTATATACAGTATTAAGTACAAACAGACAGAGCCCAAGGGAATCATATAACATATTTTAGACAATTACTATATTACTATATTAGCATAAATCAAGGTTACCCTATTGCAATCCTCCAGGAAGCTGGGCACATCACTGTCTGTGGGCTGGAAACTGACCATGTCTGAGTGAGCCTCCTCCTCAGGCAGAAGAGGACCCTCAGCTTCATCCCGAGAATCTGAAACACCATGGCACTTCAGTTTGGTAAATCACTTCACCATGTACACATTTAAATGGATTGATGAGTCATTCCATAACCAGACATTTGTGTGCATAGATACATGATTAAATCAAATCCCTTAAGAAGGGCTCTGACCCAAAATGTCACATGTGGTTCACTGGAGATGCCAATTATGCCTATAACCTGATAATAGCATTTCTTGACACATCAACCAAAATTACACAATTCAAGGTTTGAGTGTTGTTAGCAGAACATTATAGAGCAAATCTCTTAATTGTGTCTGATTTATCAGTGGCCTAATTGCATCCTCAAACACTGACCAAGATAATGGCACACTGTGAGCTCACTTTGCCGTTTGTTTCTCACATTCAGGCCGCAATTGGTTTCAGTTTTAAAAAATGCCTCTGTACAGTTTTGTTGTTTGTGTCAATCATAAAATAGATTGTAGTTACAGTAATTCAAGGAGCAGATTAATTGGGGGAGTTGAATCATCTGGCTCCGGCTGGCTGGTCATAACATCCTATAATGTCCCTCGGTGGTACCTTGGTTTAGGTCCTCATGGAAAGAGCCGTGGCTGGGGCTGGAGGGTGCACCATCACATGGACTGTCTCCGTTTGGCGTCAGAGAAATGTGACAGTTCCAGCCCGTCTCCAAACCCATCTTCTCTGCAAACACCTGGACCCAAAAGTAATTTCATAAATTGCAGAATACATCAGATTAATTTTACACGCATATATAATCCTGAACTTTTCTCTGACACTTACTCCATCTTTAAATCATAATTAAACTTTAGGGTCAGCATACCCATGCATTCACTGCATAATAAACTTGTCAGAACCATCACTATCATAAATAGATTTTTCATTTTCTTCTATCAGACCAGTGTTTGTCATCATACCTTGAGACATCTTGTCAACAAACCACAAACACTGGTCTGATAGAAGAAATTTAAAACTCTATAATCAAAGAAGACCAAATGAGTACTATCATGAATGTCTGATGATGTAATTTAAACAATCCACAGAAAGCCAAATAAAGCCACTCTTAATAATTCTTATTTGTATTCGTATCGTATATGTTAGTGACAAGAGTTAATTAGAAGTAAACTACAAAAATTCTATTTTGATATCCAGTCCGTACCTTGCTGCGCAGTTCGTCCTCCATTGAAAAGTAGACAAAGCGGATACACGCGGTGACCAGAGCATCAATGAGTCTGACTGTATCCAGTCTGGCCTGAAACTGTGAGGACACCATCCCAATGAAGATCTGACCGCTGAGGGCATTCACACAGTCTTCTCTCTCCGCCCCCTCCCCAATTCCCTCTGTGCATGGGACAGAGATGAAAACAAATATATCAGGAGTCAGGACATTTGTTTTTCTGACTATTCCAACTGATTTCCAGGTTTGTGTAATTGGTTTTAGACTATTGTATTAAAATGTTTCCATTAACATTTGCATTTGCTTTCGGTATAGCACACGTACCATCTGAACTCCAGCTGTTTCGGCAAGAGCCATGTTTGAGGGGAGTAGTGGAGGGCAGCTCCAGTCCAGAGAAAACACACGGTCCTGGGGCAAGCTCCACACATTTCCCATTGAGCTGACTGGACAGGGACACTTGCATGGGTTTATAAGCAAAGGCTGAGCAGTAACCGGACAGACAGGCACGCTGGTAGAAGTCCAAGACTTTCTTTCTGCAAAACATGAAAGAGATACAA
This sequence comes from Rhinogobius similis, assembly GCA_019453435.1. Lineage (NCBI taxonomy): Eukaryota > Metazoa > Chordata > Actinopteri > Gobiiformes > Gobiidae > Rhinogobius > Rhinogobius similis. Next base: position 16,122,987 of record CM033636.1, on the reverse strand, counting down.
GTTAAAGCAAAAACGCAAGAACAGTATTTGAAATGTTGTCCTTTGTGGCATGGACTGTACCGGTCTGAGCCTGAGAGGGGGTAAATGTCTGTACCGTCCCAAAAATCTGTGCAAGCCTCCAAGATGAGGTCAGCTGATCCATGAGAAAGCATCTGGACATGATCTGTATCAGAAACAGATATATGACGATATATGCACCAAAGACAGTTTCTCTTGTTGTTTATTCCAATATTTGTTGTCAATAAATTTAAACTCCCAAATAGAGCTTAATTAGACTGTATAAAAAGCCTTTATGAATAAGGTTTCAGTGAAGAACATTCAGCGCAGTGTGTACTCTGGTGTGAAGTTAAAAGCCATAATTAAATAACTCACTGGAGGAGGAGTCTCGCACAAACAGAGAGATGAGGTGAGAGAGGGGAGGCTGGCGCTTGATGAAGTAATGCAGTCGACGAGAAGAAAGCTCCTTAGTTTTCTCTCCTGAAGGCAGCTGGTATAGAGCCAGGTGGTTCTCCTGTTTGAACAGCTCCCGCGCTCCTGGAGTGAAGCCTGTGCAAAGAACACGCTTTTACATATCGACAGAATTTTTGGTCGGCACTTACATAACAACAACGTAGAACAAGTTGCCCGTGTACACAAAGCTTTTTTCTACTTTCTGCACACGCTTTTTTTATTAAATGTAAAAACATTAAGAACATTAGAAATAATATTACTATTATATAAAATTACATTGTTACCTATGAGTCGAGAGAGTTCACAGAGGCCCCAGGGCACATTGACAGGCTGGACGGTGCCGTGGCTCTCCTGAATTGCCAGGTTGGACAAGTGGTCGGAGAATCTGCAGAGCTGCTGCGTCACACTGGCATTACACAGGTTTAACATGATGTTCAGACCCAGAGGTTTGAGAGAGGGCAGGTGACACTGCCAGGACAGGTCATCAAACTGGATACTAGCAGGGTTCTGCTGGTCCTGGGACAGGCTCAGCATCTCCAGGTGGTAGTCGCACACAAAGTCGTCTGCCTCAGCCTCAGGGCAGCCAAATCCAAACTCCTTCAAGAGAATAAGGAAGAGTGCCTATTTAACATCCATCCTCTCCATAGGCCAAATAAACCAAATAATAAAAAAAATATTTGGAATCAATGAGCCTTTGAGCTTCTGACGCACTAAATCTTGTCTAATAGTTAAAGTGCATAAAACTGATTTTCATGCTTTTATAAGCATGGTAAATATTTATAATACATTTACACCAGTCAAGTGACAGCAAAGAAAAGTTCCAAAAGTAAAAGTTGAAACTCACATGTATCAATGCTATCAATACACAAAATCAGGTTGTTGTAAATATTGTGTGAATTAGACTGGTTTTGGCCCTTGTTTACTGTGGTTGAAAGGTAACAGTCTTGGAATTACATCTACGTACAGTGCAATCCCAGTACTCGCACTTGCACATTTCAAATGCGTAGTCACGACAAGCCGCTGAAGCGCAAAGGCTTTTGTTTTTCTTCTCAAAATCTTCAATGTAATTATGTTACCTACGTTTTGGTGAACTTGGAAGTCCAACCTGTCAAATGCTCTTTAAAATTAGAACACAGTGGTTACAATTGAAATTGTGTGTTCTCCTCACCTGTCCCTGGTCGTCCTCTCCTCCCTCAGTGTCATGGCTGAAGCTCACATTGGATCCAGAGTGGTGTTTGGTCCGAGTGCGTGTGGTCTGCCCACTTTTTCGAGGCCTTAGGTTCTCTGTGGATGGGGCAGTATCCTGTGATATTTCACTGGGTTCCACACCATCCACTTGGGACCCTCCAGTCTGACATAGCAGTGCCTCCCCCTCCTGGGCCTACAATAACAGAGGTCACTTGGGTTTGGCAGATAGATTACAGACACAGGCATTAATGCTTTGCCATCCACCTCATCCTGGTCCTCCTCTGTGTCTATCCTGCAGAAAGAGTTGACGGACAGGTCATCCCTGAGGTCATCCTGACTGTTGTGTGGAGGTTCCACTCTCCCACTGAAAAACAGCACCGTCTCAGGACTTGGGTTTGGCCACGACAGGACACCCTGCTTATCCACGCAGCATAGAACCTATGTACAAATTGCATAACAGTTGTCTTTATTCAAATATGCACCAGAAATGTATTTGATTTGTCCTCAACTATCATATTCAAATGTGACATATTAACGGTAAACTTACAGTGACAGAGCCCAAGATGTGCAGAAGGCTCGAGGTATAGCACAGTGTCTGAGAATCTCCCTTCAACACTCCAACCAGGTGCCTCCACACACAGCGCAGCATCTCCTGCACACAATACAATTACATGCATAATAATGCTAATACACAACCAAATGGCATTAATGACAAAAAAGAGAAATCCTTGTATATGAAAAGCAGTTGGTGGGAAAACGGAAACAAAAAAATTGCTCTTAAATCAAAGAAAGACAGAAGAACACAAAATGTAATTAATTGTTTTCAATGTAATCAACATTTAATACAAAATAAAACTAGTCCCAGAACTATCTTGTACATAATAATTTTTCATTTCTAATGCTGAGACAAAGCCTAACACAGTAGCTGTGCCACTGCTACCACATTTCAAAAACTTGTTTTGAAATGAATGAAAGATGAACTGCTCATGTGGGGAAATGACAGAAGGAGCTCATCATGCAATACACAATACTATTTTATCAAATCACTGACAAGGCAAAGCGAAAGTAGGCAATGTCCCTTTCATTGCCTTTACAAAGGTCTATAAATATAAGAGAAACAAAGCTGGATCAGGGTCGCATGTGTGATGATTAGTCCCATCTATCACTAATCATCACACGTGACTAATCTGAGGAGTATTGACTAATCTGAGGAAGGTCCTGGAAAACTGGAAGCAGAACCAATGACACCAATGACATCAAGACATTTATGACCAATCAGAACCAAGCAGTGAAAAGGACAAGCAATGCAACAGGAACATTAGACAGTTTCAGTTTTAGAAGCTGTGATGTTTCCCTGATAAATAGTGCCACGTCATATATTTTTAAAATTATCATAATGATCGGAAATGAATGAGGTCTTTCTGTTGTTGGTAAGCAAAGCCATGTGCAGGAGTCCTCAGGAGGGAGGCAGCAGTGAGAAAAGGTTCAGGCAGGTGGAGGAGGAGTTGAGCGAGACAGTGAAAGTTATACCTGAGAGGAAACCACTTCGGTGTAGCTGCTTAGTGTGTCCTCAGAAAACTTAGCAAGCTGGGGCAAAAACACAGCAGGTTAAGGCACACAGGAAGCACTTACAGCTTATCCTCTGTGAGGGTTAGACTGTTAAGACTAACAATAACATGGCTATGAGGAAAAAGTCCATCTGTATCAGTCTAATCCATATCCATATTTTAAATATCCAAGTGATGCAGGTTATTTCCATTAGTACAACATGACCTGCACCCATGCAGTTTCCCCTTTAAAAAGACATATTCTTATATGACTAAAGTAGTCCTTCCTAATTTCACATCAGTTCCCAGAAAACAAATAACATTAAGAGATTAAAGTGTTGAATGGAAGCGCTAAAATCTACTGTACTGTACTCCTGTTCAATGACTTTGAAGAGACCCAGTTTATTTGATAAACCCTAACCCTGGTAATTTCAGTTTACTTTGTGACACTTGTCTCCCATTTGGCCATCGCCACAACTCAGTTACTAGGTTGGAGGCTGATTGTAGTCTTCTGGATTTGTTCAAGAGTTATTCGTGTAATTTAGAGTGTGTGTGTTTTTTTTAAGGATAAACAATCTTAGTGTGTCCCTACCAGACCAGCTGGAGATGCTTTGCTGAACTCGGCCAGGACCCGAGCCTCTCCAAACGCATTTACCAGAACCCACATGACCGGGAAGAGCAGTGGCAAAATGGGCAGGACTCCCATCAGCTAATCAATACAAGCATAATCAATATACATGCTACACATCAGTTTAGAACAATACATTTGCTTTACATCAATAAGCCTCTCCTTTTTAGGCTGTAAAAACAGCAATTTAGGATGACATTTTACCTGGAGCTGACAGAAGTTGTACCAATGAGGTGTAAGACTGGGAGCATCACAAAAAAATCGGATAGTATTGACAATTAAAAAGGCAGTCTGAGGAGAAAGCACAGAGGAAAAAGTTAGACATAAAAAAAGAAAACAACAGCCAAAAGTGAAAGTGGACTGAGGGTTCTCACCAACACTACAGGACACACTAACTTAGTGATGACTGACTGCACAGTGAAGCGTTCATTATCCAGCACAGTCACCGGACGAGATAGCGCCAACTCCAGGCCATTTCTAAAAACACACACTGCATTTGTTTCTACTTGAACAGATTTTCTAGACGTGTACACATATCTCAATTATAAAAGGTGCTGTACCAGTGTAAGTGCAATTCATTTGTGTTTTTTGTTTAAAAGGAATGTCAAGATGTACATGTCGTGTTACTGTGCTTCGATGACATTGGTGTTGTTCTGTACGTAAAACAGGATATTTCAGTCATTCTTTATCAAAGAGATTAAATTAGGAAACCAAAAAACTGAATAAAATCAAAGACTAGCCTCTACAACCAGTCTTAAAAATGTGAAAAGCAGAACTAGTTCATTTTAAACTGTTTGCAGAGGTCTAAATTAATTTGTTCCAAACACGTTCCAAGCATTCTAATAATTCACCCATAATGAGTTTATAAGTGCTTTAAACAACCTTCGGAGGCCAGACTGGAGTTTGGTCGTCACGGTGACACTAACAGCAACTAGATTGCTAATAGTTCACTTACTGATTCGAAGATAATAAAACACTTTATAATTAGATGCAGACAACACACAGCTGTCTCATTTTCACTTACAGCTTATCCTTTGTGAGGGTTAGACTGTTAAAACTCACAATAACATGGCTATGAGGAGAATGTCCATCTGTATCAGTCTAATCCATATCCATATTTTAAATATCCAAGTGATGTAGGTTATTTCCATTACTACAACATAGCCACCTGCACCCATGCAGTCTCCCCTTTAAAATGACATATTCTTATATGACTAAAGTAGTCCTTCCTAATTTCACATCAGTTCCCAGAAAACAAATAACATTAAGAGATTAAAGTGTTGAATGGAAACTGTCTCATTCTCACCCTAAGAGCTGCTTTTACAATACATCTGTACTGGGGAAAATGTTTAATACAAATTTTATAATAATCGGATACAAATCTTGAAATTTACCTGACCGTGTCCAGCACAGGCGTCCGAACTACTCTGAAAAGTCGGTGATGCTGGGGACTCTGGGGCCCTCTCTTGTCTGTGGCTTGGGGAGAGGGAGGGGGAGAGAAAGGGGGGAAGAGGTCCCCGGGCTCCAAAACGATATGCTCATCATCCTGAAGAGAACACAAAAGGTTGAGTCATCACCACTCTCATGATCAACAACAATAACACTTTCTTCATCTGCAAAAAGGGCCCTGGACTTCGCACTAATACAGTAGTTTCTGCCAATCTCTGATTATTGATCATCGGAAGCTATTTTTCTTGTCTTTTATATAGACTAATTTTTTTTGCTGAAAGCTGGGACTTGGTAAAAAATAAACCCCTCTACCATTTCTGCAAACTAAAACCATAAGACAAAACACAGTTAAAAATGTAGTGCAGCAGAAATATCTCAAATTTTGTGAAGTAAAAATAAAAGGTATCCACTGAAAAATTTACATAAGTGAAGTACATATACCTAACCATTTTACTTAAGTACAGTCCTATTACTTTTGTACTTCATTACTTTCCACCAAACAATAGAATGTAAAATAATGATCTACGTATGTTACAAGTTTCATATTAAATACCAGAAAAAAAAACATAAATACAGGATATCTTTAATGCTTCAATTGTCAATGTATATTTTTTCTGTTAAAACAAAGGTTAGATGACAAACATACCTTGATCCCTCTAAGAGAAGCAAAAGCCTCCTGTCCCGGTCTCAAGGCGATGACGTCTCCCTCTACCAGCAGGCTGACAGGACAGTTGATGAGCTGAGAGTCTCTGTAGGTCCAGTGGAGAGACCAAGATGGGGAGGTAGGGGTGTAGAGGTCGGGGTACATAGATGTGGCCCAGTAAACATCACCCACACAAGCAGATAGGTAGTCTGAAACAAAAGCGTAGAATTACCATTATTTATTCTGTAGTTGAGAATAAGAATGATCTGTTTAGGTTTATAGCTTAACTTGAATTAAAGTCGACATCCAACTACTGAAAATCTGTCTCCTTAGCAACCAATCTTTCTATAAGTACGAGGGAGAGGCTTACCATCGAGCTGGCCTATGATAGCTCTCAGGCGGCGGACCATCTCTGTTCTCTGGAGCTTCTGCTGTCGCCAGACCAGCAGCAGGTTCACCAGCAGGAGGAGCAGGAGAGCAGCAGCGTTGGACAGCTCCAATCCAGAACTGAGGATGCATGTGAATCATGAATTAGAAACAGCAGCTAGATATTGCTTGTTATTTTGTCAGTAGATAGATTGTAGTCAAAGAGGGCTGCTAGGACATTTACGGTAGAGGTTGCAAAGTACAAAATGGTCAATATATATATTCTGGGCCTATCATTATGAAACAAATTAATAATACCTCAAAACATGACAGAGATATGCAAATACACAGCAGTCACATGATGACGACTTGGTGAACTGACCTGCCCTTGGGTTGGCTGCCATAACAACAGAGAAACCCCAGAATGACCAGCACGGTTAGAGCCACAGCAGGCCAGTGCAGGCAGGAGTGACGGTTCCCATGAAACAGGAAGCTGTTTGCCCATCGTTCCTAATTCAGTCCAACACAAATGCCTAGTTTACAAGTTAGTCACAAAACAAAAACACTGTACATGATTCAAAGTCGGGAGATTGTGGGCACACAAATAAAAAATATGCCTGTTTATGTCACTGCGTTTGTAAATAAAGATTGGCTGATTTGACTAATCTGACTTTCATAATATGAATTGTATTACAAATTAAAAGACTAAATTGAAAGGTTTATGGCTTATACAACCCAAACACTCATGAAGTAACAGTAGACTAGTAAAGCAGGTACCAGAACAGATGATTGTCGTCGTGTGGCCCTCTGGTGCTGCTCTAACAAAGCTGTGAGCTGGTCCCGGAGCTTCCCCAGAGCTTGCCCTGTGGACAAGCCCAGAGCGACAGCATTCTCCCCCTGGGAAACAGCACAAGCAGGGAAACACAACAAGCTTAAAATATGTTTGTTCATAATCACAAAACTAGTGATATAATTTAACATGTTTCATGTTGTTCTGTAAGTATTTGAAAATCTTTCCATTGGTAATCAAAAACAGTTCAGTTTATTTAAAACAAAAAAAGCATGAATCAGAACTCAAGAATCCAGTCAGTGAGAACTACTATTTTCCCATGCCCCAGGATCCTGCTCTTTGAGCTCATCCAGACATTCTGGGGCCAGGACTTTTGGTTGGAGATAGCTATAGATACATAGATACATAGATACATAGCTACATAGATACATAGATACATAGATACATAGAGAGATAGAGAGATAGAGAGATAGAGAGATAGAGAGATAGATAGATAGATAGATAGATAGATAGATAGATAGATAGATAGATAGATAGATAGATAGATAGATAGATAGATAGATAGATAGATAGATAGATAGATAGATAGATAGATAGATAGATAGATAGATAGATAGATAGATAGATAGATAGATAGATAGATAGATAGATAGATAGAGAGATAGATAGATAGATAGATAGATAGATAGATAGATAGATAGATAGATAGATAGATAGATAGAGGTATGATTGAACCATATAGCAGGGCTTTGCAATAAATACAATTTTAATCGAGATTGAGATTCAGCACAGCCCTATCAATTAGTAAATGTTGCAAAAAATACTTAAATTGTCAGCACTGTGTTGAAATCCATTGAGACAGAAACATTCCACACTTCTGTGAACCTATGGCCTGTGAAGTAACTTATAAGCTGTCTGTCCAAACAAACCCACACTAAAAATATGTGTTATAGTTAAGGTTCAACCTTTTCTGTCAGCGCAAAGTTAAACCCAGAGTGGGGATTTTGGTTATGAAATGTAAATTCCCAATGCTTTTTGCTTTTTTGTCACTGTCTTGCAGAACAATCAAATACTAGGAGTTTAAATGGATGACTGAAGCTAACCAGTCTGTGGGAAACTTCTGAACATGTTATTAAATGTCATGGAGAAAAGAAAAAAAAAACTTCATACCATTACAATGTTTAAAATTGTAATAAATTGTGTGTTCAACAGGCATGAAGTCCTCAGTGCACATAAACAAATGTACTACTCGTAATGAGCTTGGTTTGAGGAGCAAACTCTTCAGAGACTCTGCATAAACACCATGAACTTCACAACCACCTATTACCTGCTTCTTATCCTGCGTCTCCATGGTAACCACAGCTGCTCAGCATGCTCCGCCTCCTCAGGAGTCACGCCCAGCAGGTGTGGTCCCTTCAGCGACGCTCCACTCTGGGCCTGGGGGGATGGTACAACAGGTATGTGTCCTGGCAGTCCCGGGACACACAGGAGGGCTGAGTCCAGAGTGGGCCCAGAAGTGATATCGCCCAAGGTCCTCTCCAGACTGCTCCAGCACTCAGTACAGTTTTGTCCACTATTGGCTGCTTCTCATAATGATTAAGATGAATCCTGTGGAGATCAAACAAGTTTATAATGCACAGCAAATTCTGTACATTTACAATACACACTGTCTTTGACTTTGACAAAAACTGTCTTTTTATTGAGTGTACCTAAAACATTTGCATTCATTCTTATCATCTCCAGAGTAGTCCAGTCTCTACTGGACTACAATTCTGCCATGCTGAGCTTGTGATCTCGGCATCTCCGAGCCAAGGACTTTGTTGTTGAACATGCAGGTGAACTCATTCTGCGGAGGTGAATTGTTCAGAAGTAATGGACAAACATAAAAAATAAGGTACTGTGTGTTCTTGAGATCCAGACCATAGTAGAAAAGTATGATTAAATTGTCTTGTTGTCCATACTAGTCATCTGCTGGTCTGCAATTTCATCAATGATGCCCTAGTTTTCTACTTTGCTTGTAAAGTGACTAATCACAATTACTAAACATAGAATGTTGTGGTGAAAAATGTAATATGTTTTTGGAATGAATAGTTCACATTTTCAATTGAATTTCATTTTCAATTTCAATTCAATTGACCACTGAAAGCACAATTCCATTCATGGTGTAATAATTCATTTATTGACATTTTTGACCTATTTAACAAGGAAAGTCTCACAGAGATATGGAAATTCTTTTTCAGGGGAGTCCTGACCCCAGAGAGGTGTAAAGTTAAGATTGCTCACAAAAACGAGCAAAACTACTTGATGAGATTATTCAAAATCCCATAAAAGGGTAGTGCTCAGTGGCTAATTATCCATGTGCAGCCAGTCATAGTGCTGCAAGTTTGATTCCAGCCCCGACAATTTGATGAATGTCCTTCCCTTTCTCATCCTCATCACACACTACACTGCACGGTCCAATAAAGCCTAAGGCCTTAAAAATAACTAACAAAAAAGGGGACTTCAAGTGCCTATGGGCCACTCTTTGTTTGGCAATAAAACTCCTGACAACAGATCCTCTCACTCTGACCACATAGGCAGGTTCCTCTGGCACAAAACACAAGACAAGTCAGCACTTTGTATTGGCCAGGGCCATAGCACTCTGCCCTTCATACAGCCAACCACAAGCTCCAACCTGGACCAGTTCAACATTCAAAGAATAAAGCACTCAAATATGCTTAATTACATCAGTCCATCCCATCTGAAGTTTACTGCACATCCATTGAGTGGACTAAATCGGGAGCAGACTACTACAGATGGATTAAACCTGTTAATCCCTGTCGGGAAAACTCACACTACACTGAACAACAACTAAGAATAGAACTGGCACTTTCTAGTAAGATTAACCCCATATTAAATGCTATTGTTGGTTTACCTGACTTTTACCTCAGATGAGATATTGGCAATGCCATCCATTTCTAAGAAGGTGGGTCTGTAGTATGCACTGTATCCTGTGGTCAATGTTTGAGACCTGGTTAAGTACTTTGGTTACAGGTGGAAATACAACGTAATGTAATAATACACGAAATGGTGATAAATGACCCAGCCGTATATTTGTATATATGTTATCAAGTTTGTTCATTAAAAAATACATTGTATTGAAATCTGACGCCATATCCAACGAAGCACAGCTACGAGGATATGATAAAATAAATAGACGCAGAGAAAAAGACAAATACAAATTGTGTAAAACAGGATATCTAAAGGGCATACAGTGACTTTGTCAATACTGACCCGTGTGAAGGTCTAACGCCGTCACAGAAAAGAGGTCACCCAGATGCCACAATGCACGCGTGTTTATGATAAAATAACAATCGTGGTCTACTTGTTTTAAATCTCCGTCAATAATTTAGCCGAACTCGACACAGGCGTCTCCTTCATGTCAAAGACAGATGCTGATCCGCAGCCCTACCAAAGCACGCGTATGCAGGCTGTTTTCACGGGTTTATGAGCACATACAAACGCTATTCACAATACACCTACCTGGGAGTTATAATCGAGTGTCAAATCAGCTTGTAAAATGTGTTTTTATGATTATAATCCAGGTAGTTCCGCAGGTTTAGTGCCAAGCTGCGGCCATGTTGAGACGTTCTGCCTGGAAGCGGACGGTGACTTGTGATTGGTTACCACGGAAAACTCTGACATCTGATTGGCCAATCCAACAGCTGGCGAACGCGAGTCTGTTTACGGTTCTGTTTTGAAATAGGAAACTTCAGCGTTCACAGGTGACCAGATTTATGTCATGTACATAACGCCTGTGATGCGGTTTTTAATTTTGTGAAGATGTGTTGATTCGAATACAAAAAAAAAAAAAAAAAAGAGTAAAAACGGTGGTCTTGTTAAATTTGGTAAAATCCTGGTTTAAACCTGATTTTTTGTTAATTTTACATTAAAAAAAAAAAAAAAGTTTTCTATGCCCTATTTCTTTCTTCAAAACAACTTAATTTGTTTGAAATGTCTGTATTTTTTATTGACCGTAAAAATCAATAAAATAAAAAGTCACACACTCAATGACACACAAAATACACAAACATGTTTGTGTAACCTTTTTATGCACATTTGGGCATATCAAAGATGGAAAAATTGATTTTGAGAACTTTTAGATTTTGTGTGGAAGCAGATTTGTTTTGTGATTCTACTTCCTAATGTAACCTTATGGAAACACCCAAATTAACAAAACTAATAAAAATGTTTATATAATCTAGTATCCCTAACTATAGTTTTAAAACGATCCAAAACGTGGCATAAAATGCCAAAATTACAAAGGGTTGTGTTTTCTAAGGGTTGACCATTCATAGAAGCACCCAGACAGTCCTCCATAAACAACCTCCAGTCCTACTCCACTGCTGAAAAGAGTAAAAAATAATATACCAAAACAATGCACAATAACAGACGAGGGCTTCCTGATGGTAAAACTGGTCTTTTTGTGCTAAATTGAATCACTTTCTGTAGCCTAAATGTCTTCCTGAGACCAGCTGTCGAATGATGCCTCACCTCTGCAACTCAAATCTATTTGAGTATCTTCAAAAAGGTTGCTAAATGAATGTTGGTTATTGGATGAACACCTTATATAAACTCATCTGGTTGTGATAATATGACACAATCAAAATAAAAGAATGTTTTATTATTCTCTAGGAATTAAAATGTATGCAAAGCATAATATAAATATCCACATTTATTATACATAATTATAAATAATCAAATATTCAGACATATGCAAATATGTATAGAAATGAGATACTGGATTTCATGTTTGATTTTCTATCAAATTTGTTTGGTATTATTTATTTTAATAATTTTGATACAAAATGTAAACAATGAATAATTAATATCAGATTCACAAGCGGCCTTATCATTTTGGCATAAGCTAGTGGTTGGAGACGGAGCTGCTGACAGGAGGATGCACCAGCTCTTTGATGATCAGGGCCAGGGTGTGGCATAGCTCCTTGGCCTAGGAATGAAGAAAAATATTCCATTATGGAAATAATAAAAATAATAAATAACTTGCAATACTTGGAGGGAACAGCTTCTACAGTGAAGTTTGAGACATTTAACTTAGCTACTAGTATTCAGATTTTGTTTACAGTTTAAAGTCTATATGACAGGTTCTCAAAATGTTCTACTTATGACCTTGTTTTGTGGGAGGGCACCTGTGGTAATTATTTACTGTAGTTTTACATCCATGAAGTTGCAGTTTGTGAAGGAAGTTTGAAAAAAAAAAGTTTCAAATTAAAGGAAGTAGTACTGACGTAATCCCTCCATCAAAAAGTGACATTCTATTGAAAATTGAAAACGCTATTGACAATTTACAACTGACAATTGACACATTATTTTGACAGTTTAAACTGTCATCCCACAAACTAAAGGTGTTATCATGTATTTTTTGTCAAATCATAAGTATTGTGTAATTTCAAAATTTTCAAATTGGTTGCTAGGTAACAGCTGTGGAATTACCGCCACCTATGTCATATTTGCTGCTCATGTCCAACCAGGGAGTAACATCTTAAACATGACAAACACTGTCAAACAGGGTGCAAATAGGCTAAATGTTTAGTAATATCTTAAACATAATCATGTTCAGAACGTTTTAGTGAAATGTGTTGTCTAACCTGTCATATAGACTTTGAGTAAGCATACAGTAAAGTAATAACACAAGTAATAACACACAATGAAGAATGAATTTGGTGACCACAACCGAGTATGGAGTGTATGAATACTAAAATGTAAGTGCTTATAGTATTGATATTATTGAGCATCACTACTCTGAGGGTTCCACACAGAACCACTACAGGACAGTACCTGCTTGGTTTGAAGAGAGAATCTATTTGGCCGGAGTGGGTTTCCATAATCAATCTCCACTCCTGGAATTTTTCCCAGCTTCTTTGGGCGAACAGTGCGCATGGCCTGTATGTCCGCTAGGCTGATGTGGAACACTTTCTCCTGCACACAATACAAGACATTAATACTTAGAACATAATGTTTGGACTTTTGAGAAGGGCTTTCTGTTAAAGATTTGTTGGTGTACCTGGGTTTTAGGGCGAATGAGGAGAACTCCATCCTGACTGATGCCGACTATACAGGGAGAAGGAACACCGCGTTGGCTCACCTTCTCAGCCCAGAAAAGGCTGGCGCCAAATAGAGGCTGAGTAGTTGTAATGTCTGAAAAAACACACATGCCCTCAGTTTGTGGTGAGAGAGCAACTATGCAATCATGATTTATTTACATTGTCAAAATGGTTCTTTACATTTTAGTCACAGTAATCACAGTGTCGGTGTAATCCCTTTACATTTTTTGTTTTGTTTTGTTTTTTTGCAATCTATTGTAATGTACTTATATGTGTTTTTACTGTAGCTTGTGAAGCATTTTGTGACCTCGGTCTGTGAAAAGCGCTATACACATAAAGTTTACTTACTAATCCCTTATTTGTTCAGGAGAGATCCATTGTAGTTTCAAATGTGATCTGGACAAAACATTTCAACTTCCATTCAAAAGTAATTTTCAAACTTAAGCAGATTGAAAATAACCTTTGATTCTTAAAACATTGTCCAGATGACTACCTTTGAAAGTGATTAAAGTGTATTTGCACTTTTATTACATTGTAATTAAAAAAGATAACTAACTCAGTGCAATCATTTGAAAGAATGCAAAACAATACCCCAACAGACACCTACCAATGAATCGGACCTTGGCTTCTTGAGGACTGAGGTCCTGCAGTTGTGACATTTGTCCCACACAGAGCGAGAGGAGCTCCTCCAGAGGGCCAGCCCCTTGACCAGGCACATACTGTCTCAGCTCCGCTCTGACACAGGAAAACATTAAGGTAACAAATGTTAATCCTACAACAATGTTAACAATGGTTAAAAGTGTTTTTTTTTTCTTGCAATGTTAGAGATTTTCATAGATTCAGGTAAATAAAAGCACAACAACTGAAAGAAGTGAAACTTGTGACTCACAGCGATGGAGCACTCTGGAGCCCATTGGCCAATCTCTGCAGAGCGGCCAGTTCTGCCGTCTGCTGCACCCCTCCAGAAGCCAGAGACAGTTGAGGGCTCAGGTACTGCTCCAAAAGCTACAACACACAGTGCAAAGAACACATCTAAAACATGTGAACTTGTTTGAATTGATTTTAGTTATTGTCATCCCATTTATTGTAATTGCTGACTCTGAAGTAAAATTGCAAATTGTGGAGGAGGGTAAATTTCTGGAATGCAATACAAGTAAAAAAAAAAAAAGAATACTCATAAGTGTATTTTTTTTATTTTTTTTTGCAAAGACTTGGGGAATTCACAAAAATCTAGCACTTTACTATATTTTTCAATATCTTTTTAGCTTGTTTACTTCACAGTGTCATAATGTTTCTGACTTATAGTGTAACTGTCCATTGTTTGTTTGTGGTGTGTTTTACTGTGCACTTTTTTTTGCGTATGTTTATGTGGTTTTAAACAACATATGGAAAACAATCTGAACTGAATTGAACAGCTGGTGAGTGCATAGAGAGGAGTACCTGCTGGTAGTGGAAGTCGAGGTAAAGCTCATTGTTAAAGGACAGGGGGCTCCTCCAGATGAGCCTCCTTAGGGACAGACTTATGGAGAGATCATCGAGGAGGTAGTCAAAAACGTACTCCTCGGGATGAAGGGGCCGCACCACGCCATCTACCACACACAAAGAGGAGCGGATATTTACCTCAGACATGGGAATCAACCTTCTTTTGTTTGGCCTCCTAATTGTTCGTAATATTGTTGTGTCAACTGTCAAGACACTCCACTAAACTTGTGGTATTAACTCAGTCATTATTACTACTGTTAACCCATTTTACAGCAATAATATTTAGTTGTGGATAAATGGGATGCCTAATAGTATGTTCAGACCGCAACGTCAAAATCGTGTTGGACGTCCCTTGTTGAATGCCTGTTCATTTGAGGGCAGACGTTGTGGACGCGTGTATGAAAAATAAACTCAGTTGAGGAGTTGTGTTTCCCGAGTGGATGTTCTTTTGGTGCGATGGCAGACCAGGTTGAGAGTGGCTTTGGTGTATTTGCTTTACAAACAAATCAAAGCCAGGTTTACCGGATTGTCCAGCTCTGGGTGCTCCCAGACGGCCACAATCAGTTTGTCATCCATTGCTATGGTGCAGTGTTTGTTTTGGTCCTTTTTCCGGGTGACATAAGTAGGTACGTCACTGCATAGTCTCTGATTGGCTGCCACGCTGCGTCGGCCGCCAAAATTTCAGCGCTGTTCAACTCTGGATGCCTTGGACACACGACCAAAGCGTTCAGGGCGTCCAGAGCGTCAGAGCGTTGGACACAAAAAAAGCGCTGGATGTGTCGCCTTGGACGTCCAAAATGCGGGATTCGCGCCGTCTTGGATGTTCTGGACACGCCTCAAAAACGCTGGACGCCCTGGATGATGGTCCGCATAGACTTTACATGTAAACTGGTCACTTTGGACGCTGTGGTGTGAATGCACTATAATACTGTGTGCTTCTTACAAGAAAAACTGACCAAGAAAGATGGCTCTACACACCAGTATGTACACTCTATACAAATACTGTTACTTCTTACTTTTTAAATTGAATATAAAGTAACATCATGATTTTAAGTACTTATGGAAACAAATAGTTGTACCTTTATCTCGGTTGGCAATGATGGCAAACTCGTTCATTTCAGCGAGGTCTGTGATGGCCATCTCACTGAGGAGGTCACTCACCACGTCTATAGCCATCTGAAATTTTCAATCTTTATGAGAAAGCTGTAACAGAATTACATAGACACATCTGTGACATCTCACGCTGAAGCTGCGGATCTTCGTGGGGAAGTCCACTCCTCCTGGCAGCTTGATGCCGATTCGCCGAGAGCTTTTTCCAGCCTGCAGAGTCACACACAACACTCTTATGTCTTAGGTGTTTGTAGACATTAGGAAAAGTTGATGGTTGAAGTGTACTTGCCATGAGAGCTTCCATTTCTATTTCAGAAGGAATGGTGCGACGGCCTCCAAAAGAGAGGGAGCGCTGCAGGTTTTCAAGACATACAGCGGCCAACTCTAAAGACAAATAAAACGATACTGAGAATAAACAATAGAAACGAAAAAGACCTAAAGGATCGAAGTTTGCCACTTTCCAAATGACAAATCACACCTAAGAACCCTCTTATTGCCCTCTGTTGAAAGACAGAGAAAGTCTTAATAAATAAAGTGTACAATCAAGCTACTGCTAAAATTGTTTTAATATTATTCATATTTGAATTGACTGAAGAAAGTAAGTATAAATGCACCTTGATAAGGGTTGTGTGGGTTGCGGGCAAGCAGCTCTAGGTGGTGGCAGAGATACGGCTGGAGCGTCCCGGAGCAGGAGAAAAAGCCTGTGCTGAGATTCAGGAGCCTCCAGCCCAAAGTACAGCTGGACCTACAAACAAATACACACTTAACACACTCCACAGAATTTGGGTTGTAAGATTGGATTATAAATGTATGTATTTATGTATGTATGTATTTATGTATTATATTGTTTACTATATGAAGTAACATAACTACATAAAATATAGCTCACTTATTGGAGTTGTTTGTAATTTGCTTCACAATTTGGCAGAAGATCTCATCTCTCAGAAGTTCGTTCTCCTTCCCTAACTGACCAGAGCAGAGAAAGACATGGGTTTGAATAGCTGTAGATCAGATCAGCGAAGGTGCCAATGCTCACTGACCAGTAGGATGTGGCGCAGGCAGTCAGTTTGGCTGCTGTTCTTAGGCAGGGGAATGTCTCCCATGAACTGCAGCAGGCCTGGAGAAAAATGTTACATTATATTGGCACAAACTATAAAAAAAAAGTAAAAATACTCAACAATAGTTTTCAATTGGAAACAAAGCTGCTCTTCCCCACCACACACCCTGGACAAATTTAGCAATATACCTAATTTTCACCACAAAGTTGATAAATGAGCGTCATTGTGGAGTGAGATGAAGCAGAGTTGTGAATATAATGTAGTTTTAAGTTTGGAAAGTTGAAGAAAAAAGCGGATTATTGCAAGTGCACAAACTCACTGCTGAAGCACTGTCGAGACTGCTGATTTAACTCTGCGTCATTGTAAAGAATGAGAGACTCCTGCAGCGGCACCTGTAAACCACCACACACTTTATAGAACCAGGGATAGTATGGATCATGTGACATCACATCACTTTTTTACTAAATAATACTTAGTGCTTATCTTTTCCTGTCATTTGACATGTTCCGGTCTCCTGCATAAGATATATTGATGTACCACAATTGTGCACAATCCTTACATCAGTATACTTGACAGCCTCAGAAAAGCTCCTTCCAGTGAGTGGTAAGCCTTCGGTTCCAACGCTTTAAAAATTAGAAGGTACACAGTTAGCAGTAAGGGTCTTTGAGGTCATGTGCATCTGAGGGTTGTAATCTCACCGGAAGTATTTCATGGCAAACTCAGCCATAGGAGAGTAACTCTCCTGGTCCTTCACAGAGTTCTGAGGAGAGTTCTGAGCCCGACCCTGAACTGAGCCCTGGACAGAGGGCTCTCTGCTGTCAGGAGGTCGCCTCTGTGGAGATGGTCTTTGTTGAGGGGGACCCTGTGATATGGGACCCTGTGGCGTGGGCCCTTGGGGAGACCTGAAGCTTCTCATGCTCTTCCTCCTCTCATCTCTTCGGTCCAGGTGTAGACCGTGGTAGTCCGGAGCAGCAGAAGGCTGCGTGAGTTCAACTGGGAAGAGACCGGAGCGCCCCCCGGTGGAACCAAACATCCAGCCTGAAGAACACAGGAGGCATTTGAGTTGAGTTTAAAGCTTTAGGAAATAAAAGAAATAAGCACTTTTATTCTATTCATGTGCTATATATTTTATTATTATATGTCTGACCAGTTTATTTAGTTCCATGTATACCATCACAAGAGTCAGGAACACACCTGTCTGGAGCCCTTCAACTGCCTGCAGTCTGATGACATCTCCTCTAGTGAAGCTGAGCATGCTTTTGTCATCTGTCATGTGACTCTTCAGTGCCACTACATGACCTGAATCCTGAAAGAAAAGAAGTGGTAAAGAATTACTATGTACGACAGACAACACACTGCAGTAGACCTGAACTGGACCAACAACAGCACACTGACCTGGATGAGTTCATGCAGAAAGTGCTTGATCATGGCAGAGATCTGAGGAGCCCTGGAGGACTGGAGCACCATGTTCTCACTTTTCAGTTCCACCTCCACTTTGTCTGCATCTCTCAGCTCTATGGACAGCATCTCTGCAAAACTGTACCCACAAAACAAAACAATACACAAACTGGGTTAAAGGAAGTAATGTAACCAGGTATTGTTGGAGACAAAACAAATTAATCTCATGTCAATCTGTATAACACAACTGAGACCTGAAGCTGCGAAGAAGTCGGAGATGTTTGGGGTTGATTCCTGAGGCACGGACCACCTTGAGGAGGCGGATCCCTCGATGGGTTACTCCTAAAATTTGAGCATCTTGGCTGTCCACCTGCATAGGACAATTTGCTCACAGTTTAAAGTCTATATGACAGGTTAGACACATTTCACTAAAACGTAGTGAACATGATTACATTTAAGATTTTGCTGAACATTTTGCCCCATTAGTCAACAGTTTGACAGTTTTCATAATGTTTATAATTGTACTTCCTAGTTGAATATGGGCAGCAAATATGACACAAGCAGGTGTAATTCTACAATTATTATCTAGCAACCGTTTTGAAAACAAATTCCAAAATCAATTTAAATTACACAATAATTATTATTTGACAATAAATAATACCTGATAACACCTTTATTTTGTTGAATGATGGTTTAAACTGTCAGATAAATGTGTTCGTTGTCTGTAAATTGTCTTTGTATTTTCAATGGCACGTCACTTTTTGATGACATAGGTGGAGGAACTTTTATTTTTCTAATTTTCTTCACAAACTGTCACTTCACAAAGGTAAAACTATGATAGATATTTACCACAGGTGCCCTCCCACCAAACTAAGTCATAAAAAGAATATAATGAGAACCTGTCATATAGACTTTAACCAGAAAACCAATGTTCTGCCAATGAAAACTTGTCTGCTCCTATCAAATTACATATGTGCATGCTTACTTTGACAGGGAACAGTCTGCTGAAGTAGTTCTCCCAGTTGTCTCGAGCCGCAATGACAATTCTCTTCTTCATGAAGTCATCCTGGACGGTGCTTATAGTTGTGCCAACATTGAAGTTTGCTGGCATGATTAGATGATTAGTTATTAATAAAGAAGGACTTTGACACTTGTAGCGTCTTTACTCAATGCCTAAACAGCACTGTGTAATTGCATAATGTGTTTCTCACTCATGGTTTCTCACCAAGTAGATCTTTCATCTTCCTCCTCTCCTCTCGGGTGATCCGCAGGCAGCTGTCTGAGTACGTGTCCCTCATGATCTTTATAACACACCAGATGTAATAAAAAAATGAATCAAACTTGATAAACAAAAGTAAGGTCTCACGTTCTAACCTGTTCACACAGCAGGTTGAGGATGTAGGCCCGGCTAAACAGCTCTTTGGGATAAAATACCTGAAAAGAAAGAAGATAATTATGACTTTATGTACAAGCACAACATCAACCTGTGTAAGCAAATCCCATAGTGAACAAGTGTGAGAGTGAATGGTGATCTGCCTTATTTAAGAAGAGTGACTAATTGTGTAAGAAGAGTACAAGTTAATTTCTCCACTGCAAGATCAATAAAGTTTTCATATCTTATCTACAATAAGATTCAACTTCCTTTTATCCATATCCAATCAGTAGATTGTACTCTGTAGATATTGCATGTGTATTAAGCATGTGCAGTCACCTCTTTCCGTAGGAACAACTTGCCCGGTGGGCTGGAGTAGGAAAGGTAGTTCTGAGGGAGGAAGCGATGTAACCGAGAGGAAAGGCCTTCGTCATCTTCAACTTCAATTCACAAACATGTTAGAAGTTAAAATAGTCTTACTAAACCAAAAATACAGTGCGGAAACACAAACTAACTCAAACTAGTATTTTGCTCAGACAACCAACCTCTACGTCAGTAAAAAACAACAACAAAAAAACAATTATTATGAGAGGATATTTAGTAACAAAAGAAACACAATCCAGCTTGTAGCGCAGTTAAATAACACCTAGTTCAATACGGTCAAAACTTAATCATAGTAGTATGTGAGGCTGTGCTAACTAGATTTTTAATAGAATAGTGAGAAACTTGTTTCAAATTGTCAATGATAACCTTGGGGCTTTTTAATTGACATGTCTACCAACCAATCTTGTTGAAGTAAAAGAATGTTAGAAGCATAGTTTTCAAAAAACAAAAATAGCACTGCAGTGGAAACCATTCCTTTGTTGTTCACACATATTTAATAAGAAAACTAATTTGGAATTGAATATTTTGACTGGGCAATGAGAAAAAAAGCTTTTTTTTTGTTTTTGTTTTGACGTATCACCCATCCTTAATAGTATGGTAGCAGCAGTTCAAGTTGGTGGGACAAAACAATAAACATTGTTTGCTACTTTACTCTGTACATGACATTTAGCAAATTTAGCTACTGTTCCTTGTCCATTGCTATTTGCCGTATGTAAATTGAGAGCAAATGCAATGTTTTCCAAATGTGCCAATGGTTTAGAAACCTCAATGAAGAAAGTGTCCACAAACTGAAATAATCCTTACCAAGAGCAGCTGATTCCGGAGGGTCCAGGATACGCTGGAGAACAGGTGCGGGCTCGGGTGGAGGAGGAGGAGTTACAGGAGGAGGAGGAGCTTCGGGGGGAGGTGGAGGTGTTTCAGGGGGAGGTGGAGGAGGTGCCTTCTTTGAGCGCTGGGAGTTGAACAGCTCTTCCAAAGGGCGCTGTTTCTGCTTCATATTGTTAGAAATTGTTCGCCGCCCCCTAGTGGACACAGGAGACTGCGGCGGGGAGGGGGTACGGGGATGAGGCGGGACCGGTTTAGTCTTGACGGGAGGTGGCAGAGGGGTCCACTGTTTCTACGAATCAGATGTGAATGCAAAATTAACTTTTTGGAGCTTTTAACTTGTTGCAATAGTGTTTCATAATCATTACTTTACTCAGAGTTGTATTTTGAATGAATCCTGAATGTTTGAGTAATCTTGTATTCTTGCAACTGAGGCTCAAGTGCTCCAAAAATTCCTGTTTTCACCTACCCCCTATCTCCACCTACTTCTCTGTACTTTGTTCTGATTATTTGAAAAATCAAATGATGCATGTAGATTACGTAGTCACTATTCAAAATAAAAACATAAATGTCAATGTGATGGTGAAATGTTACTATGAAGAGGTGGGACTTATCAGTTCTGCAAATTTAAACAGAAAGTCAATTGACTTTTATTAAGCCATTTTAGATCAATGTTGCGCTTTAAAATGAATCAAATGTAAAATGATAATCTACTTATGTTAAAGGTGAACGCTAAGTACCAGGAAAAAAGGACAATATGTCTCCTGTAAGAGAGTGTTAATGGAGCAGTAGGGTTTAATGACCTTCACCTTTTGTTGCTGCACTGGGGATTTGTTTTTCAATTTGTCCAGAGCTTCCTGTTTAGGGTCATTCTTCTTTACAAACTGCTTTTTACTTGGTCTGTAAAACAATAAAACGTTTTGGAATTTAATAATAAAAAGACAAAAGTGAGCTGATATCACTACATGATTAGTTGCTACAGAATCTGTATTTCCTTGAACTGACCTGGCTGGCTGGATGGACACTGGCTCTGGAGCAACACGGCTGTTGTACTCTTTGATGATTTCTCTGATGTTTGAGGTGGGTTCAGGTTGTGCTTTGGTCATTGGGGCGGGGCTTGGTTTGGGGACGTCTTCTTTGGTAGGAGCAGGCTTTGTGCTCTTCACTGTCAACAGTCAAATTGACAAAAAGTATGATTTTCTCTGACAACTATTGACACTCACTGTGTTTTAAGCTCACCTTTAGGTTTAGGTTTGACAGGGGGCGGAGATGGACTGGACCGAGGTGGAGAGCGATGTTGTCTCACTGGGGGAGAGGAGGAAGAGGGGCGCGAGGGAGACACTGGATGCTGCTTCACAGATTTGGCTTCTCCTAAAACGAGTCAAGATTTTTAAGCACAAAATACACAAAACTGAAACTTGTCATCAGGGCAATAATAATAATAATAATAATAATAATAATAATAATAATAATAATAATAATAATAATAATAAATAAGCTTGCTAACTTCATATTTGTGTATTCAAATTAATCCGAGCATTGTCTAATAATTGTCTTAATAATTCTTGGCTTGTCGTGTTTGGCCCAGTTTATTGTTGCACAGACCCAAATGCTTTAAGGCTATTTTTATTTTTTATCATTGTATGTATGTGCCAATGTTCTTACATATTTAAAACAAATAAGGCTGTATCTATTTTACACATGAATTTTAATTGATACAAAATTTAACAAGTTAAGTTTAAGTCTTAGTTTACATTTCTTTATAAATATGGTTTCTATCAGGTCCCCCGTAAGAGCTGCTGGATGTGGTGCGCAGCGGTGAACAGCAGTGATCTAAAGTGGCCCTTAAACACTCAGGCTTCACAGACGACCTTTCATCAGAACCCATGTTTTGTGTAACTTTTGAGGATAATGGCAATTAATCCTTTGCTAAGATCACGTCAGTGCGATGCGTGCGTTTGCGGTGATTGCTTTGACTACGCAGTGGGATAATCAATGTCTTTTTTCAATTATCTTAAACTAACCAGAACGGCGCATATGAGGTCTATCAATATGAAATAAAAACTGAAACCAGGAGTGAGTCGTCTAGAATGACCAGGGCCTGATCATCAGGCTCATATCCAGCAACATCAGCACGCAAATTTGATTTTTACAAGGTAGTGGCAGAAGCAAAGCATTAAGAATCCTCCCATCCTGTAAAATATATAAATCCACGTGCAGCAGTCAAATGGGGTTGAATAGTCGAACCCTTGACAAGATGAGACCTTTATTAACGAACTAACAATGAACACAATTCTGTTCTGAGGAGCTTGTCTCTAGTTGTAAATGGTGTAATTACCAATTTTCTCAAAGAACTCCAACTTCTCCCGAACTGACAGCAGGTCGTCAGGGTCAGGTAAGTCCACTTCTGTCTCTGGCTGCAAATTAAACTAAACACCAGTCAGTTTACTTCAATAATGTCTTACATTTACATTATTTATTTAAGAATATTTTGCTTACATATCAACCTCCATCTAACCTATATTTAACTATCCTGAGTTTTTGAAAAAATATGGTACCTCTGGCTCAGGCCTCTTGACACTGGTGCTGCTTTTGAGGGGCGTGGTTTTGTTCTTGGGGGGAGATGGAGGGGGACGTGTAGGAGATGGTGATCTGGAGCGCTCTTTGGGTCTGTGCTGAGAGCGGCGTCTCCTCCTCCTCTCTTCCTCTTCTCTCTCCTTTCTCTCTTCTCGCGCCTCTCTCTCCTCTCGCGCCTCTCTCTCCTCTCGCGCCTCTCTCTCATCTCGCTCTGCCCTCAGTCCTCTTTGGCGCTGCTGCTTCCTCTGCTGTTCTTGCTGCTGCTCTTGCTGCTGCTGCTGGGACAGGGTCATGGCCTGCATGGTCATCTGTTGGGCCTGCTCCATCCACAGGACAGCAGAGATGAGATGCATTTCACTTGTACTGTACAATATGAGGAATGCAGCCACGGGGAAGACTGAAGTCACCTCACCATAAGAACAGCCTGTTGGTTGATGAGGGCTTGCTGAGTGGCTGCCATCTGCATGGGGTCTGCCATGGAGGGACCCATCATTGGATTCATCACAGGGCTCTGTGGCATCATCATAGCTGTGGCACAGAGAGAGCGATTCATACTTTGATTTAATAAATGGGGGGAAAACAAATTCATTTAAATTCATTTAAAGCATCCGAAAGACTATAAGACACTGTAAATTCCAGAGTTTAAGAATAGAATAACCAGACACTGGTGTGGGGCTTACATGGCATGGTTGGCATCATAGGGTTTGTGCCGTAGAGAGGAAAGGAGGGAGTCATTGGTGCTCCTGAAAAGACATAAAAACATAAGATGATAATCAGCATCAATATCGCAGTAATACCCAAACCTCTAAGAGCAAGGTATAAAAGAAATACATGTACACACACAATCAGCCATAATAACAAACAATATCCATACCCATTGGATATGTAGGCATTGTCATAGGTACACCTGAAAGAAAGTCAGATTATATCAGGCTGTTAATATTAACTACTACTTTGATTAGAAGGTATCGTGCTATTTATCTGATCTGGCAATCTCAATATTGAAGAAGTGAGAATCCCTTCATACCAGCCCCATAAAGTCCATTGCGCATGGGTCCGACCCCTCCAGCTCCTCTCATTCTGCGGTTCAGCAGTGCCACTCGCTCTGCATCCTACACACAGAGAGCTAAATTAGAGGAGCAGTAAAACACTAATTTATGAAGAGAGCAGCTATTAATGATAACAGAATGATTTTTAGATGTACAACTGGTGGGAGGACACCCTGGTCTGATTCTGGATTGAGACAAAAAAAAATGAAACCTCTAAGTCTGTAGTTGAAAATAATTGTTCAGGCTACTTCTTTTGGACAATTTCGCCTTGCTAATAATTAGTTATTACTTAAATAAATCATTAGTGTTTAGAATGATAAAGTTAGACATTAATCAATATGATGTGTGCTTTATAGATCTTTATAGATCTCTATGCTCCATGTATCTAAAGGGTTGAGGGCGTGAACTCAATCAATATTTGTAGACTTTCTGTTCAGACTTTTCTTTTTTATAGTGAAGGTGTGTCTTCTTTCATTTGGTTTGCACACAGTGTGGCTATGACTAACCGGAGGTCCATTATCCAGCACTGGCTCAAACAAGTCATCAACATAAGCATCCATCTGCCGACCGCGACCCTCCAGTGGATAATCTCTTCTCCAGGGGTTTGCTTCTGGTAATGGCAACACTGGGGCTTGCATGAGTGGAGCCGGGGGAATAAAGCCATCCAGATCTGAAGAGGCAGTCCTGGGCAGAATAAAAGTGGTCAAATATCATTCAATCTAAATTCATAGAAATGTTCAATGTACATTTCACAATATAAAATCATATTTTTTTTCTAACCACTGTCTAAAGAACTGAGCCGAACCACCAGGTGTATTTCAAGAACTAAAATGTGAATGTAATGGCCTGTGGCTGGCACCTGTCTCCATGGGTGAAGAGGTAGTCAGAGTGCACTGATGATGGGGTCCCAGAGGGGAGTGGCACTTCTGCCTCAGCTCCAGCCAGAAGATCCAGGACAAAGTCTGAGCCTGCTAAATCTGTCCAGCCTTCATCTGCGAAGAGTGACACCGACCAGCCCTGCAGCGCCTCCGTCACTCCTCTGAGGGACACACAAAACAATCACAGGGATTAGGAGGGGAAGTGGGATTGAGAATGACAGGGAACATACAGTAGCACCTGGCGGGACAGGACAGCAAATATGAAATCAAACCATGTTGTGAGATCTTAACGCTATTATAGAAATTTGTGTTTTTGCTCAATGACCTGAAATGGAGGAGCCATGAGGCCAGCTGCTCCCCCGTGGTCCAGGACTCCACTTCTGCAGTCAGTTTCTCATCTGAAGGAGAAACCTTGAATGTCAAATAGTGAATTTTTTTACATGATTGCTGTGTTCAGGGTGGACTGACCATTGAAGGTGCGGACTTCCAGTAGCATGCCGCTTCTCTTCAGGTTGCAGGTCCACTCTAGCTGTGTGGGGGGGTAGAGTCGAGCACTGGGAGGGGGCAGCTGTTGGGAGGTCAGTAGTTTATGTTGGCACAGAGAACAGTACCGGTCTGGGGCCTGATCAGAGACATACCTGGAGAGAGCAAAATCAATGACTTATCTCAAATAATGATTCTTTTGCGCAGATAGGTATCTGTCTAGGTAGCACACACTTGAGCAGAGGCCTGTCCAGCACTGGCGAGGGGGAGAAGGCACTGAGGCAGCAGGCCAGGAGCAGCCAGCCCCTAAGCCCTCTCTGCTCATCCTTCTGCCCCCATGTGTGGTACACCAGCTGGGCTAGGATCTCGTCCCTTAACGCTGGCCGGCTCTGGCACTTCTCCACAATGAAGTTCCCCAACACCTGCTCCTGCCAGGGGTTGAGGTCCTGCTCACCAGTAAATCTGAGGATCTAAAAAAATAAATAGTAAATATAGAAAAAGGACAGGAAGACTGTGGTGATGATATTGTAATGGCCCCTGTACCAGTTTGTTCAGGTCCAAGGCACTTCTTGCATCGTCAGGCTCCAGATGGGTGAGGGGTCTCTGGAGCGGGAGACCCTGAGGCTGGCACCATGTGTCCTGACAGAGGAAAACATAAAAAGACAAACCATTACAGTCAGGACAAACTGTATAGGGTGAAATAAATACAGTTTTTAGTTGTTGTTATAAAACAATAAAGTGAAATAACAATGAAGGAAAAATAAGTAAATAGTCAACAGTGATAAAAGTAAACTGGCCACTGATGTGTAACTCTCTCAAAATCACCTTTAATAAGGTCTTGGCATAACGAGAAAATGGATATTTGTCAATATCCGAAGGAAGGCTGAGCCTGTGTTCAGACCTGACCTGTGGAGAAGCCACATGAGTGACCTCTGACCCCTGGAGCCGTCCTGTAGAAAACAGATGTAAACACAACATAAGTAATAAGAAAATAATATACTGTGAGCGCTTTGAATGATTAACCTGCTCCGGTCTGCAGTCGGGCGGAGAGCTCAGCTGGGATCTCCAACAGCCCCACGTCCTGCAAACAACAGAACACTCAGCTTCATGGAAAAATTAGGATGCTATTACTATAAACAATTACAATAAAATATTTATAATTTATATTACAAGAAAATAATTTATTATATATATCTATCTATATCTATCTATATCTATCTATATCTATATATATCTATCTATCTATCTATCTATATCTATATCTATATCTATATCTATATCTATATATATATCTATATATCTATATATATATATATCTATATATATATATATATATATATATATATATATATGTTATTTTTTTATTTTTTTACTGGGTGAAGAATGATAAGTAAATCCCAATACCATCTTTCCTCAATGATTAAAATGTCATCATAATAAGGGCATAATATTTTCTCTTACCATACTTGGGAGGAGAGACTTTGCCTTTGTCACTGCCTTTGTTTTTTTCTTCTCGTGGAAATCCTGAAATCATAGATGACGCGAATAGATGTCAGTCTTTATTCTGTATCTGTAAGGCCAGGCTTGCTCCGTGGCTGCTGATGATTTCATTTGTCTTAAGTCCAGATTGGAGTTATTCTTAGAGGGACTAGTGTTAAATAGCCCACACCTACAGCAAGGCACGCCTCCTTCGATGGCTCCAAAAGTCCAACGGTATCCGTTTATCACAGGCTTTACAACATGGGAGTCATCTCAGTCTAGTTATTTCATTAGGTAAAGCTTTGTTGTGATAAAGAATGTTCCATCCTAAAATAATGTTCTCTGTATTAATCTTGACTGACTGGTGTTCAGTTTTTGAGGCAAAAGAAATCTTATTAACTATCAGTTAATAAGTCCTCTGCATGTTGTCTGCTCTCATTCATTAAAAAAAAAAAAAAAAAAAAAGACAACAACCAGATATAGTTCTGTTATTTAGTATCATAAAACAGTCAACAAGTACATGGTAAATCAGCACTGCTGCCCTCTTCTGGTCTCTCCACTTGTTTCTATGTGGTTAAAGTTCAGTACGTAAACTTTTTTTTTTCTTTTTTTAAGAACAGGCATTTTTTTTCATCTGAAGCATCTAAGAGTTAAAAATATTGTAGCAATATATCCAGCTTTAATAAACATGTTGAATTTTTATCTAATTGAAAGATTATGAAAAATGATGGCGATGACGATCGCATATCTTGCACTGCTTTAGAATCCATTGAAATAAAAATAAACATTATATGCATCATAAATGTTGTACATTTTCTTATTCTTTTAAAAGCTGCATTAAGCTGCGAATAACCAGTGACTAGTAGTAGTCTACTGTCATCTGACACTGACCGTTCCTGTCTGTTTGTATTATTTAAACGGTGTCAAACCTTTTAAAGCCATAATGTGAAGGCAGAGGAAACATTTTATAGATAAGAAATAGAGAGGGCGCACCAGACGGCCTACCTGTCAGAGCAGAGCAGCCACAGGGTCAGAGTGGCTCCGGAGGTGGAAGACAGATACACTGCTTCAAATTTCACTTAAGAGGGGTTGAAGTCCAGGACAGTGGAAAGGTGTGTATGGAACGCATGCGTCAGGTCAGATAAGAGTATGTTTACAGGTAGTAATAATATAAAAGTAGAAATATTTGTGACTGTGTAAGTGTGGCCAATGTAAAACGTGTTTTAAAAACTGTATATAAATGGAACAGGTAGCTAGATGAATAATGAAAAGCTAAACAGAAAATAGACATCAAATTAGTCTCCTGACCCTCAACCCACTGAACTATTCTTACATTATATTTTATTTTCAAAAATAACTTTAGTCGGGCTAGAATTGAGAGATTTTGTTAAATCTAGATGTCCCACAAACTATATGTCCTCTTACATGATGATGCGATATTGATCAAGGTTTATGGCTCAATAAAAGGAACAAACACAGTGTTGCTAAGTAACCTGAGTGCAGTGGGCAGGTCTGTGTGGCATGAGGGTGGGGTCTGTGTGTGTCACCCAAACCTTCCTCCAGTGGTGCTGCTTGATAGTGTTCCTGGTGATCATAATCGCAGCCCAGAACTGTGTAATTGTCTGCCTCAGCCGCTTGTAGTACTTCCTGCAGGGGACAGGGGGCAGTATCAGATCAGCTCTGGTTGGGTTACAGCCTGAGGGCAGCTCACAGTCCTCTGATCCAGTTACAGCTTTTACAAAGAAAGTCAAACTGAACCACGTCTGCTATGAAAAGACCGGCATGTCTCTTTGTAAGATTGTTTTTTTCAGGTGAGCAGTGTGCACCTGGCCTGGTGTCCGCGGATGTGGCTCTGGATAACTATGGCCTTCTGTTTGAAGAAGCGGAAGTTCCTCCTGCACAGGAATCCCCTGATGTTCCTCTGGATGGTGATGGCAGCCCAGGTCTGAGTGCTGGTCCACTTGTCCTCCAGCAGTTGGTACAGGCGCTCCTTTAGGAACACCTATGTGCACACATCATCTTCATGTGATTTAAACATTAGTATATTTGCAATGCATGCATATCGCCAGTGGAGAAACTACCACTTATAGTGCTACTATAACATACTTTGAGTATGTCAGTATAATATAAATATAACAAAATCTTGATTAATTGGTGGACATTGGTGGAGTCAATAAAAAGGGTTATACAGACACAGCACCTGAGACTATACCAGCTCTTATTTACATCTCTGGGGAATCTCAGGGGAATTAAGAAAGAGGAGCATTCAGATTTGAAGAACTCGTGTGTAGTTTTTGTTCTTACCTTGGTCAGTCCGAGCTGGTACTGTCCTGTCTCTGCTCCGTTGGACTCTAGAAGAGCCACAGTCTGCTCCCTGTCTGAGCCTTGGCTGTCCCGCAGGTTCAGCAGCACCCCATATCTGAAACACAGCACCATCACATTCATCATAAAGCATCACATATCCAGCAAAAGACCCCAATACATGCAGAGAGACAAGTTTATGCCTATCATGAACTAGCTCCATAACCGTTGTCTATGTAATAAATTAACTAGATTGTATCTCGGTGAACACCAGTCCACTTTTACCATGACTGCACAATTAGTAACATTTTTCAGTTAACCATGATGCACACATTGCTCACGCTGTACCCCTTTTAAAAAATAATTCAACTAAGTATTACGTTTTTTACATATAGAACAAAAATAAAACCAAACCAAAAGTGACTAAAACCAGAACATACTTTATCATTGATTAAAAAGTAATTTGACTATAACTCCATCTTAACATAAACTACAACCGAACCACAATTACTCCTTTAATCAACCAATGATCGATCACTTGGGTAGAGTGCTTGTACCTTTGCATGAATTGGGAGTACAGGATCCGAACAGGATAGCCCTCTTTTCGGATATGGATGGTTTCCAGGACCCCAGCGTGTTTGAGCTGAGCCGACACGTAATTTAAGTCAAATATATCTGGAAGCTGGAATTTTGAGAAATAAATAATCTACACAGTAATATATTTGTTTATTAATCATTTTTGCACAATCAAGAGCACTACTGACCTTCACATAGTTTGGTTTGAGACAGCGGATAAAGGTGGTTTTGCATCTGTAACAACATTCAAACAGACAGCCACACAGATGTATAAAGTTTAATATATTTGAATGTAAGAGTTAAAAAAAAAAAAATTATTTCTTAAAACCATGACTTGGCTTGGCAACTAGTCATGATGCATTTATTAGGGCCCAAGCACGAAAGAGCCATATTGTAACTGTAAATTTTTTAGGGAAAACGCAAAATTCAACCAGTAAACAATGAGCAAAATGCAAGTATGTGGTATTGAAAATTAGAGTTTTGTAAGCTCAAATTTTGAGTGAAAACCTCATGAAAAAAATACTGAAAGACGGCTCTGTAGTGCCGCCTCAAACATCAATTTACATGGGGCCAATGGGAGCCAGGCCGTGAAAAATGTCAACGCAGACAAATGAAACAAAGCATAAAAATAGGCCATGTCAAGACATGTAAAAAATAGCATTATGACCCCGCCCTAATCCCTACAGGGAATTAAAAAGTCACACATCATCATCTTTTGACATC
Organism: Rhinogobius similis; assembly: GCA_019453435.1. NCBI lineage: Eukaryota > Metazoa > Chordata > Actinopteri > Gobiiformes > Gobiidae > Rhinogobius > Rhinogobius similis. Next base: position 16,092,127 of record CM033636.1, on the reverse strand, counting down.
TACTGCAACAGTTTTCATCAAAAACACTTCAGACTTGGTCAAAACAGGCAAAACCCATGTGCGATAAAAGAATATCAATTTGATTTTAAATCGAACATTGGGCGTGGTCATGGTGATTTTTCAACAAAATGGCATTTTTTGGAAAAATGTAAAAAAAAAAAAAAAAAAAAATCAATCTTTTACAAACATCGTCAGATTTGAACGGACCCAATAGAGCACAAGTGCAGATTTGTGAGCTGGATGCAATGATATGCTACTTAAGGCACTATCTTATAAGATGGCGCTCTTTACATGAGTTTATGTAAAATCGCCAAGAATGTCTATTAAATGTCTATTATGTCTAATGTCTATTAAAAGACGCCTCAGTGGGGCCCTCTGTAAAATCAAAATACGTTACGAGATAGCAGAGGCAGCGCTTATTTTTTCATGGTGGACACATATAATTTAGTACAAACATAGAGCCTCTTAAGATGGATACAAAAAAGTATATTATAGCCCCATCCTAAACCACACAGGGCGTCAGGCCATTTTGGTTCAAAGTTGAGACGTCCAAAATCCAGCGCCCGCATTTTAATGAACTCTCCCAGGGTTTTCATCCGACTGACTCCAAACTGAGGCAGCATCATCAGGACATATCTGGGATCAAAAGTTGTTCAAAGAATTTGCATAAGTCTTAGGGTGTGGTCATAACGAGCTCTTAACGAAGCAGGAATTTTGAAAGAAGAAACATTTTGGTAACTTTTGCAAATCTTGTCGTATCGGGACAGACCCAATGAGGCGTTTGTCTATTTTAATGAGATGGACATAATGATATGTGATTTAAGCTTCTATCTTTAAAAATGGTTCTCCAGCGCCCCCTAAGAAGTTAAAATGGGATTGTTTGTCGTAACTATATAAAATTTGTTACACACACCCTTTATGTGATTCTGAACAAAAAAGCCAATTAAGACAATGCCTCCACCCACATTCGCATAACCACGCCTCAAAAAAGTCAATGGGAAATGAAAATGTTTCGTTTGTCCAAATCCATCCAAATGACATTTGGTACACCCATTGTGTATGTGGCCTTGACCAAAAAGTCTCTTGGGGCCACACCCTATCTTCAATGGGAAGGCGGCCATTTTAATTAAAAAAAAAATTAAGATATCTGAAATCTAGCCCTCATATTTTAAGGGTTTTTATCCAACGGACTCCAAACTGAGGCAGCATCATCAGGACATATCTGGGATCAAAAGTTGTTCAAAAAATTAGTATAAGTCGTAGGGTGTGGTCATAACAAGCTCTTAACGAAACAAAAACTTTGAAGGAAAAAAAGCCTTGCCAGAGGCTGTTGGCCCCTGCACCACCTGGAGCTCCACTGTTCTTCTGAAGGAAAATGCACTTCAGATCATTATGGCGCCCCCCCTGTGGTGCATAGAAAACATCTCAGGTGGATCTGCTTGTCATGCCAATAATGTTGGAAACCATAAGGACCTCATCAGAGAATAAAACTTTCTTCTTTTCAATGTCCCATGTTTGGTGTCTCTTGCAAAGTCTAAGCAGCAGCTCTCTGACGTTCATGGAGATGAGGTCTTTGAAGACGTTTTTTTGTTTTTGAAGCCCTTCAGTCACAGATGTGTCTGGTTATGTGTATGGTTATTGAGCTGCAATTGGCACCAGTAACGGCTTTAATTTGGGTTGAGGATCGTCCAGTATCTTCACGGAGAGCCAATCGGATCCTCTGGCTCAGTGTTGGTGTCATTGTTTTGGGTCTTCCATTTGACTTTTTTGTTCCATAGCCCTCAGGACCTTTTAAGAAACTCAAAAGGACTGTCTTACTTTGTCCCACCTCAGCAACGATGGCGTGCTGCAAGAGGCCTTGCTTCTTTCAATTTTCAATTCAATTTATTTTCATAGCACAATCACAACAACAGTTGCCTCGATGGGCCACAGGTAGAAAGCAGATTAAATATGCAAAGTTTTTCTGCCTTTGCCATCAGAACATTTTGTATTGTCATGACAATACCTTACAAAAAATTACACTGAATCTGCATTTTTCCACATATTTTAAAGCTTTTAAAGGCAGGTGGACCTATACTTTTGATTGCTGCAGAACAGCCAATTAAATTAATTAATTAATAAAATGTTTACTGAAACTTAAAAAAAAAAAAAATCTCACTCCTATTTCTTGTTGCTCTACTTGGAACTTTGGTTAAGATTCAACCATGCAAAATGTGATTTTTGCCATTTATTTAACTGTTCTTAAACTGTTGATCAGGACGGTGTAAAGATTCTGTTGTGTGTGAGCTCATAAGTTACTGTACCTTTCCAGGCGTTGTGTGAGTTCACTGAGTGATTGAAGGAAATGGGAGGCTGCAGTGGCAGGCTGCTGGCGAAGGCCTTTGCCCCTCCAGCCCAGCTCTCTCTGCTGGATGTACCCTTCATGGACCTTCCGGAACAGTTCTGACACCATCTGGAACAAATCGATATAGTGACTCACTCACCACTCTTTCTAGATGTTATGGTTTTGAAATAAAGACTGTTTACGTTCAGACGACTTTTGGCAAAAAGCTCCAGGACCTCTGTTCGGAACTGATCATGATTTTTATTCAGGAAATTTTGAACCTGTAGAAGGGCAAAAAGAAAGCCAATGAACTTTCTCCAAAACTTTTTTGCTTTTAGTTAAAGTATTTAATCTGTTGTTTAATTATGTTTCCCCACAAAGGTATATTGACTCACCTGGTAGGTCACAGCTCCAGCGTAGTGATACACCGTGAACACAGGCATGGGGCTCTTAGGCTTGGCATAGAATGGGTTGTTCCCATGGTGATAGTGACATTTCTGGAGGAAGGTGTGGTCCGTGGCCTGAAGATACATAGATGTCAATTGTGTTTGATTGGAACCACAATCGCCCCTGTACTCTGCTCACAAACCTGGAGCAGGCAGGTCTGGTCGTCCAGGATGCGGAGAATGCCATGAGGGCGAGATGAGATGAGATCAACGCATGAAGTTGAGTTTTTGAGAGGCACTGGGTACCACTGAATCTGTTCTGCACGGTACTCTTCCTACAAAGGCACAAGCACACAAAGCCAGGTATGGTAAAATACACTTTATTGTTCCAGAAGGTAAATGTTTTCTCTGCATTTTTGTCAATTCCATCACTGTTAACCTTTCTTTTAGTGCCACTGTCAGGAGCACTATTGTATTTTGAATATTTTTACTGAATTTGTACAACAACATGAGGGCTACAGACCTGTTCCTGAGTGAGGACAGCCTTGTTGACAAAGTGTTGGAGTTGTTCATTGGCAAAATTGATACAGAGCTGCTCAAAGCTGTTCACTGCCAAGTCCTGTGCAAAACCACATTGATACAGTCAAAATATAACGACAACAAAATCTGTTTAATAGGTAAAAAAAACAACCACTAGAAACAGTTATAACTGCAAACCAGGTGAAAAGCCAACCTCAAAACCATAAATATCCACGACGCCCACAGTGCTGTCCATCTCTGCGGGACTCAGCCAATCGTTGATCTGCTCCAGAAGCCAATGAAAGAGCACCGAGTACAAGGCTTTGGCAATGGCATCTCTATAGGAAAATAGCGCATCTTTTTTACACTTTAATGTAAATAAATAAATCAGGTAAATGTTATATAATGCAGGAGCTGAATTTAAGTAAAATGTCTCTGAGTAAAGGGTTAGGTTATGGGTTACTTACCTTGATTCAATGGCACTTTCCACAGAAAGAGGGCAGTAGATCCTATCATATGTGGTTTCCTGAAAAGGAGAAAATCTGTCAGCTCACAGGTGCACAAAGATGCTATGAAGTCTAACTAATGCTGCATGTAACATCTGCCTTTACTCATGGTACAGTCTCTTATCACTGTTACTCATTAGTGCCATGGATATTACTTCATTGCAAAGAGACATTTTTGCATTTTACTTGTGACCACTCTGAAAATAAATAAATATAATGGATTAAGGTAGATGGATAGATATGGTAAATCAGCACAATCTACTGTATTACTATTCATATAACAGTCTCCAAATAAAAGTATAACTTTTACATTTTTATAAAACTCCAGTTATAACCAGATTACTGTGAGCTGGCTCATGTGTTGTTGAGTGGCACTGACAGTGACTCTGTGTGTGATGACGGTCTGGAGGGCCTCAGAGGAGACCTGCAGCAGGGAGCCCACTCTCCTGGCCTCGCATTGGCTGAAGATCCGGGCCACTTCAAATGAATCGCTCTGAAACAGAACTCCGCATCAGCACATCCAACATCTGTTAACCTATGAAACAGCTGCTGTTGTATAGCTAATGATGTAACTGGGAATGCCAAGATCATCTGGTTAATCAATTATGATGACTATTCTGGTCACAATATAATCAAAACTTTAAATAAAAAAAAATATATATAGTTTAAATCATTTTCTATTCTGCACGCCAAAAATGTCAATCTACACATTCTTATATATGGTTCTTTATATCAAATTTACCTTATTTTATTATTCAGAAAGTTTTATTTCATAAACCTGGACACATACTATGGTTAGGTAATAGACAAAAGTGATGAAAGTAAATCATTTTTTTGTGTCAATAATGTCAATAATTGTGAGTGATCACTTAATTGTTAAATATTTCTGAAGATAATTATAACACTAAAATCTGATATTGTGACATACCTTAACAGATGACAGATAAATGAACAATTTTCTTGGACATACATCTTAATTATGTATTTAATGCACAGTTAAGAGTTTATCACGAATGGACTACATCTAAAAAAAAAAAAAAAACAACAACAAAGAGCCTGCACCTCTTAATTGGTTTGTAGCTCTGAAGAATATGTACACTATAATAACTTATTTAGATTTACAACTGATATGTATTGATGTATATCTGTGGGCAGTATATTAATTAATTGCTGTACAAAACTAAATGCATTGGCCATGGGGTGACAAGGGGTCAAAGGTCAATGGTGCTCCTGTCCGTGGCATGGCTGACCTCATAGGAGCTGAAGCAGATGTTGCCTAGCTGCAGAATGGACGACAGAATTGCCCACACTGTACTGATCTGATCTGGATGCAAACCTATGGTTTCAAAACACTGCACCAAAAAGAGGAAATCCTGTTTATCTTGTTTTCCCTTCAGCTCACAGGCTCCACCCTGAGGAGTGAAACAAATGAGGATTAATATCCCTGAGGCATTCTGTACTAGGGTCTGGATGGATCGATTTAAAATTAATTGTGAATAAAGATATCAGAATATATATCTTTAGAATTTTAGTAGTATAACATCGTTTTACACTCAAAAAAACAACAAGAACAACAAAAAACGGACACACAAAATCAGTAACTTTTCATCTGACATGTGACTGATAGTAAATAGTAAAACGTTTCCAATTAAATCTTCTTTTCGCAGTAACCATCGTAATACAATTTTACCACTCGTCCTTTCTGCTCTGCACCTGGTTGAGGTAGTAGTAGGTCTCAGCTCCTTGCAGGTACAACTCCTGTTTGTCCCATTCGTTCATTCCTGCCAACATCTCATAGAACACATGGAAGTTCCTCTCCTCGCTGGCCTGGTTCACACACACAATCCTGTCATGACCAGAATAAACCACTTCACAAGGGTTTTGAGGAATATCACATTTTAGGCATGAGGATTGGCCAATTTTAACTAAAATCCGGTGCTAAATTATCAAAAAAAGAAATGATGAAATTCCTGGATTGTCCATACAGTGTTAAGAAAACAATCAGGATACAAACAATACAATAAATACATACGTTTTGTAACATTACTCGATGATTTTACTCTCTCTATATTTAGGTATGTTAATGCTGTGGTTCTCAAGATTTTTCAGTTGCGATCTCTAAAATAACAAAAGTGTGGATTTGCGACCCCTGAACACAAAAAGTGGGCGACCCACAAAGTGATAAAGTAGCCTTATGTCCATTTTTTTATTTTATTTTGAGACCACTGCATTTGAAGAGAGGCAAGCCTTGATTAGAACTATTACAACTACATTTTCCCCCCATATCATCTAGGGACCCCCAGAAATCATTCCCAGGTTAAGAACCACTGTGTTAATGTATAGAACAATGTATGGTTTGATGTAACATGGACATTAGGCTCTTAATCCGAGAAATCTTATAGTATACATTATTTTACAACCTTTTCAAAAGATGTTAGCATATACATTCAATTTATAGCAGCCAGCTGTCTCACCTGGAAAACCACTCTAGACTTCTCCAGCAGATATTGGGAGAGGGAGGTCCCAACGACAGACCCACTGTAGACCAGGAGAGGGCTTAGGGGCCAATTCGAGTAAGCAACGTTCAATTGGTTACTCACCGGAGGATGTGTATGTGCAAGTACTTCCCAAAGCGACTCGAGTTATTGTTCAGGATGGTTTTTGCATTTCCAAAGCTTTCCAGGATATGAAAGACTTCCATGGGCTTTATGTGTCATGAAGAAAGGAGGAAAGAAGAATCAGATTAACATTGTGCTTTGTCACTTGGTGCCAAAACAACAACCTTCAGCTCAATGCATCAAAAAATGCATCAAAAACAAAAGAACTGATTGTCGACTTCTCACGCACACCCATACCCAAAACTCCCATTTCCATCAGCGCAGACACAATAACCACCACAGTGTCTTTCAAATTTCTGGGAACACACATTAGTAACTCACTTAAATTCAAGCAACACTCTGAGGAAACCTACAAAAAGGCCAACAAGAGACTGTTTTTTCTCAGACAACTCAAGAAATTCCATGTACGACACAATCTCCTCCTTCAGTTCTACACAGCCATAATTGAAAGTATCCTCACTTCATCCATAATAATCCTCCAAGATCACTGGCCACACACTCCCATCCATAGACACTCTGTACCAAAGACGCATCACACAGCGAGCAACAAGAATCACCTCAGATATTTCACATCCTGCTCACCATTATTTCACACTTATGCCCTCTGGGAGGCGCTACAGGTCTATAACCACAAAATCTGTCAGATTTAAAAACAGCTTCTTTCCATTTACGGACCTTAAATGAATCACTGTCCTAATGTAACCTGTATATATGTGTGCTTCTGTTGTTGTTTTTCTGTTGCTGATGATGGAACTGACACATGAGAGATGTGAGCATTAACTGCTGTACCGAAAACAAATTCCACCAACTCTGTTGTGTGGCCTTTAATAAATGATTCTGATTCTGATTCTGACTTGTGTTGTCTGTGGCATTTTGGTTTTTAACATCACTCCATACCATCCATTACACAGGAGACCAAAAAGCATGTGAAAGTGCTGAGAATAATAATGTCGCAGTGTAGCCCAAAGTAGGGCTGCAAGTCCCTCCTTGAGGACTGCACAATCAGTAAAACATATTACATTTAATAGAAGATTTGGCCCCAGATTATTTTGTACAGAAAATGTCGGGTCTTGGGATCAAAAAGGTAAAGAATCCAATGGTCTTGCCATGCTCTAACAAAGTTTTTATGTGATTTTGTCTATACCTCCATTCATGTCTTTGAATTTCCCACTTAGGATATATAAGATGTTAACTGAATTCACCTGCCGTAAGGTGCCATTTCCGTCCTCATACATGGAGCTGAGGTAGTGCACTATCAGTTTGGTAGCTTCAGTCTTGCCAGATCCACTCTGTCCACTAGAAAATGAAACATATTTATATTTTGACAGATGCTCCACGTAGACGCCATAATTACACATTAGCAAAAAATTCACATCACAAAATTCTACATTGTGTAATTTAGTCTCTTAACGCTGCAACACACAACTAATTGTTTTATTGATTGTGAACTCATGAGAAAGAGCTGTATGCTGTGACGCTTTGGGATTTGGGAAGGGGATTGGAATTTTGGTAGCCATTCTTCAAATAACATTAGTGTTAATTTTCTATCTGCCATCAGACACAACTGCAATTGTGATTTTGGGATTTAATTTTTATTTTTATTTGAAATAATGTAACTGTAGTGTTGTCAATTGACCTGATTCTATAATTATAGATGTTTTAATTTAGATCAATATTGCAGTTTAAAATGAACAACATGTAAAACACTTAATAATCTTTGTATGTGAATGTTCCTAGCTAAATACCAGAAAAAAAAGCATAATTATCTTCTTTAATTAATCTGCTTTTCACTTCTTTTCAAGCTTGAACAAATACAAAAGGTCAGAATCCAGAGTGACAAAATGGGGGTGTACCTGACAACGATGCAGTGTTCTTGTGAGGAAATTTGGGATTGTTTGTAAGCCGAATCTGCTACAGCGTACACATGACTACAACAAGACAAAGAGCAGGCATTTCACAGACAGGAAACAGCACTTCCACTGGACAGATAAGACTCATTGTGTGTTTACGGAGGGTTCCTGTGCTGCTCCTTGCCCTGGTATCTCAGCCGCAGCTCCTCAGTGTAGATGTTGAGAGTTTTGAAAGGGTTAATGGACAGCAGCATGTTCCCAATGTAGGTCTAAAAATACATACAGCAAAGCTTTTATTTATAGTCCTTAACAAATTTTAAAAAGCAAAAAATACAATTTGTAGAGAGGTACAAATCCAAAAACAAAACATAGAAAAATCCTAAACACCCTTTATTCAATGTACAATTATTTATTTTGGATCCCCTTCTGTCTCAACTAGAACAATATGAGTGAAACTTACATAAATACTGTCCCGTTGAAATCTCTTTCTCAGATTTAGTAACACAGAGCTCTCACTCACCTCTCTGAAACCAAAAATGGATACCTTTCATAACAAGACTTGACGTGAAATTATGCATTGAATTAAGTGGACACTGACTCTAATTGGGACAGATCCTCCAGCTCATCCACCTCTACGAGCTTGTTACTGCCGGGCAGCACCACCTTTGAAACACAAGAAATACAAGAGAAAACATGAATATAAGACATCACCTTACTGTTTGTTGCCAGAGAAATAAAAGATGTTTTGAGTTTTGTCATTGTAAGCGCACACACACACACACACACACACACACACACACACACACACACACACACACACACACACACACACACACACACACACACACACACACACACACACACACACACACACACACACACACACTAGACTTTATGTCACAGCTATTCAGTGTATAACAGCAGGTCCTTGATGATGTGATAAAGTAAAAAGGACAATACTACCTGTGTGCTAAGCAGTCGGTGCTCCAGCATTTCTTGAGTGGGGTCCTCAGATTCCCACAGACCCCTGCCTTTGTCGTTCACAGTAGTCTTCGCCTGTCGTTCGTCTTCATAAACTGTCCATCGGGTCAGTTTCTCCACGGTCTGATGGGGCAGCAGATTCTCAGCCCGCAGCCAGTTCTACAACAAACTTTAATTAAAATTTCTGTAACAATTCAATTTTCTTAAATGTGCACATTGTAATTTCTGCTTGTCTCAGTGGATATGTTATTGCTTTGCTAGGAATGGTCCACAGTACGGATCCATCTTCCATTAGTTAGTTTTCAAAATACCTTGACCAAAATGCGCCCATATTATGAGCCTCTCTACAGAGCTGACCTGTTACTTGGCATTGTGGCAGATGAGAGATTTAGTTTGATGTTATATTGTGGAACATTCCAGCCAAAGCAGTAACATCTCCATGAAGACATACATAGTGCACCTTTAATGATAATCGTGTATGTGTTCTTATACCTGAGGGTCTCCACTCATGCAGGGGTTTTCTGCCCAGTGCATGTCTGGCTGGACGATGGTGAACAGCCCTCTGTTTCCCATGAGCTCAGCCACTTCCCTGTCTGTCTCCTCTTCATACAACGATCGCACATTTGCCACTCTCAGTCCCCCCTGACTCGTTTGAAAGTGTGATGTAGACTCTTTTTCTGCTTCAGATTGAGCAGGTGCAGCTTCGGTGTTTCTTGCAGCCACGGTATTGGAAGAAGGACCCATCTTTGCTCTTGTTGATTGTAAAATACCACTGTCCTTCAGGTTTATGAGAGCCGTCCTTTTTGCTGCATTTTCAGTGATCTCTGATGTGTCTGCTGTACAAAATCCTCTTTCTGTCCCAGTCTCTACAGCACGCATACCAGCTGGAAGTGGATTCTTTCTGGTTTTGAGAAGGGTGAGGTCGGGTTTGACTGGGAGAACAAGCCGAGCACCTGGTTTTGGAGGTTTGGATTCTTCTTTGATGGATGCTCCCTCATTAGACCCTGATGTTGCAGTTAATCCCTCTATATTTTTTATTTTTGACTTGGTGATTTTGTTCATTCTTGGTAAAACAACTGCAAACTTAGCGTCCAGTTCTTTGTCTCCTGACGAAGTGGCATTCTCTTCTACTTCTAATGACCCGTCAACACTTTTTTCTTTTTCTTTGACATCCTCAGAAGGTTTCTTTTTCTTACTAGCAAAAGTGGTTTTACCGGCAACTTTGACAGCCATTCTATGTTTGAACAAGTTACTTCTTGGTTTACTGCTGCTTTGCTTCCTTTTCCCAGCCTGAACTGAGAGCCAGCGAGAGAGCCCAATAGCTTTTGCCCAAACTGAAATCTTTTTCCTCAAATTACAACCTCTGTGCATTTTCTTCTGAATCCAACCAGACATTTTGTGAAGCGTCGTCATGCCTTTCTTCCCGGATATTAATTGTTTTGTGATTTTGCTGGTTTCAATGTTTCCATCTGCGCCTTTAGCCTGTGTCAGTTCTTCTTCCACCTTGGATTTGTTCAGCAGCGTGTTGGTCTTCTTCTGCAGTGCCTTCATCTGGGCCTTCTTCAGGAGAAAGCTCTGATCTGGAGTAATCTCCTTTTGGTCTTCCTGTTTCTCTTCAGATTCCAGCAGCGTTTGTAAGTTTTTACTTTTGTTTTTGAGTAGCATCACTCGATCTTGAGCCTTGATGGCTGTGGATAGACTTGGCTCCATTACCTCCTCTTCCTCCTCGCTGGCGTTATCTGTGCTGTCCTCGACCCCAGTCGTCTTGGTGGGTTCAGACCTTTTTGACAGACCCCCAGGAGCTTGTTTTTTGTTTTTGGATTTTTCTTGCTTTTTGAGAAACTTTTGATTTTTCTTCTCTTCTTTTGCTTTCTGCTTGGCCTCTTTCTCCAATCTTTGCCTTTCTGCTTTTGCTAAACGCTTTTCCTCTTTCTCTGCCTCCTTGTCTCCCTTGTTTTTCCTAAACATCTTCTTGCCTTGTACTTGCACGGGCTTTGAAGCCGTACTCTGCTTGGCTTTTCTGCGTGTTCTGCTGACAGGTTTCTTGGCTAGTTCTTCGTCACTTCCATCAATGCTATCAGACTCAGACTCCGGACTTTCTCCATCCTGCTGGTTTTCTCTTTCATTTAAAGGTTCTGGGCTTTGCTCCTCTTCAGACTCACTGGCAGATTTTTCGGAGTCACTTTTGGGTTCAGATTCTTGCTTGGCTGTAGGTGCAACGTCCTGAGAATTCTTGTGCCCGCTCTCCTCGCTGCTGATAGACTTCTCCTGCTCACTGCTGTGCTCCTCCTCCTGCTGCTTCTCAGGATCCGATTCAGTGGCCTCCTCTGAGCTTCCTTCAGTGCTCTCCGATGCCTCGTGCCTCTCATCTTCGGGCTTTTTGTCCCTCCTCTTGTTCACCGCTTTTGTGGAGGGCTTTTGGTTGGACCCCTTGGACCTTGCCAACACTCTCACATTGGTTTTGCTTTTGCTGCTGTTTCCCTTCTCCGTGGGTTTCCCAGTTTGTTTGGATACCCCCCTTTTAACTTCATCTTTTTTATGCCCCCTTTTAGTTTCAGTCTTTTTTTCTTTTGGTCTGACATTTTTAGGTTCTTTTGTTGTCGTTTCAGATTTCCGTTTGGATGCATAAACCATCTTTGCAGTCTTATATTCTTTCTCCCTAAAAAAAAAAAGAAGTATGACATACATCCAATAAACTCAATGCAACTGAAAATCCAATATCAGCCTAAATCAACCAATATTTGACTGCAATAATTTCATTTAATGAAATCACTGTAGTCTATGTCTAAACAGGTAGCAGTGAAACCATATCTTGGCCAAAAAGCTGTTGTGGAAGACCCTGGGGGTAAAGTGGTAAGAGCGGTATCGGTGTGGCTTACCTAGCCTCTCAAGTGAAATCCCGGCAAAGCTGGGGGCCACAAAGTGCCCTGACCCGTCTTTAAGTCCTGCTGTCAATGATACCAACAGGATTTGGAGAGCTGCCTCCTACTACTCCTACCTTCCCATCTGACACAAGACCGCTGTATCTCTAGAAGTGTGTGTGGCTTATGGATACAGAATGACCTCCTTACAAAAAGCCGGTGTCACGTATGAATGCACAGGTTCATACAAACACAAAGTGCTTTTTGAATAATTTAGTAAATAGTGGTGGTTCGCATGGGCAGCTGCTGAATGCCTGCAGTGAAAGGTGAGAGGCACCGGCCTGAGTGCAGACAAAAGCTGATGATGGAGGTAAAGGAGGAAACTACTGCTCCACGCTTGGGCCTAAAATTTAAACAGTCTGTACTTTCTGTAGAAACTACACAGACTTTCTTCACAAGATTGAAGAGGTACAAATGAAAAATTTTCCTCGAAAACACCCCCTCCAAAAAAGTAGAGCAAAGACAGTCAAATCACACTATATACTATTAATAATGGAGTGGTGTAATGAGAACAAACACTGAAATGCCTAATCTTGCTTTCTAAAAACTGTCTGAATTACTTTTGAAACCTTTTCTAACTAGATAACTCAATGTAATCTAAACAAACTAAAACTAAATTAGGGCTAAACAAGATTTAAAATAGGATCACGTTATTTTTTAGCCTACAGTATTACCACAAGCTTACCAAAATCATAACAAAAAATATGGATACAACTGACTGTGAATCAACCAAACACTAGAACTAAACGTCATCAGTTTGAAAACCACTGGTGCAGCTTATTATGTATCCAAGGGTCATGGCAGATTTATTTTGTGTCCCTAGTTTATGTGCTAAAGACTAAAATCCCATTTTATAAGAAAGTTGATTTTTAGGCAGATATAGTTATTTAGTCACGTAAAGACAGGTTTATGAAGTTGAATTCAGAAGAGGTCCAAAGCCCTAGGACCATAGCCAGACCAAGAAGCAGCTTCGCCCAGGATAGATCTGGTTTCAGCCAAGTCACAGCTCCAGGCCTTTAGCAGACAAAGCATCTCATTCCATAATAGATGATTAAACGTCTTGGCTGGGGAAGTGATAACAGATATCTCCTTTATCCACTTGACTGGAAATGACCCACATTACCCGCCTTTAATTGAACCTCAAACAATGAAAACTTTTCTTTGTTTTTTGAAAAACATGACAATCAATAAGGCAATGCCAAATAACAAAGACATTATATTCACTCACTGTCTCGTATGATTTTTTTCTGCCAGATAAAGGCTCACTCACCGTTTCATCGTTTATTTCTGTCCGTGAGCCATGTGCTGGGATGGATGTGCACTCTTTAAACTTCATCAATCTCGTCGTAATCTTTGTGGCAAAAGGTTTTAGCCCATTAAGCACTGCTGCGGAATAGTTATTCTTTAACACCGGGGCGCTTTGATTGTTGATATTTTTGTGACCCATTTATGACTCTGGCTTTGCGTTTTTTCTTCGTAAACTTGTCCCTCACGACACATTGGGCTGTCTTAATACACTGCAATCCCTGTACTGACGAGGTTAATTAAAGGGGACATTATGTCAGAAACTTTTCTAAGCTTAGTTACCATGTTATCAATGGTGTTCCCTCATCATTAGCATGCATGTTTCAACAATCATATAATGTCTTGGCTGCATTCAAGGCTACTCAGAAAACTTCTATTTACACCTACCCCCTATCACAGCCCACTGCCCTGTACTTATGATTGTTCAAAAGATGTAACTATAACTAAATTATCTACCAGAACGCTGGAAAAAAGCATAGTGAAATGTCTTTTCAATAAAATTAACATAAAAGTTCAGCAGACAAGTGTTTGAGTTTTCTTCGGAAGCTGGGATCCATATCAATTTCATTGAGAAAAAAAATACAAAATGAAACACACACATGAAGTTACAGATATAATTAGGATCAATAAACTGTAGTGTAAAATACAAATTAGAAAATTAAGAGTTCACAATCTACAAAAATATATTCTAAAGCAGATACTAACACCCAGCATTCTGAGACAGTACCAAAATGTGTCGTAGCAGCAGCCACCCCCATCCAACAGCACTCAAACAGACAGTAGTGCATTCATACAATAAAAAGATTAGACTAATAGCTTACATTTACAGGGTCAATCTAAATTACATAAGATTTGCTCATGTTACAAATGTTTACAGACAATTCCTAATAAAAGCAGTAGCAGTACCTTTGTATTGCTGCGATTTAGAGGACGGAAAGTTACCAGTTGTACAGTAAGTACAGTACTTTAAAATGTGATGTATTCAAAAGGCAGGGTGCTCTGGGACATTGTTGTAAGAAAGTTAATCTGAAATCCTACCTCTTAAATGTACGGTAAGTGTTGCATAAATAGTTGCATTTATGCGGCATTGCATAATCATTTGGGTGTGAAATGAAAGTACTGCTAAAAGATTTTTGAAAAACAAAAAATGATCAACAGTAAAAAAGTAATTAAAATTTTCAAAAGATTTCACAGTAGATGAAATTTTCCAGACAAAATTAAATTATGAAAATAAAAAAGTCCTATATTTTACAAGTTTTGTTTACAAAATCCAAGAATCATTCTGTAATTTTTGGTTGGTAATTCTTCATAATCAATTTAAAAAGGGTCTACTTCAAGAGATTAAAAAAGAGGCACATTTTGACGAAACACCCTCTACTAGAATATTCTACATTACCATCCAAGTCGTGTCTAAAAGCACTATGGCTGTGGTCACGTGATGTGCATGTGTGCTTTGATATGATGTGTACAGTGGCTGGTCTTTATAGGCACAGGTCTCTCCTCAAGCAGGCGTGATATACTTCTCTCCACCAGGGGGAAATGTGTGCTCTCAGTCTGAGGTCAAAGTCATTAGTGGTTGTTCACAGGTTAAACTGCAAAAATAAAATAATAAGTGTATTATTATGTCTATTTGAAAAATAATCAATTTAAAAACAGTGACTTTGTAAATGTACCTCTTTTATACATCCAATGGTCCACAGCAATCTATAAATTATTCTCCAATAGCCTGTGTCATGAGAAGAAAAGAAAATGTGTTTTAAATGTCCATTAAATAAAAATACACATTCATATTTTTGCTTCTGCATGAAATACTTACAACGAACCCCCTTCCAGTGACTTTTGAATCTCCTGTAGCACTTCTGCAGCAAACATGAACAGATGTCACAAAGTGGCTTCAGTTAAATTCAATAGATTCAGCAGTACTCACTCTCATCATTAAGCAGAGCATGTTCCATTACGCGCCGTGCTGCACTTTCTAGAACACAAAAAGTACATTAAGAGTATATTCAACTTATATCTCTTACTGTTGTGAGTATTTTAGCTAAAGTCACTTCAAATACTACAGAAAGCAGCATGTGCCATTGAAAAAGTTTTTGCATGAATAGATTGGATACATTAAAAAATCCTCGTGTTGCCTGAGTATTAATTACTGTATTAGGGACATTCTTAAAACTCACCTGCATCATCACTATCCTTCTCAGAGGTCCTGCAAAACACAAAGATGGAAATGTTAATGGAAAGGATGTAAATATAAAAGTGAGTGAAAGTGTTGCCCAGTACACACCTGTGAGCAGCATTAGCACCGACAGACTGAGTGCGCGTGTGAAGAGGGGCTTCGACCAGGCAGCGCAGCTCCACCAGAGAGCGCGTGGACAAAGAGAAACGCTCAAATTCAGATGGAGAAATGAGATAGAAGCCTGCAATAACACACTGTTAAACTAATAATACATTTGAATAACAGAAATCTACAAGTCTGCAAATATCACCTTGGCCATGCTTAGTGAAGACACAAGACGCGATACCACTCACATCCTCTTTGCGGATGCAGGGGTAGTGCACCTGCATTTTGAGTGAAGGCAGTGAGACCACATGTACGTCGCCCAGATTGGTCAGGAACATTAAGTCACTCTCGCTGTACTCCTCCGTTCGATTACTGCCGAACGAGGCAACCCCAACTTTTCGCACTCTGGATCCGTCCACGGCTGTGAGCTTCAGTTTCATCTTAGCACTAACTTTTGGCAGCGTAAAAATCTGAAATAACATAGCATGGTTAAAATTACAGCCCAGCCATCTTCGTAGAGCAACAACTGGAGAATTACATTAATTGTTTTTTTAATGTAATTTACTATGGTTTCCACACTATTGTCTGTACAGAAAACTGTTTATTAAATGCATTTCTTAATTTGCCAAACAATCATCTTGAGTGTGTCATTCTGACCTTAAATTGTTCCTCTGAAACCACCAGCACGTGGTGAGAGCCGTGCATATCTGGAGAGCGGGCGAGGTCATGGGCCACCTCCAGGGGCTCAGGCAGCGGGGCGCCATGTCCATCCAACACCACGATCCCAATCACAGGTGCTCGGTGCATCAGCTGGATCTCTTTTGCTGAAGTGAATTAAATAGATGGACTGTCAAAACCTGAGGAGTTTAAAAACAGCTAAAAAAGAAAGTCCTCTGACCTGGCTGTGCTGTGACGGGCTCGTCTGCGCGGCGCTCCACAGGAGGAATGCGCAGCATGTAGGCAAACACACAGCCTCCGTTAGTGCCCGCCCACAACGAAGGAGTGTGGTGAGAACCTGGGGAGGACAGGTCAAGTTCAACACTGCATAAACAGAACGTGAAAATGACCACTTAGCCTTTTGGCGCCTTACTGTCTGATAAAAAGGTGTCAGCAAAGTAGAGCGTTCTGACCAGTCCTGTGAAAGAGTCGTCTGAAGAGCGTGCCTCGATCTTTCTCTGAACAGGGGCCAGCTCCATTTCAGCCAGCTCCGCCTCCAGACGAGCATTAGCTTCATGCAGCTAAAACAAACAAGCACTAAGTCTGTACTATACTTATATACATATATATATAAAAACACCAGTATGATCATACCCAACTACGATAACTGAAAAATGATTTACTTGAATTGATAAAACAGTTTGTAATACACCCTCTGCTGATGAGTTTTGTCAGCGAGCATTTAAATAGTTACAATTTCAAATGTTTTACCTTTGCTGCATTGTTGACATGATGTTTGCGAAGTGACACTCGACTGCGGCGAATTCTTCTGAAAGACTGACGAAGAGACTTTTTGATACTCTTCACTCTGGACAACGGCCCCTCCATGGCCAACTGATCACTGGGGTTTAAGGTGCACCTATTGTAATATGCAGTTATATAATATATATATATTAAATTGTCCAGAATGCTTTTAGAAACATCTAAACATCTTTAACAATAGATGGATGTGCTTACTTAACAAAAACACTATTCTTTTGTTGATAATCAAATAATCCAAATCCATGGCTGGTGCCAAAAGCGATGAGTTTCCATTCTGAGTGAAGGTTGAGGGCAGTGACCACCGCAGGTGGCTGACACTGGACCAGAGCAAACGGCTGAAAACCAGGAGGGAACAACACGGGCTCCTCACGCACATCCAGTCGAGTGTGACCCTGAGGAAAACACAAAAGAGACAAACATATGGTCCATATGGAGCTTTGAGCATTGATTATATTGATGATGTTAAGTGTAGACTTGTGTTTACTAGACCCTAGAACATACCCTGATATTGGTTAGACTGATGATCCATTGCTTAGTTCCTACTATAGGCCAATAAGACTAAAATGCTATGCCGCTATATGCTATTATTTCCTGCCCTTTTTTGGAGCAGCTTGAATGGGCTCAGTACCTTCCAGCGGAATCCCTCTTGGCCTTGGAGCAAGTCCACAACTTTGGCCTCAACAGTCTGCTCTGCAGCTTCATCATTCAGCTCCATCACCAGGATCTGAGTTACACAGCAGTCATCAACAACCACGTCTTCTTTTTAATATCACATTATTTCGTTTTATCTGCTTTTATCTATTGTTTAGTAAGTTTGACACCTGTCCAGCTGTGCCAGCCACAATCAGATAGCCGCTGTATTTACACAAATGTATCTTTTGGATTCCCAGCCGTGGATCGTCGCTATATGGATCAAAGCAACCCACCTAAGCAAGAAAACACAAAATAAATTAAAAAATCTTTTAGTTAAGACCAACACTAACCATTAGACCACTGCAATTTTTCAATTCAAATTTGACACATTTTTGTACCTTCCTGAAAGGTGGCCACTCTCCTTCGCTGCTTTGGTTCATGTTGTCGTTGGGGTCTGCATCTGTGTCAAATACGATGGCAGTACTCAGCTTGTACAGAGGGTAAAGGCAGACCCCCGAGGCGTCCCAGAAACGCACTGTCCCGTCCTCGTGCCTACACACAAACATGCAAAATGACAATAGAGGAAGAGGAGCCTCGTGCTGTGGGTGGGGGTCTGTGTACTGACCCTGTAAGGAGCAGGTCTCTCTGAGGAGGGTCTGCGGCCTGGCTTTGACCTCCAGTTATGGGCCAAGGCTGGAAGAAGGGAATAAGACAAATTACACTAAAATCCACAAAAGAATCTGCTTCAATGCAGGTCGAGAGATGATGAATGCATCCCAACTATGCTGAATAAGCAGTATAAAAGCTTTCTGTAATAGTTTAGTAGGGTTTTAAACACAAGCCTGACAGTGGTGCGGGTTACTTTTGTCTCTATTAGGCTTAGACAAACAATTTAATTCAATAGGTTCAAGAATTTGATTAAGTCAAAATCCTAGATTGAGGACAGGGTCAAATATCACTCCATGTCTGAGAAAAAAAATCCAAAGTGAAAATGTACCTTCATTTGTTGGTGATAAGTTCCACAAACTAATATTCTTGTTACAGCTGACCACATTGGAGGCTGTGAGATTGAATAGTGCTTTCCCTTTTTTGATGCTGTTGTGAGAAAATGATTTCACTTGTCTTCATTTGTGCTGAGAGAATTCTCACCAGCCCCCTATCTTTTAAAGTTGTGTATTATTATGTTATGGGATCATGTAAACACAATCAATTGCTCAAAAAGGATTAGTGTTGTCACAATACTAAAATTTCCAGTTTTGATTTTGATAGTAAGGGAAAGGCTTGATATTCCAGTGATGATACCACAACAATAATAACACTTATAACACACTTTTTGGGAAATGGAAATGTACATTATTTTTCCGCAAAAAAATAATATAGCTTATTAAAAATTACATTTATAATTAGTCTTATACTAGTTTTCGGAAATAGAGCAAGATTATTCTAAAATGATGCTGAAAAAGATTTTTAAAAATGTAATACAAGCTTTAGTATCGATTCATACCTGAGTATCATATCAATTTGACAACTCTAATGAGGCTGAGTTCAAACTTTTGTCCAATGTATTCATACCCAGGCCCACTGACAGAAATTTGGGGGCCCAGGGCAAGAAGCCTCACATGGGCCTCCCTCTAATATAAATAAATAGGAAGAGGGTCCAATTCTGGGCCCCTAAGACCCTGAGGTCCAGGACAACAGCCACCTTTGTCCCAGTATACTTCTCTGTTCATGCCTGATGTTAACTAAATTTTTATCAGTGGCAGTGATAAATCCAAAGTACATTTAAAACATTGTCAGCCACGACCCCGAACAGAACAAGCGGTAGAAAATGAATGAATTTAAGACATTGTCAGACTGGCTGGAAATATTATAAAGCACGTGACTTTCAACTTTCAACACAAAAACACAGCTCTGTTTAAGTGCACTGAGCGC
Source organism: Rhinogobius similis (assembly GCA_019453435.1). Classification (NCBI taxonomy): domain Eukaryota; kingdom Metazoa; phylum Chordata; class Actinopteri; order Gobiiformes; family Gobiidae; genus Rhinogobius; species Rhinogobius similis. Next base: position 16,072,393 of record CM033636.1, on the reverse strand, counting down.
CATGTTCATTCCAATGCTCACCCTTTTGGAGTAGTGCGTGTGCTGCAGATCGCCCGCTGCACTGATCCGCTCCCACAGCTTGAAAGGGATGGAAGAGACGTGGTGCGAGCAGGTGATGGCAGAGCTGTGCAGAGGGACCAGGTACGGGGTCTGTATGACGGGCCAGCCTTCTGTCTGCAGGTCGATCACCACCAGCTCCTCCTCCACCAGGACCACCACAGCGCTGGGGTTACCTGTCCATGTGCACACAACAAATACATTTACTTATACTATTGATTTGAAGTGGAAACAATATTCAAACTATTAAAAGACATAAATAGATCATTTAACCCTTTTAAAAAAATCTGCAAATAAAATATTTAAGTACATTTTCAAATATGCAGTTAGTTATAATAATTCACATCCTCTACATGAAATAAATTCCACTCAGACTGTCACTTGCAATGGCAGACCACGGAGGTCAGGCCAGACAATTGATTATTATGTTAATGTGTAGAGAGAGTGGTGGAGGAAGTGTGTGTTCTCACATTAGAAACCAGATGTGAAGCCGGTGAATAGGCTAAAGAGATTTTAAAAGACTATTAAATTTATACTTGTTTATACATTTTCTTACCGTTTATTGCTTTGATAAAATGTTTTAATGTGCCTTAATTTTCAATATCAAGCCAATCACGCAGCCAAAAACTTTTTAAAAAGTCACCTGAATTCATCTAAGCAAATAGGTACAAACCTCCTATTTGATAATTGCTGCATGGGTTATTGTCTTTCAGCTGCAACATGGTACTTAAACAAAGTGATAGAGTGGCTTCACATTTACAACCATGTGGAAAGACTAATCCTGTGGTCGTGGTCAGTTTGGTTGAGAAGGTCAAGCACAGAAAACAGTAGTTTTTAACCTCATTTAGAAGGCTTCACACAGTGGTCACACTCTGCCATCATCAATACAAGATCTTGCTGAAAAATTAATGCAGCACTGGAATCGAATGAATCTTTGAATATTGCAGAAGCGCAATGAAACAATGCCACAGCAAATGTCTGTTGCAATAAAACCTTGATGGCCCAATAAAAATATTAGAGCATGTGACCTTTATTTTCTGTGGCAACTCTCAGACAGTGTATTTCATTGGTGAATTAAAGCCCAAGAATATGGAAGAGGATTCTTATCTTAACCAAAATTGCTTCAACATCAGGGACAATTCTTTTATTGTTGTTGATTCAAGTTTAACCAGGATACATATCAGAGAGAGAGAGAGAGAGAGAGAGAGAGAGAGAGAGAGAAAGAGAAAGAGAAAGAGAGAGAGAGAGAGAGAGAGAGAGAGAGAGAGAGAGAGAGAGAGAGAGAGAGAGAGAGAGAGAGAGAGAGAGAGAGAGAGAATGAAAGAGTAGTTTGTATGAATGACAGAAGCAGTTTATCCTCACCTGTGTTTTGCGGTCCCTCTGTGATCACAAAGAAGTCTATGATCCTTGATGTGAAGTCCAATGCCACATGTGTTTTACTGTGAATTACTGTGATGCAATGTCTGTCTCCATAACTGGCTCTAGGCATTCCTCCACTGAACAACAGAAAAGGGGGCCTAAAAACATAAACAAGTCAAACAGCTGCCATTTTTTTGGTAGTAATTGGGTAGTAATAGAAAATACTCATACCCTTCTTCAGTGGGCAGCTGCATAATCTTTGTTATCGCCTTGCAGGGAAAGTGTCCTGTAACGAAAGTCATCATAAGCAGAAGAAAGACTAGTTAGAGAGAACAGTATAATGAGTTTGTTCTGACCATAGGGAATGTCGGACTTCTCCTCGTCTTCAGTGTTTGAGTCACTGTTCCCCACCATCCATCGACAGTAGCTTCCATCGCTGTGTGAGCTCAGGATGTAGCTCCCATCTTCCGTCCACCACACACTTTCTAATTGCTGTTGAGACCACATATACCACAGTTGACACCTAATATTTGACTACAGTAGCTTTAGCATCCGAGCAGCAGATAAAAATGCAGACATAAAAGCAAAGTGCAGCAGAACTCACCTGTGTGGCTGGGATGTGCTGAAGTGCATAGTGCTTTTCCAAGTCCCACACCACCATCAGGCCGCGGCCGTAGCCGATCACGACCTGGTTTGAGTCTACCGGGTTCTCCTGCAGGGCCTCTACGTGCTCCAGGTTTCTGCGACCAATGTAGTCTTCTGGGACACTTTAAGGCACAGCAAAAAACAGACATACAATGAACAAGCCCAGTCCAAGACAAGTAAGTAATTCTGATTCTGAACAAAGCAGTGTGGAAATGCTCAAAACGAGTCTGGTAATGATTTATGGAATAAAAAACAGCACACAAAATCTCAGGGCTCTAGCAATGACGTCAAAACTGAGAAAATGTAAAGTAAAATGCTTCAGACACATTTGTGTAGCATGATCTTAATTTAGGTTGTTTGGGTTTAAGAATAACAAAATCCAAAGACCCACCTGCTCTGCACCTGATCCAGGCTGATGTTTCGCTCCTCCAGTTCTCTGAAACCAGGAACCTCCACAATAAATACATGTCCCCCTTCTGTCCCCAACAGCAGTAGCTCACCAGACGAGTGGGGCAGGACAGCGGTCACTCTGGTGACATGAGGAAGAGCCCTGAAGACAACACAAGTCGTTCACTTTTAATTAGGAATGTACATCAGGATTTTCATTATGTTTTATAAATGTAATTAAACTGAAACATTGCGTATGACAACCAAAACTTCTCTGTTTTTGTATTTGTTCCCTTTCAGGAGTCGCCACAGCAAATCACCTAACGCCATCAAACTCCATCTTCTGGAGACTGTTCTCTTATACTGCAAGTTCACATCCTCTTTCACAACATTTGAGTCCCTTTTTGATCAACATTTTCAACAACAGTCTTCATCAAGCTTACATGTCCAAACTAGGGCTACTGTGTTTTTTTTAATAATTAGTTTTCCTCATTTCCCAAAAGCAAACTGATACAATTAAATCAGTTTGAACAATATTCAGTTTTACCCCGGTGGTCCTGTCAGTGTGAAGCGTCCAATCTCTAGAAGTTCTGAAAGGCCTTTATGTGCTTGTAAGGTCCACATGTGCAAACTGTTGTCATCCAGCAGTGTGACCAGCTCAACCTGAACACAAACCATTGTTTTAATTTACAATTCAGTCAAACAAAAGAGAGAAGTCTGTGGTGGTGTCCTGACCTGGTGTGGGAGAAAGTGCACTTGAGTCACTGCAGCACTCTCATCATGTAAACCCATAAACTCCACTCCAGGGGCTCCAAATCTAAACACTGTATAAGGACTTAACAACACCATTATATGACTTTAGACATCCTCCCCATATGACTTTCCCATTTGCATTTTAAACATCATATTTAAATCATCTTCAATGGAGGATACAGTTTTATGGCTCCAGATCGGGTGCCAATGGCCAGGAGCTGGAGAGACGGGCTGTAGCCCAGAGCACTAGGCTGGTGAGGAAACCCATGCTCCACTGTCTGCAAACAGAAAGAGCAGCTTTACTAAAACGTCACAACAAAGTCATTGCAGGTAATACTTTATAAACTCTTTATTTATCACAGTGCTAATTTAAGAAGAGGATTTTAGAGAACTTGCCTTGTTGAACAGAAAAAGTTCCTGTTTTAGTCGATCTCGTTGGGACTCATGGCCATGTCGTCTGAATCTCTTCATGCTCTCAGTGTGGAGACTCTAGGCCACCACAGGCCCGCTGCCCACCTGTCACAACACAGTGACGTGTTAAGAAAATGTGTTAAAGTAAAGGCTGAATTCAAGAATAAATAAGAAGAGACCAACATGTAGTAAATGATAATAAAAAAGGAGGACTAATATATCTCAGAGCTGCAGTACAGCCATTAATACGTTCAGTCACAAAATTATAGAAAGACCTCCTCCCAACCCCTTTATCAACCCCCTTGGGAGAAGAAAAAACACACTCAACACCTTCAGACACATCATTTGGACAGTCAAATCTTATTTTTTATGAAATAGTAGAGGGAAAGTTGATTGTTTCTGTAATGTTTACGGAAAATAAATATTATTAGTTAGGCTGGAAAATTGAGACCACAAATTAATATTATATTTTAGCAGATTCTTTCTTAATGTAACTTTACCGGAAAAACAATGTGAATTAAATAACAATATTGCCACCCCAACAACCCCCCATCCCCAATAAACATAGCATAGGATCTTGAGCCCACTGTTCAGTTAATTTGATCATGTCTCGCTGGCTTAATTTACAGTCTAATCATCCTCCACCTGAATTTCTTCCATCTCCAAATGACTTCATAATGAATGAAATGAATGTTAAAGGACTAGTATATTCCAAAGAATTTGTATTAAATAGTTGTGCAACAATGGGAGTCCCAAGCCCTGTTCTGCGACAGACAATTGAGGACCTTTCCAGTTTCTTAATCTCAATCAGTCAAATTTCTTCCCCTTTCTGTGGGAAATGTGTGTACTTCACAACCCTAGTTCCAGGGAAGCACCTGGAGGCCTCAGGTTAATCAGAAACTGTGTGTCACATAGCAGTTCCTGGTGTGTGTGTGCAGTGGCTCTTAGTCAGAGTCACGTCAAAGGCCTTATCTGACAGACGCTAAACACTACCAGGTCAATGTCCTTTCCATCTAAATTTAACAAAGTGCTCTTTTCAGTGAGGTCATCCAATTCTCAGCATATCCAAAAGTTAAAGGAGTTGAGGAAAAAAAGTGAATAAACATGTCCAGACTTGGCCTTAACAGCAACAGAAGGCAGTTCAACAGGCAGCACTACATTACAGAGGTCTCTCAGCTACTTAGTAGATACAACTGGGTCTGAAAGAGTGGCCAGGAAATGCCTGGCATCCAAAGCATTCTACACATGAGCTTATGAAATCAGTGTTTAAACTGCAGAGGGAGAGCAGGAATGAGTGACTTCTTCATGATTTATCTTCTGATTCAAAACACTCAGACTGATAACAGACAGCAATAATCCTTCAGCCGCAACAGGTGAGACATTGCACCGTGGATATGACCCTAGCCCCCTCAGTGTCCTCCTGCAGCTGTGAATGTGAGTGAAACTCAATGAAGAAAGTGTACAACTCATTTGGTTTATGAACCTCAGGAAGCACAGTGACTTTGTTCAGAACAATTGTTATGTTATATGGGCTTTGTATTTACTGTATCTAAATTAGAAAATTATTGTAAATTCTTCCATTAAGATTTTTTTTCCCATTTCAGGTTCAAACACTTTTCACAGATGATATAAGGACAGAGTAAGTCTAAACTGGACATACAGCAGCAAGTGCCAATAACAAATAAATAGAATACTCTTTAAAAAGTACATGTAGAGTCCCTTCACCTATTGAAATGCCCTAATATTCCCTGAGGTTTCCATGCGAGAGATCTGCTATCTAAAAAATAAAAATATTTATTGCTACCTGATGTGTGTAATTTGTCTAAACTAGGGTCCAGGAATATACCAATATAAATGTTTATGTTACAATTACTGTACTAAAAATATGTACAATAGGCTCCGCTCTGGGGCCAGGACTCCCCTGAAAAGGAGATTCCCAATCTCAGTGGGCCTATGCTGGTTAAATAAAGGTTAATAAATTGTAGAAACAATTAAAATCTTGAGTTTACAATTATTATAATCATAACTTTCTTCCTTTCATTTACTAACAGCTAAACACGTCCTTATTTGTCCAGGGAACCAACATACTAAACAGAGAAACACCTGATAGTTCAGTGACATTTAGTAATTTAGTGAAATGTTATAAAGTATGTTTGATACAAATGTTTGTATTTGTAATTTATTATCTGCAGAGGGAAATGTGTCCTCTGCATTTGACAAACACCTCAAACAGTATCTGCTGAGCAACCTGTCATCAACAAGAAGACCTTTAAAACTTGAGACAGGAACAAGGTCAGGATTACTTATGCAGGATTAGACTACTGTGCATGTATTGACTTTATAGGACAAACTAGAGTACCTGGAGGAAATCTATATGACATACATCTATGGATGAAACCAGACAGACCCTACACAAAGCATGTCATTAATGTGCATAATTATGTTATTTGTGCATTGTTTCCTTTACACTTTCAAGATGATCTGTCAGTAATCTTCATCAGTACAGCCCTGAACAATCCATGTGCTGTATCTACTTCTACTCTACAACACTTTCACCCATCCATGTACAAATAAGGAATGGCCCAGGGGAGATAATACTATTTAAAACTGAAGTGTTGCTCATTCAGCAGGCGAAATCCTCCAGCTAAGGTCCTGACCAAGCCTAGGTGAAGATCTGGAAATGGCTCCCCAAGCGCTGTACAGGAGCAGCTCAGTGCTCATTTCCCAGCAGCACTAGTTGAAGGATGGGTCAAATGCAGAGAATGATTTCCCTCACAAGGTATTAATATAGTAAACCTTAACCGAATATGAATGGCCTGTTGCTGTCTAATAATTCACGGTAAAGATACATGAGAAGTTCACATCCATTCAACTCTCTCTTCAATACACACTTGGTTACACATTTTACCACACTGATTGGAATATGTTGGGAACAACCTCTCTACCTGCAGATGTCCCACAGGGAGGGTGAACTGTTTTGCCACCATTTCAGGTGGCGGCAGGTGCAACAGCACAAGTCCGAGAACAAAGCCTGTTTGTTTAGTGCTGAACAGAGTGAGACTGGGTGAGTGGGGGTGTCTTCTTTAACCACCAGGCTGAAATTAACACCACTGTCTGACTTTGCAAGTTGTGGTCAAGGAGATAAGCAGATACAACTCACTTTCCATCAGCAATTATAACAATTATTCTTATCTACATCTACTACAGCTGTGCTATTCCAGGTTAGGTACTTTTAGGGAGAATTATTTACACACCACATCAAAACTGGGAGTAAAATAGAAATTTAGCCAGAACAAGACTAGGATAAAAACCACCACAAGACTAGAAGATCAACAAATCAAATCAGGGCTAAACTGGACCAAACCAGGACAAGTGGGAATGCAGCCTTATATATAAAGGCCAATTGTTTCAGCAAACCTTTAGCGGATTTAAAGGGACCCTCAAACCTCCCATGTTTCACAGTTTCTCAGTTTTCTAGGATGTAAACAATACTCCCCTCCCAACAAAGACATGACTCAAAGGCCTTATCATACCTGCCTGCCAGGAGGACACACCTTTCTGTGGTTACGCTTCCGTCATTACACAACAATGTACTGGATCTGCTGCTTCACTAACACAGCTTCATGTGTAAATTGAGTTTCAACACTCACCACCAGTTTCAGATTCGTTGTAGCCAACAAGAACCTAAAATAAAATAACATAACAATCGTGTTCAATTTAGTAGCACAATGTAAACTTCTATTACAAATCATAATCGAATGTCATGGCAAGATCTCTAGTGTCCTCTACTCCACTTTCTAAGGTGAAAATGCTCAAGTTATGCCCCCTGTCAGAGCAAAAAAAGTTAAAGCTATAGCCATTCATTGCAGCTTTACACTACAATGAGGTTTATGACTTGGATGATGCACAATGACATAATGGTGAGGCGAGAAAGTCACCGCTTGGCATCTTCTCTGGGTTTTGAAAACAGGTGGATCAACTACTCACCACCTGCACAAAGCCAGATGATCGCGATCAACACTTTGGGGCCTCGTCTGGTCCGTACCCACCTGATTCAGAGCAGCCGTGTCTCCGCCGCCGCCGTGCACAGCTGAACAGGTTTCTCCCACAGTCCCGGAGCCGTCCACTCACTTCAATCCAAAGTGCCTTACTTTCATAGAAAATGCCGGAAACCCGTAAACAATAAATCCCGGTTGTTTATAGAGCAGATTAGCGATATGATTATAATTCAGTTATATTGTACGAGTCTCTTTTTTTCGTGCGGTAATGGAAATAGCCGCAGTGTTTCCTGCTGCTAAGCTAAACTTCAGTGCTCTCAAACTCCTCCCACATGCTGCGTTCACGGACACCCCGTAAACTCCGAAACCACCTACTAACTTCCGGTTTTGTCCTAACCTTTGAAAGAAATCAGTAAAAAAAAAAAAAAAAAAAAAAAAACTTAAAATAGTGTCTTCCATGCAGCATTTACTTTTAGTTTTTTTATACAGTATGTAGTCCTGGTTTAAGTTTGAACATATGCTAAGCTTCATGCATTTAACACAGTATATTCTCTATCAATTAATTACATAGGGTGATTTTTTAAACTGTGCAATAATCTATATGATTTGGTGTAGTGCATCCTTGACCAATGGGCCAATGTCGGCGACATAGCCTACATACATGCCATATGCCATAGCTGGGTGGGTGAAATTGTCTTGCCTGGTGCAAGGTAATTGCCAGTACCTTGAGCTGTTCCAGGGCAAACTTGCAGAAAAGATAAAATAAAAAAGCAATAATAATGGCATAACATAAAAGTATTGTAAATATATGCCTGTAAAACACATACACACCTTAAACAACAAAAAATATACATTACATGTAATGAATTTATTATTCGGTTGCCTTCACATTTTATGGCCTGAATGTTTCAGTCATGAGAATCTGTCTAAATGGCAATCATGAACAGAGACTTAGAGCTTGGGCTCCTTCTGATGGGGTTGTTACATAAAATGTGGCGTTTCCGCTGTATCGCTCCTGAAAAGAAAAAAGAGAGAAGAGAATATTTCAAATGTTGATACTTACAGTATGTAGTTACAGTCTCAACCAAACATTCAAGACCAGTTGAATAAATGGCAAAAGTCACATTTTGCTTCAATAAACAACAAGAAATGAGAAAGAAGAAAAAGAAATTGAATAAACATTTTATTGAAAACAACAATTACACTGAAATAGGCCTTTCTGCAGACCAAAAGTTTAGGACCACATGCCTCTAATCTGTACAAAAAAGTGGCTTCAGTCTCATTTGTCTGGTATTCACACTGTCATGATGTTCTGATGGCAAAGGCAAAATATGTTCTCTTTTTGAATGTGGTCGGGTTGTTGAGCTGCATAAGCAGGGCCTCTCGCAGTGCACCATCGCTGCTGAGTCATTTTGAATTTCTCAAAAGATCCTGAGGGTTAGTGAACAAAAATGAAGACCCAAAAAAATTACACCAGCACTGAGCGGCATTGGCCGTCCCTCAATACACTGGACGATCCTCGACCCAAATTATGGCTGTTACTGGTGCCGATTGCAGCCCAATAACCATCAGACGGCATCTGTGACTGAAGGGCTTAAAAAACAAAAAACGTCTTCAAAGGCTTCGTCTCCTTGAACGCCAAGAGACATTGAAAAGTAGAAGAAGGTTTTATTCTCTGATGAGAATTTTTTTTACCTCGATGGTCCTGATGGTTTCCAACGTTACTGGCATGACAAGCAGATCCACTTGAGATGTTTTATAAGCGCCACAGGGAGGGGGCGCCATAATGATCTGGGGAGCTTTTTCCTTCAGTGGAACAGTGGAGCTCCAGGCGGTGCAGGGGAAACAAACGGCCTCTGGCTCTGTGCAGATGCTACAGAGAGCATCCCTCATCTGCAGCCTGTCCGTGCGTGGGAGTAGGATCTCTCCTTCACTGTGGTTCTCCCCGAGGTTTCTACTTTTTCCCATGGGGTTTTTTGTAGTTTTTCCTCGCCACGAAGGAGGGTCAAAGGACAGGGGCGGACTGGGACAGTTATCTGAACTGCTTTCTACCTGTAGCCCATCGAGACAACTGGAACCACAGTTCCAGACAGCAGATGCCCTTCGTGAGGCCGTCTTCACCACTTGGAAACTCCACCTGGAAACTCTTGCATAAAGCATGCCACAACAAATTTTAAGTGATCAACAATGCTACTCATTACTGATTACTCATTGCTGAATTCATGTTTGGGACTTTAATTTCTGTTTTTTGTTTTTTTTGGGGTTGATTGTTGAGGTGTGGTCCTAAACTTTTGATCTGCTTTTTTTTGTCTCACTCCCATTTCTTGTTGCATATTGTAGCTCTACTTGGAACCTTGTTCAGATCCAACCATGAAAATGTGACATTTGTCATTTATTCAAATGGTCCTAAATTTTTGATCAGGACTGTATATTATAGCTATATTACATTTGGTACAGCTACATAGATGTGCAAAAATCAAAAAGGGTATAATTCAGGGTTGAAGAGTTCAGAAGGTATTTGGAGTTATGGAAGTGTAAAACTTCCTTGACTGAGGTGCACTCTAACCTTTCTGGTGGGGGTTCTGCCACCTACTGCTCTATTAGAAGATATTAGACCTTAATGCTTTGCCAGGAAGGTTCCACAGCATGACAATAAACTTAAATGTCTTGCATTTACTTCACAACAGGTGTTTATATTGCTCAAAAACACCTTGAAAAACATGCATTCTTACTAGTGGTGTCGCCTCCCCACAGATCTGACCTGCAACTAGGTCTGGTGGCGTCTCAAAGTTTAATGCTGGAACATTGCAGGCAAAGAAATAACATCCATTGACAAAAAGAAAGGGGACCCTTCAGACAATATATTACATTTAGTGCACCTTTAATAAGTTGTATGTTTTCTGTGATTAGGTCTGGTTTGTCTACATGTAAAACTGTAAAAAAAAAAAATCAGTCAGTAGCATACAGGAAAACTCTGGTTAAATTTTTCACCTTGATGTGGCTGATTGTTCTGTCAACAGCATCAGCCTGCAGCAGGGTCACTGTACATCCCCCAAAACCGCCTCCGGTCATTCTGCTGCCGAACACGCCCTCCACCTCAAGAGCAGCTGACACCAACTCATCCAGCTCTGGGCAGCTCACCTCGTACAGGTCCCTGACAACGTATGACAGACATCATCAGGGTCAATAGGTCGGTGCACGTGATAATCTTCTAAACTGCCCAAAGGTTATAGTGAGATTGAGAGCTGATCAGAATTCTAAGGTTGAATTTGCATTTGCATATTTGATTATGCACATAAACAACATGACAACGTTGAAACAAAATAATTTGTGTCATTTGCGTGCAATATTTTGCTCTAGAGGCACATCTTGGCACACACTCGACACACTACTTTTTAAATTAACGTCAGTACCTAAGGGAGTTGTGGCTCTCAACCATTAGTTGGCCAACGTCTTTGTAAGATCCACTCTTTAAAGCTTCAGCAGCTTGTTCTGTTCTTTGTATCTCCTCAATTACATGGCATGCTCGATTGTAAGTTACTGTATCCAGTCGGTCTTTTGCCTCTGAGGGAGAGAGGAAAATATACAGTTTACAGTGTCTACTAGAAATTGCAGATAAAATCAACAAATGAGATGTTATATTTTTCGTTTTAATCCATAATGAAAATGCACAAGACACACAGGCAAAGCATATGTTGTGCCTTTAACAGCATAAACCAAACATGTGTTTAATAAAATACCTTCCAATTCCTTCATGGTAGCCTCTCGTAGGCTGGCCTTCCCCAGGCTGACAGCAGCCTGCTCACACTGCCTCCGTCTGGTGGGATACTCACTGCCAGTCAGAGAGTGCTTTACATTGGAATTAGTGATTAAGATGACAAGGTTGGTATCCAACAGAGGCACAAGCTTGGCCTCCATGGACCTAAAATGTCAACATTTCAATACTTTTAGAGACCAAGAACTCATGTTAAATGTTAGTCTTTAGTAATTTGTTGATTTACAACCTGCAGTCAATGAGCAGAGCGTGGTCTTTTTTACCAAGTACAGAAACAAACTGGTCCATAATACCACAAGGAACCCCAGCATGAGAGTGCTCCCCCTGCTGACAAGCCACTGCCTTAGCCACTTTATCGCCATCATCTGAAAAAAACAAAACAAAACCAAAGAAACAGCTAAGAATCTTACTTACAATGAGCTACTATGTGCTGCTTCAATACAATATAGTAATAACAACAGTTGTTGATGCCATTACTGATAGGTCTGAACAAGTTGGATCATCACCTGGTTTGATCTGCTGTAAAAAAGAGTAGAAAGCCACCTCCAGAGAAGCAGAGCTGGACAGACCACCTCCAAGAGGAACACTACTCGCTATCACTGCCCTGAACCCTGGGACAGGAGAAGCTGTAGAGGGTACATAAACACATTTGGCTTCCACACATGAAATATACTGTATATGTCACTATAATGAAGTGCACAGCATGGCAGGAGAGGTCCCAAGCACATGGGGAAGTTTTACTACTAAACCACATGACAGACTGCCTCTTTATAACCTAAGTACAAGACTTTCATCATTCATTTATAGAACTGTATCGAACTGTGTACATAAGCTTAAAATGTAGGAAAAAAATGTGCATTAAATTTTCATATTTACTTGATCTTAACTTATTTACCTCTATAATGGTGTATAACTCCCTTGACATAGTTTGCCCATCTAGGTTTTCCAGAAACAAGATCAGTCTGCAGGTTGAAGTCCACTCTTCGAGGCTGGTCGGCATCCTCATTTAATGTGACTATGCAAACATCATGACCAGAGTTTTGTTTGCCAACAACCACTGTCACCATTGGCAGGGCCTTTCATGATTTAGCAAACATAGTGTCACATGGTTAGTTAAATATACTCAAAACATGCAGTTAGTTATCCCACCAACATATTCGTCATGCATTTACTTGTTTTTAATGGTTAAATGCTTAAAAACCCTTGGGAAACCTGCATTCATCTGACCTGTTACTTGGCCTCGTAGCGCCACCTTGTCTGCATGGAAATAAAAACTTTAATGCCATATGTGGAACATTCTAGGGAGAGCAAAAGCATCCATGGAGACACCAGAAATGCTATGCAGTGCACCTTTATGATTTGCATCTTTGTAATAAGTAGGCCTTAAGCAATGTGCAGCAATTAAAAGTATTCATCTGATGAATCCTGTCCGTTCAGGCCCATTAAAGGTGCACTGTGTAACTTTTCTGGTGGGCGGTGTGCCACCTGCTTGTCTTCATTGAGATGAGATTGCGTGAATGTTCCACATGACATCAAACTCATCCATCTTGCATGGCTAAAAATCAAGCTGCAGACAGTAATTCCATTGCTGTTATTACCATCGGTAGGACAAAGCCTTCATTGTAGTCGGTGTGCTCTCCGATCAGGTTGACTCTCCCCGGTGCGCACGAGGCATAAAGCGGCTCCTCTCCGAATTCCTGAGTAAACCTTACGCGAGCTTCTTCCACAAGCTCCGAAATGACACGCACAGCGCTGGCCATGAAACCAATTCTACACCAACAACAGAAAAAACAACAACAAAAAATTAACTTAAAACTTTTTATGAGTATAAAAAATAAAATATTTCGCATGTAGGCTTGTTGTACAGCTCAAGTCTAAATGATTTTTGATAACTTCCTATGGTGCGTTCCACTTTCCTTGACTTTGCGTCCTTTCTGTGACTACTTGTCTCCTCAAGGCCTGAACAGCTCGATCCCATCCAATGAGGATAGATGGCCAATAGAAAACAGCTTACCGCTGTCCGCTGTGGCTCTGACTAGCCTATAGGATTTACAGCTGAAGAAACAAGGAGTTGAAGTTTGAGGAGGCACTTTAAGAATTGGATGCATCCTTGTCAGGTGATTTGTATCACTTCCTACAAGTTCCTAGAACAGTCCTACTTTTAAGAGCTGTAATTTCAGACAAGCCGTCCGCTCAGAGGAAAAACTACATGATGCAGTGGTTAGTATTATAATAGTTTTATGCTGCCTCGGTCAACGATGTGCTCGTAAAGGCCTCATTTGCTACAGGCATTGAATCAGCCTATAATGCAGAAACGCCCCCTGGTGTACGCTATAATTTGCTGCACTCACGTTTGTTTTTTGATATTTGGGTTAGTAGGTTTTGCCTGATTGACACTGGTTTGGGCTTTTGTTGGGTTTTGACAATTCCTTTTTCAAAGCTGAAGCTAATTTAACGAAAAATGAGTAATAACGTAAAAAAAAATAAAAGTCCAGGCGGAATCCATATAAAAGTACAATTAAATGCTGAATTTGCTGAATTTTACTGTTATTTTTTTATTTGTGCTTTTTGGAATAAAAACGGACTCTAATTCATCCCAGAATTTGACAGTAACTAAGTGGGTTACAGCCTTCAGCCTTCTTTTCATGTATAACATGTCCAGCAGCTTGATAGATTCCTTTTATCAAATGGTAGATAAAAAGGAAACAAATTTACAAAAAGTTGCAAAACTCTAAGTTTTAAAATGTTTATATCACAAAATGTCTTTGGTAAAACCACGGTACACCAATTAAAGGTACAGTATGTAACTTTTCTGGTAGACGTTTCGCCCTTCCAAGCAAAATAAGCTTTAGTTGATCCACCCTTGCTGTGTGAAGAAGAGGTATTGCAGGACTGCTGTCAGACTTTACTTTTTAACACCCTTAGCCCTGAACATGTGTTATTCATCTGTTATAATAAAGTGTAATGTTGTAACATAATGTCAATCATCTCTGGTGCAATCCTCACTGAAGTCTCTTTACCTGTAACTTATTTTTCCTTAAACTGCACTGTATATAACCATCTATAGCCACATACAGTATATAATATTAAAATACACTTATATCACTTACCTGCTATTTACTTGCTATTTATTCACATATATTATTTTATTCAGTCTATCTACTGCACAGTATACATAACCACGGTCACAGCCACATTTTTATTTTTTGCTCTACCTACACACAATGTATGATTTAAGTAATTTTTTATTTTAAGTTATCTGTTTTGTTTATTGCATCTTCTATTTTCCTGCTGTACTTGAACAGAGCGTTACAACATTAGAATTTACACACTGTGTAGAACAAATAAAGGTTATCTTCTCTTACATTAAAAAAATCCATGGAGGTAGTAGTGAGCTCTCTACCTGAAAAGTTATATAGTGCACCTTTAGAAAGAACTAACGTTTTAAGTAGGCCCACAATGATGCCGCATACTCCGATACAGTAGGTGGCAACACGAAGCTTTAGTTTCAAGTCTGCAAAAGTGATGCGGAAGCGGCTGTGGCAAATGCATGATATCATGCATGGGAGGCAGTGCAGTAACCTAACCCTGCTCAATTAATTATGTTTATTTAAGATGAATCTCCCTTATGGGCTTAAAATGAGACAAAGATGGCGAGTAAATAGCGTCTGAGCTTAAAGCCACCGCGCCCACAAGGTTTGTTTTCTTGTTTACTCTCAGCTGGAGCAATGACCACTCGTGTTGATTTTCAATTGGCTAGTTTTAACTTCACCATGCAATATTAACTCTTGTGTCCACTCACTGCTGTGCCCTGGTTGGTCAAATCCACACTGCTCCTGTCCGGTATGTCTTCCTTGCAGCTGAGGACTGTGTTTTTTGTGGCGTGGGTGTTGTTCTACGTGGGCTTCCTTCTCGCCGTCAGAGGTATGTGGACAGGCAGGTACGCGCGCAGCCCTGTGGTGCGCGCACTGTTAAACGTCAACACAATGAGCGAGACTGGGACTCCTGAAAACGAAGAGGTAAATTTAAACTTTTTCCTTAAAATTTTATGTTTTTCTTGAACATTTCGGGCGATTACTTTCTATTGCAGTGGTACCGGTGCGTCCCAGACCTGCTTGGTGACAAACTGCAGCCTTTCTTTGTTCAGAGCAGTCTGGACCGAGACACAAAGGTTTTCCTTAAACACAGCATGGAAAAGTCTGGATGGCTCTTCACTCAGCTCTACCACTCATTTGTGTCCAGTGTTCTCAGCCCTGTGGTCTCACGCACCTCGATTAACGGGCAAGTACTACTTTACCCATGTACTTATTCTTGTCATAATGAAAGACATAGACCCTTTAAACCCACTCAGACACTTGTGCGTGACATCACAGCTGCATGTATTATTGTATTTTACATTATGTTTAAGGAAATTATGATAAACTTACTGTAATACTCACAGATATATTGAGCCCATAATCATTTTTCATTTTATCTAGAGATATAATATATTCTATACTATACAATACGATATATTAGTTTCTTTTGAAGCTACAATTTTAAGGCTAGAAAATTGTATTTTGTCCATCATTTGCTATAGAAAAGCAAATTGACATTTCTACTCTGGAAATTCAAATGTGTCGCTTTTTTCCCAACACAAAGAAAATCAGTAGAATTTATATCTAATGTGAGTTAATCATTGAAAAATTTACTCCACTCTGGAATTTTAATGACGTCACATTTTAAAGGGTCTATAGGTGTAATTAGACACGTGTTCCCTATTTTTACTCTTTGTGTTATAAATGTAATTTAATCTGAGAAATCTTTTTTTTTAATTATATTGTCCATTCTTTTTGTTCTTACCAAGTGTCTGTACATTTACTTTACATCTTCAGGTTTCTGAGTCGTGGGTCCATGTTTGTGTTCTCATCGGAGCAGTTTCAGGGCCTTCTCAGAGTGGGCCCGGAGTGGAGATCTGACCGACTGTTGGACCTGGGGGCCGGGGACGGAGGAGTCACTCAGATCATGGGCCCACACTTTAGAGAGGTCTATGCCACTGAGGTCTCTCCCCCCATGAAGTGGCATCTGCAGAGAAAGAATTACAAGTAAAGAGATTGTCACATTTTAATAAATATTAGAATTGTATGAAAGAATATCCAGAGCTTATGGTATAGTATTATAAAATTACACAAGCGTCTTAAACTAATTAGCTTGTGTTATAGCGATGTATTGCCTTAAGATGTAGATCTAAAGCCATCTGCTACTCCTTAAAGTTCACACACAACAATTCATCAGCATCAATAACTGCTCCTCCTCCTTAACACGAACTGCCTTTTTCCATCTCCCTCCTTTGTCAATCAATTCATAACATTCAGAATCAACTACTGTAATAGCATTCTTTACCCTCTACAATACAAATTGAGTTCAACTCTCAAAAAACTGCAGTACATTCAAAACTTTGCTGCCTGCCTCTTCATATACACATGGTCGCATGAGCACATCACCCCTTTCCTCCAAAGCCTCCACTGACTCCCTATCATCCAGTTCTAAATCCCCCTCATTACCTTCAAACCCTCTCCCTCCGCTCCTGCGACACCAACCTCCTGCCCCTCCATTGTAGGAGACGGAGCCTTCTTCATCACTGCTGCCACCCTCTGGAACTACTCAAATACTGCCCTTACCTCACCACATTTGAGAAAAACCTCAAGACCCACCTGTTTAGAACTGCTTTTAATTTTTAAATACATTTTCACTATTTTATTCATTTATTGTCTTTATCTTTCTGCATTATTTGTTGTATAATGTTCTTAAAATTTTCAATTTGTATTTATCTTCTGTAAAGCTTTGTCTAATGCTAAATGTATTTGTAAAAAGTTTATTTTTTTTTGTGTCTTGTTTTGCACAGATTGCTGGGCATAGATGAATGGCATCAGACCGGGTTCAAATATGATCTCATAAGCTGTCTGAACTTGCTTGACCGCTGTGATGATCCTCTGGCTCTTCTTCGAGACATACACAAATCCCTCGTCCCCAAAACCGGCAGACTCATCCTGGCTGCAGTGGTGCCCTTCCAGCCTTATGTGGAAGTTGGTACGTTTTTTTGTTTGTTTGTTTGTTTTTTTACAAAGGAATAATTGTATATAAGGTTAGTCGTGTGAATGATTGTTATTTTATTTTTTGTTAATTAGGAGGGCAGTGGCAGCGTCCCAAAGAACATCTAAAGATTAAAGGGAAAACTTGGGAGGAGCAAGTGACAAACCTGTCCACAGAGGTATTTGAAAAGACTGGGTTTGAGGTAGAGGCCGTGACCAGACTACCGTACCTCTGTGAAGGCGACATGTACAATGATTATTATGTACTGGATGATGCCGTCTTTGTCTTAAAACCAACAAATCAAAGTCAGGATTTCCACTGAACACCAGAGCATTAAGGAACTTGTGAATACTTCATGAAGAATCACAAGGCACTTTTTTTCTCAAGACTTTGAAAATTAAAATACAGTGTTATTTTATTGTCAAATCACATGTGAAAAGAAAAGTCCTATAATTAACTACATTTTCTGCAAACTGGAAACTTGAACAGTTGTAAGCGGCCAAACATTCATTTATTTACATTTATTTACATTATTTATTAACATATATTTATGTTTTGTTTTGTCTTGTCAAATTATGTGTTTGTTTTTTGTTGAAAATCTGTATTGGGAATCAATGCCTTAAATTATTCCAAATAGAGGGAAATGGAGGAAGACATTCTAGTTAACCTGAATAAATTAAAAATGTCAACTTTGTGTCACACGCCAAGTTCTGCAGGTAAAAATGGCACATTAAAATCTAAACAGTTTCAGAATATTTATGTAGTGGTCTTCAGTCATGCCACCCCTGCCCAAAAGTCATAATTTTTAGCTGTTTTATGGTCAACAGGTCTCTTCTGAAAATGAGACATTGTCTTAAGAGTGCAAATTGTGTGTAAATAAAGTATTCATTTTTACAATATTGAGAAACAATGTGTTCAAAGAATAGGATCAGCTGACTTGACTTTCATGGAAAATGTCAAGGTTACCCTATAAATTGATTATAGTCTTTCGTTTCGTCGGGCTCAAAAATGGGTGATGTTTAGGTAGAATTAGACACTGAGATTTTTAGATCGAGATAGATCTATGTAGATCGAGATCGATAGCAATTAAATCCATTTAGTGACTTTTTTTGAACCAGGCAGTGTATAAAGAAATTGAACTGTGCCATGTTGGGTGTTTCAATTGAAATGTAACACCCTTAAATAAAATACTGTTTTCTTATTTATTTGGATATCTTTTAGTTCTGCATTATAAAGAATGAAAAGTTGCTCTTATAATAGTACCATGTTAATTAATTAATTAATGCTTGATTTCCTGAGATTTGTTCAAAATGCAAATTGTTATTAAAACTTGAAATTTTCCTCTTCGGTCAAATTATGAATATTGTGGTTGCATTTTCATTGAGTCAAACTCCTCAACGCAAATTAAGTTGAAGAACTACACAGGCTCCATGTAAATATAGCGTGCCAGTGCTCTGATTGGCTGAAGCTTTGAGCGTCTCTCGTTGGACATTGGCTGCTGCTGCACGAGACACGTCCCTCAGCCACGTCGCGCTTTACTCGCCATTTTCTTCCTCTAAATCTAGAATCAGTCATTAGTACTGTCACTGGACTGTTACTACTTCAATTTCACAAATAGCTAGAGAAACACATCCTAGCACTAATAGAGTGTTAGTTTGCATAGATTTTCGCCAACACCTCCAGAAACATGAACATCTTCAGGCTATCTGGTGATCTCTCCCATTTAGCAGCCATCATCATTCTGCTGCTAAAAATATGGAAAACCAGGTCTTGTGCCGGTGAGTGGATGTATGGCCAAACTTACCATTTTTGTAAATGTCCGTTTTGTGCAAACTCTGCAGTTTAGTTCACATGTGAGATTTTATTTGAATTATTATGCTAATAATGTTTGATATGCTGTGGAAACCCATTAGCCGGGTTATGGCTAATGTTAGCTTGGTGGCTATTGCACTATGCGCCTTCAAAGCTGCCTGCTTTTAATGAAAATTTCTGACACTGTGTAGACTACTTTGGACCCTCCTATTTGTGAGGGAAGATATGCAATGTCTAGTGGGTCCTTGTATTTTGGCTGCACATTTCTTTGTGTTAGGCCAAACTATAAAACCGTTTGATGTGGTAGACCTTGTCTGTACCTGTGCTGTGCGTCGCCAACATGACGTCTGACGTGGCACCAACTTTGACAGCTTATGCGTGCTTTTATGAATATGTTCACATTACGTGTTTTCATATTGTTACAGCTGTGATATATCCAATCTCTTGTCTAAATTTGACTGGCTTTAGGTCTAACTTAGCCTGCTGTGCCAAAGGTCAATGGTTTATCAGTTGTCTGTTGAACATGTTGATATGCATGTGATGAGAATATGCAACTATCGAACAAGTGGAAAACAAGCATTCAACATGCATTAACTACTAATATGCACACACTGTAACAACTCTGTCTGCAACTGTCTTTTGACTGATATCATTGACTGTTTTGTTTGTTTATTTTTATTTAAAGACTTCCCTTTGCAAAAGTTGCCCTGTTATCTTCCCACAAATGAGGTGTAACTGATAATAAACAAAGTAAATTGTGTGTTTGTCTGTGTTTTACAGGTATTTCTGGAAAGAGTCAGGTCCTGTTTGCCTTAGTGTTTACAACTCGTTACCTAGACCTGCTCACCTCCTTCATCTCACTCTACAACACCACGATGAAGGTAAAAACCCAGCCCATGCATAATAATTTACACACACATTTTATTTGAATAATGAAAATCTTGTACACTACACACTACACAGTGACCAGTTCTTGTTTGTATTCATCGGAATACAAACAAGAAAACATGTTTCGAGAAAACCTTAAATGTCGTATTATCTTTAATCTCATTGTACCAGTAATAATGGCACTAAAGAATATTTTATAGAAAAGATCAATTCTGCTATTAACAATTACACAATAATTAGAGATAATTCAGATGTATGTATATGTTCTAATAGTGCTATTACACTTTGTTTCCTGTTTTGACTCTTAGGTTATCTACATCGGCTGTGCGTATGCCACTGTATATCTCATCTACGCAAAGTTCAAAGCCACATATGATGGCAACCATGACACCTTCAGAGTGGAGTTTCTGGTGGTTCCTGTGGGGGGACTAGCTTTCCTTGTCAACCATGACTTCTCCCCCCTTGAGGTAACTTATAACTGCCTTCTGCTATAGCAAGGACCTTTATGTTGGGGAGCAGGAGTTGGAGATTTTTTTTTATAAAGTAATGCTACAAAAGATTAAATGTAGAAAGTGCTGAAATAATTTAGCAAATGGTAAGAATTCTTCATCACTATAACCACTCTAATTCAGCATAATGATCTTCACACATTTGATCTTCACAAAAGGCTGTAGGTAGATTCTAATTTTTCTTTACCCCGGGTTTGATTGATGATGTGTTTGTGTGTGGCTCAGATTCTGTGGACGTTCTCCATCTACCTGGAGTCTGTGGCGATCTTGCCGCAGCTGTTCATGATCAGTAAAACAGGAGAGGCCGAGACCATCACCACACACTATCTGTTCTTCCTGGGACTGTACAGAGCCCTTTACCTCATCAACTGGATCTGGAGGTTTTACTTTGAGGGCTTCTTTGACATGATCGCCATTGTGGCTGGAGTAGTGCAGACCATTCTGTACTGCGATTTCTTCTATTTGTATGTCACAAAAGGTGAGTCCGAATCAGAGCTGAGCCAAAGCATGTGTTGTAGCATCACTGTCATCATGTCAAAAGTATGAAGTCAGAGTATGAAACACTCTGAGTGCCTCTCATACTTTCTGTGTGCTAAAGTGGTTCTTATAGCAAATTGTCAGTTTTTAAAAACACTTTTTGACTTGTGTTTTGTTTTGTTTAGTTTTATTTTTTTGCCATAAAAGATATGACATTACCAGGACACCTGGATAGCATGAACTGCTATGAATGTCTAATCAATTGATTTCATTAACGGTGGTTTGGTGTTTTATTTACTGTTGCAGTGCTGAAAGGAAAGAAGCTGAGCCTGCCAGCTTAAGTGCCAAAAAGGAGTGCTGTGTCAGACTCAGAGGGTTCGTGGAGAAGACCTCCACCTCCACCACCCCCATCACCTCTACTCCTAAGACTGGGGCAAGATGCCTGAGACAGAGCGCGTCCTCCTGGGTATCAACAGCATCTCTGTTTGATGCATCTTGCCTTAACTTTTTTATCACTCTGTATAAAAAGGAAGAAAAGTGAGATTTTTTTGTACATTCACTCGCGTTCTTTAAGGTCCTGGCTACACATGCACAAATCTTTAGTTTTTAAAGTCAAGCTTTCAGGGCATACTATTTCATCATTACACTTCTATTCAGGTAGGATTTGTAGTTTTGTCCAACATAAATGTATACATTATTTAAAAAAAAATAAAAACATGTATTGACTATTGGTGCTGTTAAATAAGGCTTATTAATGGTAAATGCATGAAGTCCAGAGCAATATACATTATTTTTATAATTTTTGTCTCGTGCAGCAAATATGTAATGAGCTGTCAAAACCTAACAAACATTTTAACTAAATATAAAAACTCTACAAACCCTTTTACACACGTTACAATTTTCTTGCTTCATCATGCTAACAATTTCAAAGATATCTGGAACTGCCAAAGTAAAACAAATTTGCATGTGCAAAGACAAAAATCATTTAAAAATTGTTTTATATGTAATTGTACATGTAAGTGTAGCCAGGGCCCATGTGCTGATGTAAATTGTTCTGATTTGGCACTGTACAATAACTGAAGAGGACTTTTTCCACAACGGCATAATATTTGTAATTATATATTAGAAATCTGACAAAATTTGAGGTTGGGCTTTTATTTCATTGGGTCATGTTTTGCTTTTCTATTTGCAATATGCATTCCAAAGTACAAGGACTTCTGAAACAGATTAGTGCACACGGTAATACTGAACAAAGTAAAAAAAAAAGAAAGAAGAAAAAACAGCCTTGTATTTTAAATTCTCTTCAGCAGTTGCTGTAAATTTCATACAAATGTGGGTTCTTTTTTAATGTCACACATTTACAAAAGCATTTCAGATGGACATTTTACATAGCAATGAAATTCATCATCAAAATGCACCTTTTGTTTGTGACTACAGTTAATGATTTTCTCTCTGAGGGACAGATGTATTTATTTTTCTTGTTTCCAATAAATGGTGCAGAATGGTTTCTCTGTGTACTTGCTTCTATAACAACATACATATGTACACTAGCCATTGCATGTGGTGTTTACTTGCAATATTAGGTGTATTCCACATTTTGCCCATCCAAAGTGACAATAATGATTAACTACAGAAAGTTGTAAGCTACTGTTGGAGTGTATGTATGGGATTGAGGATATAAAATATATTTGTAGTGTTCCTTATCATGTGGGCATTATTTTTTCCACTACATGTGACTAGAACATTTTTACTGGCGCAAACTAGCGCACCAAAGGGCGGAACTATTGACATATCTGTGTTTAGTGTCGGACTGTTGATTCCGGCGGAACAGAGCAACGGTTGACGCACAAAGATTATCAGTAAAGTCCCGACTCGGTTAAACCGTGGCAAAAACGCTCGAGAACGACTTCTTGTTTAGTGTTTTCTTAATGTTTGTAACTTGAATGTGAGCGGAGACAAAAAACAGGATGGAAAAGAGAGTATCCGTGTTACCAGGTGAGTTTAAAGGTCTGTAAACACATCTCCCTGGCTAGGCCGCAACTCAGACCGCGCGCGGGAATAGCATTGCTAATTTAGTTTGGTAAGACTCATACATTTATGGTGACAAAATTCGCTTTGCACTTGAATTATACTAAAGACATGCTTGATGTAAGCACGTTGAAGCTCAACTTAACAGCAAAACTAATATGGGAACTACAGAAATATAGCTATGTAAATGTCTATGCTATCTTGTCGCTTAATTTGTCGCCATATTTATTAAGTTATTACGTCTCATCTAAAGCTGTTTTATCTGCGTACTTCTTTTGATTATAGGATCTAATGTTGCCTTTAGTTGCTTTTTTTTGTAGTTTATGCTGCTAACCCAATTAATAAACCTCTTTAATGCTTTAAGTTATATCTTGAATGTTACCCCTCGTAACACAGACTGTGTCTTTTCTCAGGCTCCTCTCTTTCCCTTTCCTACTTGCGTCTCTTGATTCCACCTCATCGATTGATCTCAGCGGCGATTTGGCAGACAGTGGACCAGAAGATAGTGTCTGACTATGGTCTTGTGGAGGAGTTTGTGTTCAAGGTGACAGACATCGTTCCTCAGCTTCTTTCAACAAGACAACGAGCTGAACTGATAATGGGGCTCAGAGCACGGGTATGAAGCTTGTTTAATCTATTCTTTAATATAATCTTTTCCTCCACTCTTCCTATTGTGCCACAATATCCACTACAGCATATAAAGTAAAATAAAAAAGGGAAAAAAATAGAAGAGTAGAAAAGGTAAAAGTCTATCCTGTGACTTCTAGTATCAGTATCAGTAATCAATGTGCAGTACACAATACTGTAGTGGAAATTCCAAAAGCTTTCACCTCATATGCAGTGTGTAATGTGGTCCACCAGTAATGCTCAAAATATCATGCAGTTGGGATTGTATAACAAAAAAAGAGGGCGCGGCTTATTTTATTTTATCTGAGATGCAGTATGATAAGTTAAACCACTTCACCATTTCATTAAAACGTACTTAATATGATGCTATTGATCATTTTGGTAAAGGTAACCTACAGGTTATACATGGACATCAGATGGAATCACGCATGTCACATGACCAGAAACCAAACTATAAACAAAGGCTAAAGCTATCTTATTTAGAAAATTATAAATATTTTACAAGTAAAAACATGACAACACTTCTGTTTTCCTGTTAATGTTTAAACATTCAGTTAAAAATACTTTGTTATTGACCTCGGGATCTTGACATCACACTTAACAGAAATCAATGGAGATTTTAAGATGCTAAATACTAAACTGAGCATTAATTCACAAGTATTCCAACACTATATATTGATAAATGTATTTACCAGAAGTGAGGCAGCAGTTTTTGGTTTTTTTAACATTGTTTTGGCTTCTATGTTTAAATTAGCACACCAATAACAAACATGGCGGATTCCTTTTTAAAATTCAGCTCTTCTTCCTTTTTAAAAGAAACATTTTGTGTTTCACTTTCCTTCTCAAACTTCCACTTGATGTAAAACGGATCAATATTTACCACAGGGGCTATCTCACCAAATGAAGTAATTGAAACGCTAAAACCTGTTCACAACATATTTTAGAAGATTTCAAACATTATATTTTGGCTGTTGGTTTCTTCAAGTGTAGACAATGGTAGTTGAGATTTCATAAGTTACTCCTTAACTGTTTGGACCCAGGTCCCAACTTTTAATTACTCAGACTGTCTTGTTTTGCAGTTGATCCTAGAACTCTGTCGGTCTGAGGACACTGCTCAAATCCAGATTATCCAGCCTCATTTGGACCGAATGCAGGAACTAGAGGCTCTGTGGACTGTGGTGGTAAGACATGTTAGTTTAATACTTTAATGCTTTCTTTTATTCTTTCTCTTAAGTAATGGGGCGCTATTTTTATTTCAGACTCCTAATGCAGAGGATGAACAATCTGAGTCTCACTTCATGACTCTGGTTAAAAACCTGCTGAGCGATCCGGATGGGAGGAGAAATTTCTTTAATGTATGTTTATGTAAATCTTTACTTCCTAAAGTTGACCTTAGTTTTGTATAAGTTATTATGATTTAAAAATGCACATTATACTTTCTTTTAGGATGTTTTCCCAGGTGACTTTGGTCCAACGTATGATAAAGCAATCCAAACACTGATGTGGCTGTTTCTGTCTCGACTTGAAAAGCTTCTCCCCACTCAATCCCTGCAACAGGTAAAGGGCTCTGGGTGTGTATTTTATCTTCATGTTTGCATTTATATTGAAAAATGTTTTTGTGTGCCTTGTTTTGGTTAGATAGCGTCACTTCTCGGTGACCCTTCTTGTGTTTTGAATGAATATATGGAGTCATTCTCTGATCCTTTGGAACTGAAGCTGCTGCTGGACACTTACAAAGACATCAGTCAATTAGACAACATTGGTGAGCTCTTTCACGATGTACTGGCCATGTCTCCCTCATGAACTAACTTTGAACATTTAGCCATTCATTAAGTTATTATGATGAATCTGTTGTAATGCATTATGTGTCACAACATTTCTTACATAAATGTGTTATGTTTGTCCCATCTTATTGTCAAATGCATGTTGAATATTAATCTAAGTTTCAACACAATTGATTTCAACACATAATATCAACGCTACATTAATCCTACTGCTTAATCTCTCATAATAATCTCAACCCTTGGAAGACAACTGATACAGTAATGAATGAAAAATATCTATGATCTATCTCCCACTTCTGAATTTATTGTATATTCCTCTTCCATTGCAGATTCTCTGGTTGTTGAAAGTGGCATTTTATCAGCCTTATGTCTCCCATCAGAGGAACGGGTGTTGATTGTTAGTGCCCAAACTGAGCCAGATACAGAGAGCGGTGTGGAGTATACAATCTGCAGTGAGATGGAGGTGGAGTCTGATGATAAAGTCTATGTTGGATCAGGCAGCTGTGAGGATGTGGTTCAGACCCAGTGGGTTGATCTTGGAAATGAAGTAAAATCTGAAGCAACTGAGGTAGTGGTGCATTCAGTAGAGGGCAGCAAAGACAATCACCACCCAGACAAAAGTGAGACGCTGATGATTGGAGAGGACGGGCAAGTGACAGTGCTAGGCGAACAGGCAAAAAGGCGCCGTGGTCGACCCAAAAAAGCTCCTCAAGATGAAGACTTTGAAGTAAAACTAACCAAGGAGCAACTGGAGGATCCAGACTTTGTGATAGGGCAAAGACCAGTGCGAAAGAACCGTGGTTTAAAGATGAAACGTTTACTTTCTCAGTGGAAAAGAACAAAGACAAAAAGTGCAAACAATGCCAAAATTGTTAAAAAATCTCAAAGCAGTGACCTGGATGACAGAACGTGTAAGGTCTGTGGAACAGTAATGACACACAGCAAATTGTTAGACCATCACATGAGCCAGCACACTGATGAGGCACCCTACTCCTGCTATTCCTGCGAAAAGGTCTATAAGAGCCTACGATTCCTGCAACGGCATAAATGTTCAAGTGT
Organism: Rhinogobius similis; assembly: GCA_019453435.1. Classification (NCBI taxonomy): domain Eukaryota; kingdom Metazoa; phylum Chordata; class Actinopteri; order Gobiiformes; family Gobiidae; genus Rhinogobius; species Rhinogobius similis. Next base: position 16,045,752 of record CM033636.1, on the reverse strand, counting down.
TGCAAAAGACAAAAGTGAACAGCCAAACGCAGACACTGATGTAGAGAAGACGGCTGTAGATGGAGCTGAAGATGAGATTGAAGCAGGTGATGACAAGAGTGTGACAGAAGGACCCTTCTATTGCCCACAGTGCAGCGTGGAGTTCAAATGTAGACAGACATTTAGGTTTCATTTAAGAAACATTTGTTATGATGAACAACAGGTTGACCCTGAGAAGACTGAAGATGAGAAGCATTGTTTCAAATGTGATCAGTGTGACAAAGCATTCAAATATAAATCCACGTTGGACTCCCATAAACAAACTCACAATCCCCTTTACTGCCATGCCTGCATGAAGCTGGTGCGAGACTCTGATGCTTTGGCTCTGCACAAAGAGTCTCACACTCCATTCCAGTGTAATCACTGTGAGGAGAACTTCCCTGTGTTCAAAGCTCTTCATAAACACTATGTGGATGTGCACAACCTTACAGAACCATACACTTGTGCTCACTGTCAGACCACCTTTGTTAGCCTCAAGCGCTTTATCCGTCATGAGTGGAAACACACAGGCTACCAGCCTTTCCAATGCCCTCAGTGTGTAAAACGATTCAGGTCTTACTCTGATCTGGTGGAGCATCAGAGAAAACACACTAAAGCTTATCCATACCTTTGCTGGGAGTGCGGGAAAAAGTTTCGTCACAGTTTGACTTTGACGAGGCATGTGGCAAGAGTGCATCACTCTGGAGAGCCTGTGCTAGAGAAGCCGCCAGCAGCCTTTGGCTGTCTTCAGTGTGGGAAGATGTTCACCTCCAGAAGATGTCTGCTCAAGCATGACAACTTCCATCACAAAGGTTTGCGCTTCCCGTGTGAGTTCTGTGGGAAGGGTTTCTTTGGAAAAGATGCATTAGTGCGGCACACTCTGATCCACACTGGAGAGAGACCGTTTAAGTGCGACGACTGTGACAAGTCCTTTAGGTCGTTGGCAGAGCTAAAAATCCACCGACGCTACCACACTGGTGAGCGGCCCTTCAAATGCACGGTCTGTCAGAAAGGCTTTGTGCAGTCGTGCTTTCTGACTCTACACATGCGATCGCATACAGGAGAACGACCATATGTCTGTGCTGTCTGTAGCAAGGGCTTCACAAGCCTACATGGGTTAAAGCGACACAGGAGGCTGGTTCATACATAGCTAAGGCTAATGACATTCTTTACAATTGTTTTTATGCAACCAAGCTGCAGTGGATAATGCCACTACTTTTCATCTTACACGTGATATTTGTCAGCCACACTTGTAATGCCAGCTATTAAAAAGCAAAAGGAATTGTTCATTTGTATAGTTTTGAAAACTAAACAATATTTTATGAGTGTTTGATGTAGTTCTACATATTTGTATGTATGAAAGAAATTAACAGTGATTCCTTTTAGGAATTAAATTAATTTTGATTGAACAATTTGCTTCTTTTAATTACTTTTTGAGCTTTTTTAAGGAAATAACAATGAAAGAAGAAATCTAAAGATAGCTCACTAGCTTTATATTGATTAGATGAAAATTAAACTCTCAACATTTTAGCATTTTTTGTTAATTTTGTTTAAGGTAGATTACTTTATTGTCTAGAAATGAAAAAATCTGTTTCAAGGATGTGATTATTTGAAAAAGCTTCCACCCCAGATGGGACTCGAACCCACAATCCCTGGCTTAGGAGGCCAGTGCCTTATCCATTAGGCCACTGGGGCTTCATAATTTCGTTGCGTGTTTAATGTAGAAATATATAAATGGACCACAACTGTACTTTCATAAATACCGCTTGTATGTTTAAAAAATCACTCCCCCTTTTTACGGTGCTATCAATTCTGCCATTCGATATAGAAAGAAATAACGTTATTTATTTGCATAAGGAATCGTCGACTTTTATACATATGTTATTTACTTGAATACTGTTCCTACTAATGCTTTATTAATACATTCCACTAAAGATGGTATGTTTACTTCACTGTACATCATAGATTTGTGTTCTCTTTGCCGCCTTAAACCAACACTGGAGCAAACAGGAACCAGGCTGGGATGTTTTCCTTGTTTCAGGCAGCTGACTGTGACGGTGGGGCAATGGTGGTCAGCTAGATTAGCTCCGCAGATAGCAACTTTTGTTTGCTTTTATGCTCATCTGGATATATAAGATTTGTTAAAATAATGAATTTACTACCGTCTAACCCACACGGGAATGGCCTTCTTTATGCTGGGTTCAACCAAGATCACGGTAAGTCATTACGCATCCAAATGTAAATTGGCCACGTCGTTGATGCTAAGCTAAATCTGTTATATGTGCATTATGTTACAAGATGAACCCACAACAAGACACTAGCACTCTTAAAACGTGTATAATTTTCTGCTAATGTGATTGTAAAGAGCTCTTCATCCATAACATGACAATTAAAGTTGGCTTTTCTCTATCTAAATATAAGCTAATCATGCTAGCTGCCTTAGCTATTTTTATTTCCTGCTAACGCTATAACTAAGGTTAGGCCTATACTAGTATTTTAACACTTTACAAATTCGCATGAATGTGATCTGTGAAAGTCAAAAGATGAATTGTTTTCACTCAAAGTGAGTAACATTTGCAAATAAAGCCAGCAGCTGAAAAACAAACGGATGAATCTAAAGGCGTAGCTAATGAGTAGCTAATAGTTGATGCTACAAGTATTTAACACGAGTAGATCATACGCTAGAATTTAAATTAATCTCCAATTATTTGCCAAATCGAACCTAACTTAGGTGTTAAACCAATCAAATGGACAGATTTTGAGTTAACCATTATTATTATGCGCCATTATTAATTTATCTATACCTAAACTGTAACGTTACCTCTTTTCTTTTCTTTTCTTTTCTTTTCTTTTCTTTTTTTGCCCACTGTAGTTGTTTGCCTTAAGGTAGTTCGCTGACGTACATCTTTAACCTAAATCTACAGTTTAACCTAACCTGGTCAGAAACCTCATGTGACCTCGTTTCAAACATGCCTACTCTCAAGAACAGGTTCAAAACACCTGTTCGTGATGCGTTAATTGACTCTGTGTACTAGGTGGCAGTTGGCCTGTTTATTTTTTAAATAAGCTCATTACTTCCTGTCAAGTTCATTTCTATGGGGTTTTCGTCCAGTCAGTCTAAAATGAATAAATACTGACAGATCATGCAGTGAACAGTGAGTTGTGCTGGATATCTCAGAAACATGTTAAAGACTTTACAAAATAAGTGTCATCAGTACACTTGTGTGTTAATAAAGGGACGTGTTTGTGTCTCAATGCTTACGCTAATGCCTAACAATTTAAACGTAAACAACCCAACTGCCACCTTGTGCACAGAGTCAATTATCTGTTAACATTACTCATCATCAGAATAAATGTGTGTTATGTTATTTTCCCTTATCTAGTAATTACATGCCTTTGTGCTCATGTGTCCAGGATGTTTTGCCTGTGGGATGGAAAATGGATTCCGTGTATACAACACAGATCCTCTCAAAGAAAAGGAAAAGCAAGGTGAATATCATTCTAGAGGTGGGCAATATATTGAAATTGAGATATTATCTTGACTGTTGTGTTGAAGATATGCTAAATCTAGTGAATGAATATAGTCTTAGTTGTATTTTTGGCGAAATGCTCTTTCAAATTTGCATGGATGAATAAAACCAATGAAATGAAAAATTAAGTGTTAAGCTATAGTAAAAGGAACTGTTAAACAGTTACGTTATCACAATTTTATTATTGGGATAATCCAAATATAGGTCGATATTCATTTTTGTCAACACCGCCCACTCTATATTATGCTAGTTTTTGCTCTGGAGCTTTTCTATGTACCTAATTTTTTTCCCCTTTGCATGTGTTTCAGAGTTCTTGGAGGGAGGAGTTGGGCATGTGGAGATGCTATTTAGATGCAACTATTTAGCATTAGTTGGTGGAGGAAAGAAACCAAAGTATCCAACCAATAAAGGTACTCAGTCTGCCAACATAATTTTACTTTACAGACAAATAAAACAAACGCAGACTGTGATCAGCACCTTGGTCGGAATCACTAAAGACAGCATGTCGTTCAGGTTTCACTTTTTGTTGTGAGACAGGCCTCTTTAGCAGTGTTCAAATCCTGGCTCCAAACGGTTTTCTTTAGCTGTGCCAATGACTCAGAGGATTCTTATTTTGTATGAAGCACTATTAAAAGCTATTTGAATTACTTTCTTTACAAATTATGCAGACAAATAAGCATTTTCTTCACTTTCACAACTTGGGAAAACTCATTTGCACATTAATCGTTGAAGTCAAAAGCATTGTTTTATTTTATTTTAAACAATCTTTTCATGAAGTTCTTGTACACACTGAGGTGTGTGAGTGACCCCTTAGAATCTATAGTTATAGCTCTATAATAAAATATATGTATTTTTTTATTCCTCCAGTGATGATCTGGGATGACTTGAAGAAGAAGACAGTAATAGAGATAGAATTCTCCACAGAAGTCAAGGCTGTAAAACTTCGGCGGGACAGGTAGTGTCAATGACTCAGTTTGCCTGCCTATTATGATTTAATTTTTAAAATGCTGAATATATTATGATGTTTGTGGCCAGAATTGTGGTGGTCCTGGACTCAATGATTAAAGTGTTCACCTTCACACACAATCCCCATCAGCTGCACGTGTTCGAGACCTGCTATAATCCTAAAGGTGAGCGGAGGCCACAAGCAGTTCAGAGATCAGATCAGTACAGTTTTCTGGTATAAGCAAGCTACAGAAGTGCATTGCATTTACGCCTTTAAATGACCAAAAGGCCTATATAGTCATTATTAATTGATGCCACTCAATCTATAGAGAAAATTTTTTTAAATGCACTTCATGCATTTATAGAACTTTTGGGTGGTAGCACCCAAACAAAAATCACTATTATTAAAAACATGGATGATAAACAATGTTTTCTCCACACAGGTCTGTGCGTGCTGTGTCCCAACAGTAACAACTCACTCCTGGCTTTCCCTGGCACGCACTCTGGTCATGTGCAGATTGTGGACCTGGCTAATACTGAGAAACCACCAGTGGACATTCCTGCCCACGAGGGGGCACTGTGCTGCATTGCCCTCAATTTGCAGGGTACCAGGATTGCTACCGCCTCAGAGAAGGTATCAGCTAAAGAAAGAGCACAAGCAAGCTAGGGGTCTGCGTACTGAAGTATTTAGTCAGTTATAGTAGTGGAGTGCATATTTACATTTCTTAAAGTGAAAAATAATGACTTGTGAAGGAACTAAAGAGTGCTATTTTTTCAGGGAACCCTAATAAGAATCTTTGACACGTCAGCTGGTCAGCTGATTCAGGAACTGAGGAGGGGTTCTCAGGCCGCTAACATCTACTGGTGATAATTGCTTTTGTAATTGAACCTGCAATCTGTTACTAACAATGACCAAATGTTTGACTTGGTCACAGGACGTCTTTCTCTTCCATTGAAACTGAGATACATATTGTATATGAAAGTTATTTTCATATAGTTTTTTTATTTTCAGCATTAACTTTAACCAGGATGCGTCCCTGATCTGTGTGTCAAGTGACCATGGGACTGTGCACATCTTTGCTGCTGAAGACCCCAAGAGGAACAAGCAAAGCAGGTCTGTGATAGTCATCACATTAAATCCTTCACAGAAAAGTGCTTGAGCTAAATGTTACACTGTTTACTTTTATTTCAGTTTGGCCTCTGCCAGCTTCCTACCAAAATATTTCAGCTCTAAATGGAGCTTCTCCAAGTTCCAGGTCCCCTCAGGTTCTCCCTGTGTCTGTGCCTTTGGGACGGAGCCTAACGCTGTCATAGGTACGATTCTCAAGTGGAACATGACATGAAAATTTGAAAAAAAAAAATGAAATAACTTGCAAACATTACCACAATTAATTATTTTTATGTTTAGTCCTCTTTAGTCACAGTTTAGACACATACCATTCTATATTATAGATCATATACAAGTATGCTGTAAATCTTATTCAATAGAAGAATAGGTTTAAGAAATTGCTGACAGAGCTCTTCTCTTGTTGCACCTCAAGCTATTTGTGCTGACGGCAGCTACTACAAGTTCCTCTTCAACCAGAAAGGGGAGTGCTCCAGAGACGTGTACGCCCAGTTCCTGGAGATGACAGATGAAAAAATCTGACCCCTAACTCCTCTACACAGACTTGATATATTTTTGTTGAAATGGGGACATACAAGACTCTTGGACAGAGCTGAACTCTGAAAGTGAAAAGAGGGAACCGTTCTATTTTTGAGGCCTCTTTTTTAAATGTCTTCCGAAGACTTTGAGGATGGCCGGCTGTTTTAAAACTGTGATGGGAAAGACGATCAAAATTACCCCGAATGTCTCTAAAGTGAGGGAAGCTGTGTATCTACAAGTATAAAGCTTCATATATACAGACTGTTGTATGTATATACAATGTGTATTATGAACAGGATCAGACCTGCCACTGAGAGGTCCTGTGATAAACATACATAGTATTAGATATTCATTGTAAGAATACAGACACACCAGAAGACTGAACATTGAGCAAAAATATAGATAATAGGAGCAGAATTCAGAACTAATACTTTGTGCAATATGTTTATTTTTTGTTTTATTAATTGTAATTACTATTTGAACACAAACCTTACCTGTCGATTCTATTCCTTTCTAAACAGGGTCTCATTCAGGATCCACTTCAGACATCACTTTTGCCTTACCAAATAATGTAATATAGTTTATCTTCTAATTGGCTATATATTTAATACTGACTAATTTTGACCTGCAAGTTGAATGCCCCTTTGTTCTTCTTTTGGTGTATTCACTTCAGATTGTTTAAAGGATTTTATGGGTGAACAGATTTGAATGACTGGCTAGTAGTCCTAATGTACAAAAATGTCCCTGCTTAAAACTGGTGAGACCCTACACTTAAAAACGATTCCAATACACAACCAATGAGATGCGATGACCCAGTGATTCACTACGGTTGATCTTGAACAACTAACTAAACTAATTACACAACTTCTGTGCAATAAACATTAACTTAATATTTTGTCCAATCTCTGCAGAGCTTACACAATGCTGCCAATGTTTGTTTCTACAGTAAATAAATGTGTATACTTTTACACATCCTGACTGTTCTCTGGAGTGGTTTGGTTGTCAAAGGTCTTTGTGCTAGAAGCTGGATTAGATTGGTTTTGGTAAGCAACAGCTACACTGTATTGTCTAGTAGTGGGACAATGCCTTCACCAGTGTTTGGTTCACACCAAGAAATAAAACACTCAACAGTGACTTTGCCCAGTGGAGAAGGCTTTTTACTCAAAGAATTACAAACTAAGTAACGCATTTTAAATAAGTTTATAAAAAAAAAAAAAAAAAAGCATTTACCCACCGAAGCAGAACAAACATCTATTACTGTTTTTTTTCCTGGCATAACACAGAATACAGTCTGACTTTAGAGCCGTAAACAGAAGAGAACTGAGCCAAGAGCGTCAACACAAAAAACAACCCATGATGACGGAAAAGAAATACATTAAAAATAAAGTCAGGTTAAGTGCAGCACTGGTCAGCAATGCCACAGTTTCTTCAGATCCATATTAAGTTTAACTGCTCACCTCTACATCTGGAACATGCAAGCTCCATGAAACATCTGCTATAAATACGCATGGCAATATACTTTGTATGTCATTAGTTATTTGTAAAATATGAAAATTCTGTCATTGTACAGTAAGAAACAAATTACAGTTGTATGGCTGAGCAGAACATATAGTGTTTTCTTTTCTCAAAAGGAAAGACTACATTCATTTCACAGAAAGTTCACATAAACAAAAATACCAAGATGGTTGTGATGGGTGAATGTTACCCCTCTTTTGAGTTTGAGTCAGTGCCTCAGATACACTTAAAAGGTCCTAAGATACACTTGTACAACGAAATACATCATATTATCTAGTCACAACAGGGTTTGGGACATGGAGGCTAGCTGCCGCAGATCAGAGTGTCCAAGAGCTTTTCTTACCAAAGTCACTGCTGCAAGTTCTTCTGTTTGCCATGCTACCAATGTTTCCACTTCGCCCTCGGTGTGCTTCTCAGTGCCAACAATTCACAGGTTTCACACATAAGTTTCTTTATATATTTGGTCTTTAATACTTCGAAAGACTAGTGGGACACTTGCACATTCTCTGTAGAGTTTGGCACTGTGGCGGATATAATGGTCTGATGGAGGAGGGTGTACAGAGGCGGGGTGTTGGGGTCTGTTCACTTGTCTCCAGTCTGTTCACTGAGCTTGCCTTCTTCAGATCTGTCTGTGGTGCCTTCATCAACTTCGTCCTCCTCAATTTTGATCCTCTTGGTCTCAGGTTCTTCAGACAATGCTCCGTTCTGTCTCTTTGTGGGCAGAGAAGCCGAGGCAGAAGCATGAGTGGCCAGCAAGTGGAGCGGGTTAGCCACCACTGAAACAGAAAGAACCAAAGAGCAACTCTTCACACTCTTAGAATAAAATGTGACAGATCAAGGACAAAATGCTGTTTTAAAAACAACATTTAAAGATCTGAATTAGCATAAAATATGATTTAGCTCCATGTATAGCTTAGAAACTATTTTTTTTTCAGTTAGAATCATTAGTGGACAGTAAAGCAGCCAATAGCATTGGAGCAATGTGCTTTTCTTGAGTGGACTGGAGTATAGTGAAGGTCAGGGGAATCGCATCGGGGCAATTTTTTTCCTGTTAGAAATGGTTTTCCCTCCAACTTTTGACCTGGCCTGAAACATGGGTTCTTTGCACATTTTACAGCATGGTCCATTTTTCAGTTTTTTTGTTTGTATGTCGTGTTCAACTGGAGAGACTTTTTTTATTGACTAACTATTGTAAAGAGTTTGCGTGAGAAACAGAAAAAAATGTGTATGTCCTGTTTTTGTGTTATAATATAACAACTAAAAAGGATCAGAATCATTAGTGACACATACTTGTAGTTGTAGTTGTGCTGAGAGGCACAAGGTGCGTCCCATTCTGTGTAATAGTCTTGATGGGGAGTTGGTGCTGTCCCAGGGGAGCCTGTTGAACTATGGTGACTGTAGTAAGAGGAGGGGCCTGGGACCTCTGGATAATCCGACTGACTTCACCTATAGAGGGTGCACTCATAGACGAGATGGGCTCCATTTTAACTGCAAAACACGATGTGAACACTTTATCAAGATATATTTCATACTGTAGAATTAAACATTCTTGTGTGATGCTTGTCTGTCCCAGTAGGTCCTCATCTATAATTAGAAATGTGTACTAGCAGAGTGAAATCTGTATAAATTTGCCGCAGCATTCAATTTGAGATCCTGACATCAAGGTAAAAAAAAGTTTTGATGTACCATGTGAAGAAACCAACCATGCAAGTAAACCAGGGGGTTGAGATGTTGTGTTACCTTTGACCTCATGATGCTCTCCTCCTCCATTTTCCTGAATCCCAGAACTTGCTGCAGCAGATGGACCTTCCATTGTTGCCATGGTGACAGCTGGGATCTGGTGGACCACATGCACCGTCTGCATAACAGGGGTAGGGCTACCGGTGGTCGTGACGATAGCGGGTGTAGCCACAGCATAGGTAACAGGCTTTATAGAGTTCTGAGGTAGCTGCCTCTGGACTGCTATCAACACAGGCTGACTGCTCAGAGGAGACCCTGTAGTTGCACATGAGGGACAGATTACAACAATAATGAGGAAAATCTGTATGCAAGTGTGCAATACTGTAACTGTAAACCCAATACTGTAACAAAAAGTGTTTGTGTGACAAGACCTTTGTGTTTTGAAATGTAAATGCAATTATTGATTTCTAATAACAAGGTGAAGACTGTTCATCACACTGAGGAGAATAATGGCTGATGGGAGTATAGACTTGTGTATTAAAATAAGTTATAAGAGTTATACAGTACAATTACCTGACGAATTCTGTGCAAATCGAGCTTCTTTGATCACAGCAAGTTTGGGCTGGACAGTGGAAGTATTGGTTGGGCCTGAAGGGGGTGTGGACTCCTGCTCCATAGGGACCGGGGAGCCCTCTCGTGACAAACTGTCGGGGGTCTGGACTCCACTGGAGTGAGCCGAAAGAGCCCCAGTGTGGTTAGGAGAGGCTGGGGCACTCCTGCACAAGTATTAGATTATTACACACGTACTACATGAGTTCTTGCAAATAATGATAAAACACCTAATACAATGGAGTCAGATGTGAAAACTCACAGAAAACTGCCTGCCTTAAAAAATGGCCTTGTTTGGAGGGCTGAATCAAGGAATCTAATGATTATGGCACTACATTACATATAACTAGCACATATCTTAAGTAATGGAAATTAATAGAAATTAAAGTAAAAGATGGGGTCAGACTGTCACTGTATGAACACCAAAATCACATTGGACAGTTGTGAAAGTATACCTTACCTTGAGGAGAGAGGTCCAACAGGCGTCCTGAAGCAGGGCACTCCACGGGGCCTCCTCTTCCTAAAAGCTTGATCTATGAGTTTGCTCTCTGAGGCGGGGTCAATCCTCCAGAAGGAGCCCTTCCCTGGCTCCTCCTGAGAGCGCGCCACTTTGATGAAGTACCGGTTCAGAGACAAGTTGTGTCGGATTGAGTTCTGAAACATGGTGCGCACACATTATTGAGTGCATTTACAGCCATGCTTTCAGATCTTTGCACAAGACATTTGTAGGTAACACTGACATTTTGTAACACTCTGTTCAACTCTTTAAGAAGTATGATTTGTCTTTATCATTTTGCTACATTTAATACAAAAAACATAGCAATAAGAAGCAATACTTTTCTTGCTGTGCAAGACACTGACCTGCCAGCCCTTGTCGGCCGTCCGGTAGTAGGGGTAGTTCTTAGTGATGTGGGTGTAGATTCCATTTAGTGTGAGCTGCTTGTCTGGGGCCATAGTGATGGCTTGGACTATGAGCTGGGCATATGAATATGGAGGCTTGGAATCATCCTGAAAAAAGGTGCAATGTATAAGTTATGTTTAACCTGAGGTTCATCATAAGGCCTCACATGGTCCAAAGTCTATTTTGTCACATATGTTGTTGCATATTCTAAACAATTTCAATCAGTAACGAAAGCTATGATTGTATACCCAAGACATGACCTCTGGATGCCTGTTGTACATCATAAACCTCAAGTGTAACAAAATCCAAAAAGTTGTAAAAGTAATTTGTAAGTAAATGTAGTAAAAACTTGTTTGCATGTTTGAACTGTTGATTTTATGGTCCTATTAACACACAGTGCATTTTCTGTGGTATAAATATTAAATCATTCTTGTCTGTACCTTTGGGCTGTCCTCTCCAGAGGCATCCTTGTCGTTTTCAGAATGGGAGTGGTCTCCCATCAGGTCCGGGGCCAACACTCTTCCTGTCCTGTAGCTGGACAGGCCGGCCCCACGCGGACTGGAAGGGCACGAGTTAGCAGCACTGTAAAATCAAACGAATGGTCAAGCCATGGGTTTTATGATTAAGGCAATATAGAGCCTAGTCCCATGCACTGACCTGAGGGTGCCTGTGGGAGAAGGCAGCGGACTCATGAGGTGGGCGATGTTGTCAGGAATGTTGATGGTAAGGGGTGAGATTTGGGGCTGAACGGGCTTGACCGGTGATTCAGGCACATTCCTGGGCTCCTTCTTCTCATGGGATAGTGCTGTGAAATTAATCTTTATACTTGTGCTGGGAAAGCGGAAACAGCACCTGGGGCAATAGAAGAAGACAAACAGAAGTTAAGCTACGTTCAATGAATCAGTCATGTGGTAGTTTATGTTTTTTGTGGTTTTATGCGGTTGAACAGTTTTGTATAAGAATAGTGAAATAATGGGTAGTGATACTGATACTGTCATCTAAACTAATTATATGTGCTAGTCAGTATGAATTATTTTGGTTCCCCTCTGGAAATCTTAATGCCCAGCATGAGCCAAAAGAATAGAAAATAGGTAATGTAAAATACATTGTCACGTGTCAATGTCACCATATATAACCGCTGTGCTTGGGTGCGATTGCTAAAATGGAAGAGTCGGGCCTTGCTGTGTGATGCATCGTGCCCAATTATTTCCAAGTGTTTACATACAGTCGTACAGGATGACAATGAGTTACCTGTGCTGGGATGACAATATAGAGTACAGTAAACATAAACAATGACATGTGGACAACGGCGAAGCAGCTGGTATGTCTACAGAAAATAATAACGGTATTAAGTAGCTACACATTGGACACGCAGCGGTAAAGCATGACTGTGACGTCTCGATGACGTAAACTGGACTTTACACACGCCGAGCCATGAACAACTGAATACGATACCCATACGTCCTGTTATTTCAAACCGTATTTCAAATGTGAAGAAAACGTATTTGAATTTAGTGATCGTGGGATTGGTATAGCAAAAGGCAGTGTGGTTGTATGTTCAGGGCGGGGGCGCCGGTTTGTGTACGGACTGACACGCACGTGCAGCGCCACAGCGGGAAACAAAACAACAACAACGCAGCGCTGCACGTACACACATACACTCACACACACACGTTTAAAAGTATTGCTGAAATGATCACGCTTACATGCGCGGGAGCTGCAAAGGTGGGGCCCCTCTTCTCTGGAACACTCCGTCTACAAACACCCCGTTTTTTCCCAGGCACCGGAGGTAGAAGTCCCCCGTGCCCGTGCCATCTTCGCCGGCCGTGAATATTTCGAGATGCCGCCGAGAGATGAAGCTGGAGTGTCCCATGCTTACGTCCACCGAACCCTGTGAGGAGTTCCTGCCGATGGTTACCGACCTTTTCTTCATCAGATACTCAAATTCTCGGCCCTCGAGCCGGGCTACCGCCGACCCCATCCCGCTTACCACCGCCATCTTCTCACGTAACACTTTACAGGGGGATTTGAAACCACGTTTTTTACGAGATGGCAGCGAATTTGAAACTGAGGCGCTTTACTGCTTGGCAGCGAGGGGAATCCAAATGTACACAGGAGAATTTAGCTAGGAACGTGCCAGACCGGGGGGACGCAGCGGCTCCGACCACCGCCGCGAGAAGAGGAAAAGCGAAGCCCTCGACCAATCAAAAGCGGCCAAACAGAGGTCCCTGAATGACGGACAGCCGCCTGGACCAATCACAGACCGAGTTAGGTAGGCAGATGTGTGGTGTTTACCAATGACAACAATAATAAAGAAATAGCTGTAGGAAATGGAGCTCGGTTGCAGAGTAGAGTCCGTGGCAGATGAATGGAGCTGGAAAAGCGGAAGATGAAGAGGATATGAGGAGGTTCATTCATTGTTTCAGCCATTAGTCACGCTGGGAACTTTTGTCTTGGGGCAGATCAATGGGCCTTAACCATCTCTTTCTGTGTCTGTGCGTCTGTGTGTGTGCATGCGAGTGTGTATGTGTGTGTGTGTGTGTGTGTGTGTGTGTGTGTGTGTGCTTAAGCTAGATCCATTAATTCATTGCACTTCATCATTACAGTGTTAGTAAAAGTCACATTAAAACAAGGTGGATCTGAGGAGTAGATTCAGATCCAGGAAACTCAACATATGTTCCATTAAAAAAAAAAAGACAGAGGCATAAAATATATCACAAAGCCTCAACCTTAACAGCTCAAGAAAAGTTTTATGACACTATTATGATACCAGGAGTGGAAAGTAACTAATTACAAATATTCACATTACTGTAATTGAGTCGATTTTTGGGGTAATTGTACTTTTTGGAGTAGATTTTTGAAAGCTACATTTAAACGCTTATGAGCTATTGAGAACAGCAAGTCCTATTTGTCCCTCCATGAAGATAACGTTATGGAGACAACCTTGCTTCAGAGTAATTACATTGTGAGGCTAAAACTTAGGTGACTTTGGCTATGTTTGCCTACACACAAAAATAATAATCATAACTTGATTTTTGGAGTTATCAGATTATTGAAATGTCATGTTTAGAAATCTGATTGTTCACACATGTACAGGTTTTCACAAGAAAATCTGCTCTAGAAAGGTTAAACTAATGATTCAAAGAAAAAACACTAACAACTAACTAACTTTTTTAAAAAGTTATTTTGAAATAATTTTCTAACACAATGTTGTCTTCCAAATACAACACTCACTCTAAATATCTATTTATACATGCGTGTAAACTCACACAAACACACCCTAACCTCTAATTGTGATCTAATTATTGGGTTATCTTACTTATCTGATTTTTATTGGACATGTAAATGTAAGCATTGTGTTTCAGATTCCAGTGTCCTGTTACTGAGTGTCAGTATAAAACACATGGACGTTATGTATGTGCCAGGCTGTAAATCAAGAAAGTTATACCCCCCTTCTCTTCTTCTGTGTGTGTCATTCGTAGTCAGATGCTGAACATTTGTTCCTTGGAGTTCAAAGGAGGTGCTCTCTCAGTGGTCCGTGGCCGAACTATGGATTACTGCTGTGCTGAGAGTGGAATTATGGGTAAAGACATTTTCTTCAAAGTGTTTTATCACAGCAGAAACCAGCTGACACATAGACACATGTGCTAACACATAACTAACATAAGACATTACTTTGATAAATGAATCTGGGCTATCGATTTGTAGGTGATTCCAGAGGTGGCTCAGACCCTCATTACCAGGTGTTTCTGACGCTCAAGGAATCACAGGCGGAAATTACCACAAGGTAAAGTATGTATGTAAAACTTTGAAAAGAGGAAAAATAAAATTGGAATTGTACTGCTGAGGGTTCAGGTGGTTTCTTTTTCTGTTACTTAGACTGTAATTAAAAGATTGCACTAATCATACATTATATTATAACCCTAATCCCTAAACCCTTATCATAAAAATCAGCCCCATATGCAACAATATTCTTTGCTGCTATTTGAGTTTTAGAGACTCGTACAGGACTTGACCTCTTAATGCCCTGCATATGGGCTGCAGCTATACCACTGAGCCACTCTCCTGCGCTTGGATGATCCTAGATAGCTTAAGTCATCACAATTTGGTCCATACGCTCTTTGCATTCTGCATGTCACCAAAGGGATGGGTTTGCTGTTTTTCTTTCCAAAAAATGATCCTAAAAAGTTTTTTTTTACTGCCAAGAGACATAGACTGAGAAAACAGTGACTGAATATTTGCTTTTCAAAAGCTTGATAAAGTAAAATGAACAGAATTTTTGACCCATAATTACTGCTAAAGGTCACAGTCATTTTATTATAAATTCAGCATTCATGTTTTATTAGAGACCATCTTAACCTCTGCAGTGTAATCTCTTTCACACAGTGACTTTCAGGGTAACATTATAAATGGTTTAAAATGACCTTTTGCCTGTTTAATTTTGAAAAGGCTGTCAGCTAAAATGAGTCTTTTGTCTACCACAAGGTATACACCTAATGCATAGCATATTCTATGATATGATATGAGTATCTAACTCATAACTAATCTGAACTGACTGTTAAACGTTTATTGATCCCTGTTCCCAGTCATCAATCTGAACGGCAAGAAAATTCATTTGCAAAAACAGTAAGCACATTTAGCCACGAGAGGGAGCCAGCCTGTTACCTTGCAAAAACACAAACCACATAGTCAGTGCTTGGGTTCTTTGTCACTATTTAGTATTGGGCAGCTTGTATTGATTGATGTGTTTCTGCAGCAGTTAAACCCAAATTAACCCAATTAAAATACACCCATAGAGAGTATAATTAGCTAAATTAAAATTTTCTTTACACTTAAGCACTGCATGACTTTTCTGGTGGAGGGGTCTCCACCTGCTTGTCCTCCGATGTTAATAAACTGTTGTTATCTCTATGGAGACAAGCAGAAGACACCAGCAGGCCTAGTTACAGCTTAATCCCAGTTTAACGCCAGACTATGGAACATTCCAAGTAAAGCAATATAATTTCCATGGAGACATGTTGCGGTCCCCTACACCAGAAAAGTTACATAATGCTCTTTTAAAAGTGGCTGTGATTATTTTTATTCTTGCATGGCATTCCCTCGCAGGTTTCTACATTGTCAAAGTGGGCTGATATTTTTAGCAATGTCCCAGTTCAGTAAAGATTTGACACCAATCCCCATTTAATATGGCTTAATAGTTTGATTACAGCAGTTAGCAGAATAAAACAAAGTTGCAGGAAAATAAATTCAGCTGGCTTTATATACTATGCGAAGTGGTTTGACACTTACCTCAGAATATGAACATGAACTTCACGTTTGTGTCCAGTTCTGGGCCATGCATAATGTCAAGACAATGCTTTGGTAGAATCTCTCTGGATCCTTCTAATTTAGATCGTTCTTCTTTGTGTGTTATTGCTGTAGATGGGAGTGGATAAAATGATAAATATGATTTGTTGCTGCAGTATAGCCAGTTTAAAGTTTAATCTCTAAAATGATCAGTTTGTGAATTTTCTTTTCAGATTTTTTTAACAGTATGTATGACAGCATTGTAGAATCTGAAAGCCACTAAATTTTTGTACAGTCATACCCCTTATTGTTGCTAATTTCAGATCTCTGCATTTGGTTCTTTTGCATTATCAAAACATTTATTAGAATACATAAATGTGGTTGTCATCATACTTTCCCTGTCAGTTAAGTTTAAAGCCATGGTGTCAGTCATGCTCACGTGCCCTGCGGATTTACACACATGAAAACACATACACACTTAAAAGCTTCAGGCCACATCTGTTCCACTCCAAGTTAATTCAGTGTAAACAGCAGCAGTCTGAGAATGAAGCTGGATTTCTCAATGGGGTTGAGTAAAGCATGAGTTAAACCAGAGGAGATGGTGACTGAATGATGGCAGTAGGCAGTTCGATACAAAAGATTTAGGTCATGTGGTAGTGTTCTCAAGTCTTGCCAATTGATTCATGCCTTGTTCACAAGTAATAGTAAACAAGTAGTTGGGTGTGTCAGTGTAGGGAACATGTGCATGCATTTAAGTATATAAATTGACGGATTAGTTGTTGAAATTTGTATTACGTATGTATTAAGCTATAATCTTCATCATAAGCAGGATACAGTATACAATAACATACATAGATTGAAACTTCAGCTATTAAGAGATAAACAAACACGCAGATAAATCATTAACAAAAACATTAGTCCTGTCTCACAATAAAAGACTTAACATAGATACATTATATTTAGTTCAAGAGTTCATTGAGCCCTAAATCACAATACCAAATCCATTTGTTTGATGATTAATTATATAGTGATTGCCCGAAGCTCTCTTTTGAGCCCATATATTTTTTTATTCAATAAGCTCAGTTATTGAGTATTTTTCTTATTTAGATGATAACCCCTGAATGAAAATGAACATGTGACCAAACAAATAGCAGAGCATGGATTTGACTCAAAGACTGGATCAGGAACTGAACTGAATCTGCTTTTGTTGAGGCATATCTAGACACCAAGGACTATTTTCCAATTTACATCAAAAGTAAATATTAAGCTTTATATGAAATTTTGTCAATGCCCCAATGAACTCTGGGAAACGTAGTTGGGAGTAGAGTTTCACCTGTCTGCCTGTGCGTCACTGTCATTTTAGATAGCCCCGTAGATAGTGGGCATGTTTAATGGATTAGCCCTTTTATTGGTGACAAGCAGAGATGGATGAACTACAACAAGACTGGACAATGAGAGGCCATTAAAAATAGAAAGCTGTGAAGGGCTGCCGGCGCTTGAATAGGACCCGAGATGACGAACAATACACTCCAACCCTTGCGCTTTACTTTCAATGCTTGCATGTTTTTTACCCCATTACTCCCCCACCCCCATCCCCGATTGGCCTTGTCTGAGTGCCTATAATAATTGTGCATATTTAATCACTCTTACCCCATCTCCGACTAAGTGTTCGCCAAATGTTTAATTGAGGATTGATCAAATGCACCTGGCACCTGCGAAATCCTGTTTTTCCTGATAAATTCTGTTGTGAACTATTTTTTAAACAGAGCTGGCTTGGGGAAACACCCACACATCCGCTGAATGCACTCAACTTTTTAGCATCACATACACCTACGCAAAACACATGTGGGCTACTTTCACATCCTGGTTTGAACTACATTACCATATAATTAAAATTCAGGAAGAAGAATACAAGTTAAAGACTTCATATGTGCACAATGCTGTCTACAGATGTACGATTTTCATTCAGCATCTTGAGGGCATTTCTCCTCAGCCTTACCATTATTGTGCCGTGTATCCTCCAGCCTCACATTAATCACACTGACAATAAAGAAATACCTTTACAACCATGTTAAACCTGCTCTATTTCCTTTGCTGGGAAACCAATGGGGAAGAAACCAATTAAGATGCTTAGTTCAAACCTGTCATCTTATAATTTATTAGGCTGGACGATAAGCCAGATATGCTGACTACGCTGCAGCACCAATTACCAGTTATCAGTAATACTTGGACATGATGATCAATAACTCAAATTGACTTTTGTTATCAAGAGCAATAGGTTGTCGAGGTATTCTTTGTCAGATGAGCTCACAGGGTCAAAGTTTGTGCTAAGATGCAGCGTTAGTGAAGTGTTCAGCATCAAGTTCTCATGAAAAACATCTCCAGGCTTATCCTTATAATCCGCTCTTAGCCCCTTTTATCCTTCAGACTTAATTCTCTCATGGGGATATGGCAACCACTGAATCAACAAAGGCTGAATGAGCGCCGATTGAACACTTGAGGAATTGTAGATAATGATGCTCTTATTTTTTAGTTACAGGTATGAGAAGAGAAAATTTAATCCCTCACTTTGTCTCAAGAGTCTCATAAACCAGCTTCACAATGGCAGCCGTTTCACACGACCACAATGGGCTGCATTGACCAACAGGCTGGTAATCCATCTCTCCTTGATTTTCAGACATGCACACAAAAGCCATGTGCTGATAGTAGCACTATAGGGCGTAATGGTGCTGTCAGCTGCACACAGTGTATCTCTCCTCCCTCCTTCTCTCGCTCCCTCATCCTCTGGCTCCCCCGTCTCACTTTCACTCACTCTCTGTATGTACCACACATGAAAACAGGTCCCTACAGGGGAGCTCGCCTCTCATTGGGTGGAGAGACAGTAGCGAGAAAGGGAGCGCAAGAAGAAACAACTCTGGTGCTACAGAGGACTGAGGCTGAGCGAGACGACACATCTGTGATTAGCACAGAGTGACTGAGGTATAACTTGTGTGAATGTGACAGGGGAGAGGGTGGCGGCTGCTGGGACAGACCTGGTTGTCACCTGGACCTGATCTGTGCTCATTGACTCCACAACTGTTTCTGACTGCTGTTCATGAACCTCCGCGTCATTGTTTTTGGAGCTATTTTAGTCTTCCCAGGACCAGGGTTGTGTTTGGGAGAGGCGCTGCTGTGGAGAGGGGCTGTGTTTTAAATGTGCGTCCCGGTGACTATTAGTGGACTGTACCTGGAGCACCTGGAACCACTGGGATGGTGTGACCTGCAGCCTGCTGAGGGCTGCGCACTTCTGGGTCAAAATGCCCGTGATGAAGGGCCTCCTGGCCCCTCAAAACACCTTTCTGGACACCATTGCCACGCGCTTCGATGGCACTCGTAAGTGCAGCCTCTGCATACTTTCACTTGTCTCAATGGGATGATGTAAAACTGGGCTTAGTGCTCAACACAATAAATTATATCATTATGTTATAAATATCTTAAAATATCATTAACTACATTAAATACAGGGAAGATTTTTACACGTTTATGTACTGGATGTTGTTTGGTAGCATACACTTTTCCAGAGTCTGCTATCTAATTCTAAAAATAGTTTAAGTAAATTGTATACTCTTCGATTAGTATTTAGAATAAAGAGCAAGAGAAGGGATGGCAGAGAAAATTATTGTCATGCACAAATGCTGTAATAAGCAGTTGTAAAAACAAGTAACTTTGAAATGAATTATTTCAGTTATTTTGTGTGGAACATGTTATAGATAATTCCTCACTTAAAATGACCACCCGTACAAAATAAAATTAATCAATAATAGATATCTTCTTTGCCTATTTCCTTTGCTTCCTGAAAAATTGAAGTCATGTTCAAATAGGACAAAACCCCAGTATAGTTATTTTAAGTGGGACATTTGTTCAATAAAAATAAGTAAGACGCATTTGTTTTTGTGAAAATTGTGCTTTGTTTTTGCATTTCATTAGTCACTGCTGAACTAAAACAACATCTGCTGCTTTTTGAATTGAGTTGGCGGAGTTTATTTGCACATTCAAGTCTCTGCTGTTAAAAAATCGACTTGCACAAATCACACTGTCTTTTCCTATTTGTTTCAGGTAGTTAGCTTTTAACTGGCCGCTGTAGAGCTATTGGGATAGTCTCTCTCTGTCTTTCCTTCCCTCTGCCAGTCTTGTGTGTATATATGTGTGTGTCTGTCTCTTGTTTTGTACCTGCAACCACCGTTGGGACAGGGCGACTCGTTGTAAACAAATACCTCTGGGACATCTGTGTTTTTGCCCGATCTTCTCCCCCTCATTTAGGAGTTTAGGAGCTATCCATTCAGCACCACCTCTGGTCTGGCACTGTCACTGTGAAACAAACAATCAAACGGGTGACAGTGTGGTGTAATTGATGCATAGGCTCTATAATTATAGCCTTGACTCGGGACTTGGACATTTTAATGAGAAGTTAGGGAATCTAGAGCCGAGGGACAGTGCAACTAAATTGCCTTGTGATAACTAATATGAATGGTGTTGTGGACATAAACCATTGCGAAGGAGGGTCAAAGATTGTGTTACTGGGTTGCATCTTAGCTAGAGTGCCCTTGAGCCAGACACTGGAGTTCAACATTTGCAGCACTCTCTCGGGGTTGACTTCTCCTTGACCTCCCTGTAAGGACAACAGTCACCGCAAGGTCTTTTTAATTTGCCTGTGATATTATTCCAAAACTTCTACTGAGACTGATCTTATGAATGTACTCTAGCATGCAGTGGATTGTGAATATAAAAAGCCATATAAAGGAAGATTTTCATTAAGGATTAAATGAACTCACATAATGGAAATCTCAAGCAAATCTGAAACAAAAGCAGTGATGTTAATATTCAAAGCACTTGCAATTATACTACAACATTTTTATTATCATCAATATTAGTATTATTATTATTATTTTGTTTATCTCTAGCTTTTGTTGTTTGTATTCCTTAACTATTTGAACTTGCTCGAGCTTCCCACTGTCAAATTTTAGGTTAACACTAGACTCCAAATGATCAAATTCAAGAATAGTGTAAGCCTAACTTGACAAACTTGCCTGTATTCCAGTCGTTCTTCAGCTCTGGTCTATAGTTTCCTCATAGGGCAATACATGAAGGCCTGGAGTAAGGAACACATTTTTAGTAGTTATTATTTTTTGATTTAGACTTTTTTCATGTAGCGTTATAGTTAATTAATTTATCAGCTCCCTTTTTATGTGCACTGTTTATATTATTTGAAATCTTTCATTGGATTCTTTTCACAACATGAGACTAATTGATTTTAAATTTAAAACATTGGATGTTTCATGTTTGCCAGAGTATAAGAATAATTATTTGCATTATTTTAGTAAACTGGAAATTTTAGCAGTTGTTGAAAGCAGTTGTTTAAACCAACATCCACTTGTTTCTGAAATAATAATGAACAGTTTCATGGCCTGGCT
The DNA here is from genome assembly GCA_019453435.1 of Rhinogobius similis. Taxonomy (NCBI): domain Eukaryota; kingdom Metazoa; phylum Chordata; class Actinopteri; order Gobiiformes; family Gobiidae; genus Rhinogobius; species Rhinogobius similis. The sequence goes on along the minus strand of CM033636.1, from coordinate 16,024,173 downwards.
ATCTCTGTATTGCTTTGTCAAACTAGAGAATATTATTTATGCTTCATATTTTTACAAGATAGAATCACAATATTCCAAAGTGCAGGTCAGTTTTTGCCGCTTCCGCTGTACATTTTTGCCCACCATAAGGCTCCTGGAGGGGTGGCACATTGCCCAAAGCTGAAAATAGCTTCCATTCCGTTGCCGGGGCGACAAGGTCCCGCCACTCGACATGGATGATGCTCGAACACTTGGGTCTTTGAGAGAAAGATGGTCCACTAAAACAGAGGACACTTGAACTTGGCTCCCAATTGGGGTCTTGAAGAATGCAGCTGGGCTCTTATTTTGGCGGGGCATGACTTCAAACAAGTGGCATTGTGGGAAACACAGCTGCTGTTTTTGACTGTTACCTAACTTGTGCTAAGAGATTAATGTTAGTGTCTTTTTTTCTTTTAAAGTCAATGTATTATTTCTTTTCTATATGAACATTTTAAGCTACATTTTACAGATAAAGTTTAAACATATGATGATTGAGGGATTCTAGATAGGAAAGAGTGTGTATTAAAATGTATTAATGGTAAAGATCACAAATTGCTGCAGCCGTGTTATAGTATGTGTTTGACAGTTTGTATAGTCTGGATAACGATTACTGAGATAGATAATAATTAATAACTAGTTATTCCAATGAATTGTTGCAACCCTAAATGAGATATTACGAATCTATACTAATTGAAAATCTTTGATCCAATGACCTATAAAACCCATATTGTTGAAAGCTAATTTCAGACCTTTCCTGAAAAGTCTTAACACAATAATCTACACATCAGATTTTTTTTTAATGTAAAATATACCCAGAGTAAATATCTGGTATGGGATTATGTCACAATTACAGAGCAGATTCATGTATTTTTATTTTAGTCTTTTTATTTAAAAAAAAAAAATAATAAAAAAAAAAAAATTCATTAAAATTTCAATTTAGATCTGTCCTAAAACTTCTCACTGAACATTTTGCACAATGCTGCACACACTAAACGGACTCTGTTACATTCTGTAAGAAATACATGTCATACATTTTCATTTCTTGTTGGAGACAGTTTGTAAAAATGCTTTCACATCACAAAACATAAGCTGACACTGTTGCTGACTTAGCTCTCATCCAATGAAACACTGTCTGCTTTTTCATAATATGCCACTTTAATATCCACAAACCTGACAGCTTTTCATAAAACTTGGCGCTTTATCAGAGCATCATTTATATTGCCATGACTATTCAATTATATTCATTACTCACAGCCTAAACAATCTTTCTGCTGCCTCTTTGAAAAGCCTCTTTACACAGGAAAATCCTTTTGTCAAGCGCAAATAGACAAGCACACTGCTCAAGCAAATAACAAGAAATTTTCATTTTTAAAGGCTTAAAAAGACCATATGTGGGTGTGAGTTTTCATTTACTCAACTTCAATAAACTATACCTTTTTTGCCAACCCCATTGCCAGCCAGTGTGTGAAAGATGTTTGCAGATATTGATTGGGCCAAGCTGGACCTCGGGCATGAAAAATGAACAGGATATTTTAATTTACTGTTGATTTCCTAGACTGACAGGCTTATATTTCATCAGTATATAAAGGAAATGTCACACCAGGTTAAGCAGTGACCTTTGGAGCAGTACATTATTGCCTCAAAGCAATGTCAGAGGTTTTGTCCCCTCAAGGAGTACAATATGTGGTGATGGGAAAAAGGCTTTCTTCAGAGCTTTGTGATTGTCATATATGTTTAAAAGTGCTTTATTTCTTACATGATTTGATCTGCAGTGACTAGATGACTGTCAATTGATTTTATTAAAAGTTTGTCCTAGAGTTCAATTGTCAGGGTCACTCAGTGTAGACTAGAGATCACCTCAAGCAATTTAGTTGACTTTTTCTACTACTTTAAGGTTAAGGTATATTTAATCTTATTCTCTGCATTTGACTGATCCTTCATCCAGTGCCACTGGGACAACGTGTCAGGAGCGGTGATCTGCTGCACACAGCGCTCGGGCACGCACCTTATCTCCTGATCTTGAGCTTGAGATTTTACCTACTGTGCATGTTTTGCTACAGCTGTGCCAAGTAAAGAAACTAGGCTATAGTGACTTTATTTTATTACTTTTTGATTGTCCCTTCTCTCCTCTGCTTGTATTGTAGGGTCCCCTTTAAAATTGTCAAAAATATTGAAAATCGTATACCAATCGATACAAAAAAACAACAACAACGAGATACTCATTTGAGCAAGTATCAATAAAAAAAATTTAAAAAACATCACTATAACAGGACAACATGATGCCTTTTGTGAACAGGCATCTTGAGCTTTATCATAAGACAACAATGTTTAATAAAGAAGGTACACTACAATTTTGTGTTGAAAATGTCAGTCAACAAGAACAAGCTGAACAAGCTATTTTTTTATTTTTTTTATCTTTAAGGATGAAAGATTTGATTAATTATAAAATATTATCACCACAGTATATCTAGATTCATTGTGTTTAATTCCTAAAGACACTAAATAAATCATATAGTGTAAAGTAGTGAGTAGTGTAAAGTGGTTAGCTGTAATAACCCAAAATCAAAACATCAAATCATACAGCAAAATATTATAAAGTGGTTTTATTTTGCATTAAAAGCAACACGGACAGTTGCAGAAAAAATCTGCTTAGTCAGTGCAATAGAAATTAGTTGTGTTGGCGACTTTCGCATTACATAAGGACTTAGTGTAGAATGAGTTGACCTTGTTTAACCACAGGGAAGTAGTGGCTCTCATAGATTGTAGATCTCAAATGTGTTACTTTGTGGCGGTAGTTACTCTTCTTCATGTCATAAAAGTTTACACTGTGATTGTCCCAAACCTTTAAAAGAAAAGGGATCAGTGTCAGGCAGATAAAATATGTGAAAAACAAAGGTGATGTTTGATGTTAAAGGCAGCATATTGTCCATAGGGTATATCTTTGATGGTGCTTTCTAAACTGGTTCATCAGGACTCTTGTATATGTGCATGTGTGTGGTGCATGTGTCCATGTGTCCATGTGACAGTGTGTAGTATGTTTAGTTGTGTGAGGTGGTTGGTTGGGATGTGGAATTGTTTTTAAAGCATTATAATGTATTGATTTTATTTTTGCACGAAATGCTTTGTAAATGAAATTTTATTGATAGATCATGCAAATCATTACCACCTATAGTTACCAGAATAAGTCATATCTTTTTAATGACTAATAGGTGGTGTTTACATTCTGTTTGTTTCATGTGGATTGGCCTGAAATGTTAACTATTTACAAGAATAAGACATCTTTAAAATGAAGTCAGTTTTTATCCACAGATTTGGTACAACCCTCCAACCTTGAGTTTGAGACTTTTTTTCAGTTAACTTTTATACCAATAACATATGCCTACAGACCATTATAGCATAGGCCTGCATACTGCTCCTGCTCCTTTTTACAATTAAACTACTACTACTCGATAGTGTTGAGGTAGATTCTTCTCTAATCAGACAATCTCCCAATGTTTAACTTTAATTGATGTTCACAGGAGGATCGCATACAGAATCCAAACCTTAAATGCAGAAAAAAATGTTAAAAAAGAAATTAATTTGATTGACACGTTTGAGCTACTTCAGCAACGTTTCTATGTTGCTATTGTATAATAACGAGTCTTCAAAAACACATCCTAATGAACAATGGTTGGGTAACTTGATGTAATTTGCTGTCATGCTATTTTGAGTATGCTGCAAGGCATAACCAACTTTGATATGCTATTTTCTGTACAGTCTCAAACTCACGAGTTTTATTCATCTCTTCAATCTAAAAATGGATTCAAATGACTTTAATCTTTAGGAAATTATGTTAGTATATTTGACTGTATAAACTGACCTTGTTGCTGTCAGACTCTAGACTATAATGAGTGTCTCTTCTTACTATATTTATTCAACCACGCCATAAAACCGCAGATCAACACGCCAGCCGCTACCCTATTCATGGGGTTTAGCTTCCTGTTTATATAGAGATTCTTCCTGTACATTCTAGCCATGGATTTTCGAAGGATGAGAGATTATGTCTGTTGCCATAGCTATTAACAATTTAAAACAAAAAATACATAAAAATCCTCAATATGTGGCATAATATTAAAGAAAGCTAAAGAATACAGTACATCTCAAGTATTGGAGTAGTGTGTATTCTTGGCAAGACATTCTGAGGATTTTGCCCATTCACAAGATTTAATATTTAGCTTTACATTGTTATTGGGCAATGGTGCGAATTTTACTCAGAAACCCAATTGGGTATTGAATATTGTGATCTTTTGAGAAACAGCGCAATCCCGATCTAAATTATGATCACAAGTTGACCCCTCCTTATTGGTCGCTTATTGTCGCTTTAATGTTGTTCCAGAAAACAAGGTGGATGCTATTGACAAAAAGGAATATCTTAATATTTTTTTTGCAGTATCTTGATAACAAAAGCACAAAATGTAAGTGGATCTTAAAATTGGCTACAGAAATGCACTCACTTTTTTCAGTTAATTTCTTTAATCACTTCTTTGTGCAATAATTTCTTATTTTAATTATAGACAATATTGTTGATATTCTAATTTTGCATATCTCTAGAACAACACTTACGTTATTAACCACACCTCTACTGAAAACATATATAAAAAAATTCCTAAAATGGTATGGTATGGCATTCTTTTATTAGTACAGGGACATTGCACAACAATACATTAACCAAAACAAAGTGAAAGGAGAGACACAGGGACACCTGTAGTCCCTGGGCAGGTTAAGTACAGAAACGTAAGTATGTGGACAAATAAACCAGTCATAATTACACATCTGCTTACTCATCTCCTAGTGTAGCCCTACTGAGTTTCTGTCATGGGGTTGTTGTGTGTGTCTAGCATTACACTTCCTCTGGGCCTGTATGTTACCCCCACCCCCTCGTCCCACCACCCTCGGGTCCCTTTAGGGTGCCCTCCCCAGCGGCGTTCTCACAGTGACAGCAGCTCTCTCGCGGGACACTCTAAAGCAAAGGGCTGCTGCAGGCGGAGATAAGAGACACGTTCATTCCCCTCCGTGCTCTCTGTGGTTAAAGGGAGAGAGAGGCTGGTGTCAGATTGGACCTCACCATTGTTATCTGTGTGATGAACAGCTCCAAATGTTGCCAATGGAGCAGCCTCCCCTGTAACCGAGACATACAGGACTGGATATAGCATTGTGCAAATACAAGGTCTACTGCACACAGAGAGAAATATTTCAAGCATTCACGAATTTCTAGTGTGGATTTGTTGTATTTTGTTGAGGCCAACAGGCACGTCTGGCTAATGAAAATAATGTAAGCTTAAGTAATACAATGGTGAAGTGATTATAAGAAGCGTATTGGACAAGATGTGTTTTTGCAACTCATTTAATCCCATGTATGTCCATTCTTTGTCTGTCTTGTGGTGAATATTATAGATGTTGAAAAGTTGTATCAGTAAAATAGCCACTAGTATTTACAAAAAACGCGTTGGCTGGCTGTTGTTGTTGGTGGATTAGTGTCTGTTTACTGTAAATGTGCGTGGTCTTTTGCACTAAAATCTATATCAGCTTCAGCTGGGTTACACCTTCCATCGCTGCTCCACTTCTGTCTGAGCGGTTGTAGGTGTGAGTGGGAGCCAAGCCTTGTGAAGCACTTTGCACAGTTCTCCATAAAAACGACCTCCAAAAATGTATTTAGCTTTTTAAAGACCTGGGTCAAACTGGGCTCTACTGTTTTACAAAGTAAGGAATGCAGGCGACTGTAGAAGATGAAAAAGTAGTAGTATAATCAGGTCATATTTTCTTATTCTAAGTTTTGGGGGGTAAAATCTTCCCCCAGTCCCTCACGCCACTCCAGATGTGCTCAAATTAAAGATGGACTATACAGTATATATAACCTTTCTGCTACCTGCTTGTCTCCATGAAGATATTATTGGTTTGCCTGTAATGTTCCACAATTATGGCATCTCTAAATGACATATATTCAAATTAGGTGTTTTTATTGTTTGCATGTAAAATACTATAGCATCATTAAAGATACTGCATCTGATTTTCATCTTCTTAAATGTGAAAAACAGGACTAATTCATTTTTAACAGTTTGGTTCAAATTTATTGCACACATACCTAATGCGTTCCAAGCAGCCAAATTAGTGTTATAGTATTATAAGAGTTTACCATCACTTTAAAGCTAACAAAAAATAGCATAATGACAATGCACTTCCTGCTTTGTGGCAAATAAAACTCTCTAATAAGATGCAGACAGCACACTGCGCACTTACAAGAGCTACTTTTACAAAATATTACAAATTACAAATTTTACTTTATTATGTGAAAAAATTGGGTACAGCCTCTTTAAGCTTGTGTTAAAGTAGTCCTTAAAGGTGCACTATGTAGACAAGCAGGTATAGCAAACTAGGAAAGTGACATAGTGCACCTTTAAGCGCTGCTGTTGGCACTTTGCTTAAAGTGCATTTCACAGGCTTTTAAGAATTTTACTTCATTTAGCGTACTAATACCCGTTGTAAATATAAATTATATAAAAATCAAGAGGCTGTTTGTAGAGAAAAGTTCAAAAAGAAATTGATGACATCACACTAGAGTCATTCCATCCAAAGATAATGCAAAATAAACCACTTGTTTTTTTTTACTCTTTAAGCATTAAGTCAACAAAATATAGGTGTTCATATATATCTATTTTTTGTCAAATAAAAAAACATCTGTGACATTAGATGAGTTTTGGCAGAATGTACAGTGTGTTTGCAAGATAATTTCCTAGTGTGATGTCATCATTTACAACCAGGAAGTTACAAACTTAAAAAAAGGCTAAACCAGGTTAAAATTTGTAAATTTGTTTGCAAAATTTTAAATATATTTATCTTATCTGCATTTTAGTTATATGAGTAATCCAACCAGTCGGCACTTTAATTATACTATGATATCTGTAGCCCATATTAGCTTAATTTTTTTTACAAAAACAACAACAAAATTTGTTAACTGAAGAACAGATAAAATGCAGTTAGCAGACAGAAAATCAATTATTACAGTGCTTTCCTATCCACTCATCTGTCCTCACCAACCTGTGGCAATTAGTGATTACAACTGCTAAGTGGTAATTAGCTTTGAGTGGTCGTTTAGGCGAATCTGAGTCATCTGTCATCCCCTTCCTCACATGCAGAAAAACTTGTGACACCTCTTCTTCACGCTGTCTCTGGCTAACAGTAGCACGGAGCAGCATCATGTCAGATTACAGTTGTTGCGAGTCAGCACAGATGTGTAATTAAGGCAGCCGGGAGCAGCCAGTCGAAGCAATATCCTCCAGAGGATTACTGCCCAAGAATTGAGGCATTGTCGCAATCTCCCTAGACACTCGCTCAAAGAAAGTGTTTATTAAGCGGGCCCTGACTGTTTACATAGATGGGATGAAAACGTTCCTCGAGTGTTGAAAGAGCCAATAAGTGACTCTTGAATTAAACTTTTTGAAAGCCTGAATCACGCTGTTGTTATTTAAGTGCCCCAATTTGCACTCGACAGCACAGCATAAAAGTTTCCCATTGTGGCCAGTTAGTCCGAGTGCATCCTTGAAAAGTGATTTATGACTACACCCGCCCTTGACCCATTTACAAGACCGATTTAGGGATGCTGACTGCTGAACTATTCTTGGGTAAACATTACATAAACTAGAGAGGCTTGCTGGCTCATGTAGTTGTGAGGTTAGGAATTTATAGATTGCGAAGAGCAGGGTTTTTGCTAAAGGCGAGGTCGATGTCAGAGCAGACTTAGAGCAGACATCTTTTCACATGTTCAAAGTCAATTGTAGATACAAAGGTCTTTACAGTATTGAGTTTTCTAAAGTACACTTTTATAACTTTCCAAGGCATCCTTTTTTCTTTGCAAGTCAGAGCAACACAGTTTTATATGCTTCACCCCTTTCCTTTGAGATATACCGACTATTTCATTAGCTAGTCCTAGAGTCAACACTATTGTATCAAATGTAATCATATAAGCTAAATGCATTCAGTATCAATTGTAAACTCTGCTTCTATTGGTTTAAAAATAGCAAGACAATCATAACTGAACCTGTGGTCCCATTACCTGTCAAATATTAATGACTCATAATAATCAAATTGAGCCTACTAGAATCTGGCAACCCAAAGTGAGGATCTCATTAAAGTATTGTGAAAAAAAGTTTTTAAAACATAAGTAAAAAAAACATCTTGTGCATCTTCTCACTTTTTTCAAATTGATACTCAGTTTTGAGGAATAGTTCTTGTGGTACATATTTATCATAGTTTTACATCACTTAAATTGCCTTTTGTGAGGAAAATTGTAAAATAATACAATTTTTCAATTTGGACATTTGTGTGACATTCCATCAAATGTCCAACCATTTACACACAACGGACACATTTTTCTGACAGTTTAAATAATCTTCTATATAATATAAATGTCGGGTATTATTGTCAAATTTTGTCAAATTTAAAATGTAATAATGTTCACTGCGTTTTAATGAACTGTGTAGTTTAACCTGTCATACGCACTGTAAAATGTTTTGATAATTTTCAGTAAATCAGCAATACAATTGATTTGTTTTCACTGAAATCAAGATATATCTGTACATTTACATTTTCTGACACATGTAGGTCATGCTCATACCACTACCTACCACTTTAGTGGTTTGCCATTAACAAAAACGGAAGAAGAACTAAATTTCCACCCAAGCATCAGAATGGAGAAGAAAAATGATTTTTATTGCAACTTTTGTAGACTGCTTTCTATTTTGGACTTTTCGCTCATGCACCTCAACACCAGCAGTCACAAAGATCTATTTTTATATTCTTATCCTTCGGTAATACACTTTCATAACTTCCTAAGCACGAGGTATCACTGCGTAAGTTAGTGCAGCCTGCTACGCCGATATACAAGCCTAAAATCCCCTTGGCTGCTGATGGATCTGCCTAATACTTCTTCCCTATAATTCCAGCCCTGACAGTTTGGTTTTGCTGCGTATACCCTGGAAAGGTTGTCACAGCCTGGGAAAGACATCCCCTATGGACTGCTTTCTGTTGAGTGTGGCCAATTAAAGTGCTAGATTGTGGAGCGAGCAGCTGCTTAATACTGTTCCTCCTTAGGTTGGCGCTGTATGGGATCAGTAAAACTCAGACATTCTCCATCTCTCTCCCTGTCAGCGTGCCGCCTCGATGCCTGACACTGAGAAAATGTGAAATTTGATGTTTTAACTTAAGCAGCAGGAGAAGGCATTTGTTGTACCATTGAGATTGATGGTAGACAAAAGCTTTACCGCAATGCTAGATTCAAAACCACCTCCGACTTGGCATACCATTGTTGTGTCGTCGGGCAAGACTCTTCACCCAGCTTGCCCATGCGTGAACTTGAAGGCGCAGAATAGCAGGGTTGCATATTGTACATCCACATTTCAACAATGTTTTTGCTTGATATGACACTAACCAGCGAATACTGCATCTAAATCCACTCTGTGCGACAGCTCATACATCTGCGAGACCATTCAAATTCAGCAGAGACACATCCACTTTGTGTATGTAATGGAGCTATGGCTTAATAAACCCTCGAAACCATGGGGAGGGACATTACATTGTAGCTATCACCAAGATTAATATGGTCGTAGCAGGACCAATTCACTCGGCGTGAATACGGAGGCCTGTAGTTATTGGTATGAGATCCCCAGAGAAAGATGATCCCATGCAGTCATAACTCCACGCAACAGGCTGGGAACTGTCCATGGTGCTGAAATCAAACATTCAACAAGCAATAGGTATAGTCCTTTATCCTCCTATAGCAAAATCTTTAATAAACCACCTCTTTAATAATCAGCTGTTGATATCTGACAGGTCATGGAGGCGCACTGTATTTCCATTTCCAAGAATTATTAATATGCTAATCAGTAGAGAGGTGAAAATATTCAAAAATACTATCCTGGATTTTCAGACTTTTTTTTTTTTAACCCATGTAAGCAACAAATTCAAAGAAAGAAAAATCATGAATCGAAACAACCACTACTGATGCCTCTAGCCTTTGATTATGTACATGCTGCGAAAGCTACTGCAGAGATGAAAACATTGATAAGCTTTTTCTGTTTGATTGTGGCGTCTAACCCAAGCCTCCCTGAGGTGCTTAATTGGGTTGAAAAGGTCAAATAGCATAGGTTTTCCATAGTTTTCATATTCATCATACTCTCAGTTAATACATTCACCGAAGACTCAACTAATGTGCTCACTGTCCCTCAGGGCCTTCTTTAAAGTCGTAAACAGGCCTTTTTAAAAAAAAAAAAAAAGCTTGTGAACAAAATATAGTGAATCAATAAGCAAAGTTGCAAAATCATAACACAGTATTTTCCATCTCTCAGTGGTAATTTTATTGCTGCCATTTTGTTCTCAATCTCTAAGATGTTGTTCAGGGCAGAGATGTGAGTGCCATATACATAATAATGTCACAATGGCTGTCAAAAATAATCTATATATTTTTCCTGTCTCTTTCGGGCCTTTTCTAGTTCCGGGGTTAATGCTGTCTTAGTGATTGAGTGATGATTGATGAGTGATTTTGTTTCACTAAAGGCAAAACCAACAGAAACACAAACATTAGTGATGTTGTTGTTATGTAATAAAGTTAGTACAGTATTTATATTTAACAATAATAAAGCATTATGCTTTGTGAATCCAAGGGCATGTTTGGCTAATGTTATGTGGCAATAAATCAGCGGTCATCTCTTTCCTGTTCAGCACCATTTTCCTGACCACTCACATGCATTACCAACTGCCACTATAGAGTCAGCATAATGTCGAGCCTGAATCACATGATAACAGCCAGGGGAAATTAATTTAATCCCAAACTGCGGTCCACAAAGTGCGTTTCATGTTACGAATGCTTTAGCATGGCTTCAAAGGGCTAAACAAACTTTGATTTGGGTGCGAAAAGTAAATAGGTGCAAAAACTGATTGGAATTCAACAATGTTTTCAATACAAGGCAAATGTGTAATACTTGCCAATTATCTTATTTCTACCAAGGACATTAAAGAGACACTACAGAAAGTTTTTGCATGGAAATTTTCACAAAATGGCATAAAACATAGCATTCTCCATGGAGACAAGCAGGTGACTCAACTAAGCCAATGTATTTTTCTCAATTAAAATGCCTGGTCTGAAACTGAATAAATGAAAGATAAAAAAGCGTTCTGTAGTGCCTCTTTAATGCCATACTGTGGAACATTTCAGGCAAAGCAATAACATTTTCAACAGGTGACAGACCCTCACCAGAAAACTTACATAGTGCACCTGCAACCTATAACTACAGTTTGCTGCAATAGTGTATGGTTTGGAGATCTGTAATTACTTGGAGCAATGTATTTCCTGACCCTCTCGTTTTCTAACTCGACCTTTCTCCTCTGAACTTTAGACAGTAACTTCCTGTTGGGGAACGCCCAGGGTCATCGCGGTTACCCCATCGTCTACTGCTCAGATGGTTTCTGTGAGCTGACTGGCTTCACTCGGACGGAGGTGATGCAGAAGAACTGCAGCTGTCGATTCCTGTATGGGACAGACACCAGTGAACATGTGGCCCAGCAAATGGAGAAGGCGCTGGAGGGGCGTGAGGAGTACCAGGCAGAGGTGCACTTCTACAAAAAGAACGGTGAGCTGCATTCATATTGTCACACAGTTATTATGGAGTGTGGAAAGGAATGGAAAACGTAGCTCTGAATGGAGAGATCTACAGATGATATTGTTGCATTTATTGATAGCACTGATTGAATTACTCATTTATCTGTCTTTCTGTTTATTCATTTAATGATTTGTGTACCCTGGATGTTATTACTATTATTGCTACATTCTAGTATTGTTTTTTGAGCTATCTATCTAGCCAATTTAAAAAGTGGGTAAAACAACACTCTTTAAATAATAAATAGCTTTGTAAAATATATTTTTCAATTGCAGTCAATGAATGAAGTACCTGATGGGGATTTCTATATATTTTCAGTTTTTAAAGGACTTCATCTTTTACAGCTTTCTCTTAATCTTTAGATTAATATACCTTTGGAAACTAAAGACAATCCAATAGGTCCAGTCATTCTAATAGTATTGACATTGCATTAACTGGCCGTTGAGCATGGTCCTTTGATCCTTCCAAATGCACCTCCAATTGTTACTTTTCCTGCCTTTTGAGATGTCAGCAATTAAAAATTAAACATTTTTTGTCATGTAGAAGTACAGGTCTTCTACCGGAAAAGTATTTTTATTTTCAAAAAACAGATAACAAAGTTAATGTGATTTGATTACATGTTCAAGGTGATGGAGCAATTACCCTCCTTATCATCTCTTGTTAAAATGATGAAACACATATTAGACAAGGGAAATGTGTTTCTGTCTGTTCTGTTTGGGATTTAGTTTGTGGATTGACACTTAGATGTAACATTTTTTTGGCGGGAGAACTATTTTTAGATTATGTATGTCTGAGATTTAGCAGTGCAATAGATCTCAAGTGTTTTGCAATGTTACATCAGACAAGTCTATAAATCTTAAATAACAAGGTATATTGACTGCACTATAGCAGGCATGTCCAAACTATGGCCTATGGGTTAAATGCGGCCCTCAAGCTTCCAAGTGAATTGGTCCATACCTTCCTTCTTTCAAAAGTAAAATAAATATATAATAGTCCAGCTTTATAAACCTAACATCCCACATTTTATGTGTCCCGTTGACGTTGAAAGCCTGAATAATGGCGGGGTGGCTCAGTCTGTATGTGTGTCAACATCTCTTGATAAAAAGAAGCTTGGACACCCCTGCCCTAGTGATTGTGTGAATAGTTGTCTATCTGAAGCGTCATCATATATAGTCTCCAATATTGTAGCAAAGTAATTTATCCAAATGCAACCCTATTTATCTGGTTTGGGACTTCAAAAGGCTAGTACACTGAATGGTAATGTGGCTGTTTAAAGGTGCTTTTCTGGTGGAGGGTCTGCCCCCGCTTGTCTCTGTTGTTATGTTATTGCTTTGCCTAAAATGTTCAACATATGGTGTTAAGCTTGGCTATGTTGCATTTATTCAATTGTATTATTTATTGCTAAAAGTACCTTGTAAACATAATCCTCAGATCTGACCTGTGACTTGACCTTGTGGGGTCACTCTCTTGTCGTCATGGACTTTAGTTTAATACTGTAGGTCCAACTTTAAATGAATAAGAATGAACTATTGTTTATAAACTCATGATGAACTATATTCCTTTTCACTAAACAAGCATAAACTGTGCCTTACTATAACATTTATAAACAATCCATGCAGATCAGAAAGACTTAAAACCTTAAATTTGCCTGAAAGTGTACCTAACCTAATTCAGTGTAACATTTAAATCCTGTAAATTAGGCTACCGTCGGCATGTGATATCACTTGTGCAAAAGCAGCACTATTAAGCCTCTCTGATTGGCACAAAGGCTTATGTCCCCGCAGCAGAAACCTGTAGCATCAAAGAATATAAAGCTTTCATCCCCCAAAGCTGCAGCGCTGCATTTGAAGGCGTTTTACTCAATTCTTTATTGAAGCAGACGCAATGAAATAATAATGACAGAGACTGATGCATGTTGTGTTATATTAGGCTTACTCACAAACAGCGAGATGTCAGTGTATGAAAAATATCCAAGAAATGTGAAACATGAATTAGCCTAGTTAGTACAATGTTGTTACAGTCTTACACAGAGCAGACTGGAGACAAAACAAATGAAACTTTTGCTTTTACCTAAGTTTTATTCATAATCAGCAACTGCTTTAGGTCTAGGTTTACTTACCAATTGTGGTTTTGACTTCACAACGTCACAATTACCAAATAGTAGTATATAATATGGCCGTTCTGTTTGGTGGGACTGAATCTGTTAGTTGCCTAAATGTAAATATAACTGTATTTCCCTGAAAGGCTAGAGTTAATATTTATGATTAATATTACTTTAGGACTTTAAGAAGATTCTATATTGAATATGAAAATGTCCGATAATTAAACTTAATTTAGAGCTACAAGATTTAGTTTTTCTTTTTACTCTTGCTGTGCCATGACTTGTTTAAGATATTATTCTGCCATCAAATTTAAAAATACAGTTGGCATTTAATAATAAAACCAGTATGGTATTAACTTGGCTATATACAATAGTAAATTAAAGAGGACCATGAGTAGAATGCCTTAAATAATGAAACTTGTTTGAAATAAGACATAGTTGTTGAATCTGGTATTGCATTAGCTCTTGTTTTCTTTACACTTCTTTACACAACATCCCAACTTTTTCCATTGGTGTTGTGCAATGCCTTCTCTGTGTCTCTTTCCTTGTCAAACACTAGCAGCTACAGTGACTAACACACAACCCACTGGGGGCAGTATGGCAGAATTGAAACATCTGTTTGGAGCTGCTGCAGACTTGCTAATGAGCCGACTGGGTTATGGACGGGTTTTATATCTATGTGGTGCTCCAGCCTCACTCGTTACAACCTCGTTCGCTGTGCTGATCGCTCTGTTCTACTGAATGTGAGCCATATTTAATTCGAGTTGTATTTTTAGAAAGGCCGGACCAGACGAAAGCTGTCATGACATTGAAAATCAGAGGCAGCAGCACACAAACACGAGTCATTAGGAAAAACTATTAGAGCTGAGGAATAAATAACAGAGGGCTGCGTTTTATTTATTATTCAGACACTCTAACTTTTCTGAGCCTGCGAATCACAGCTTAATAATGATGGAAAGTAACTAATTAAAAATACTTTGTATTTTACTTTTGAATATATATATATATAGAGAGAATTTTGAGTAGGTCTATCTTTGTTTAGTTCTGGTTTAAAATACACTTAAACCTATAATGAACAAAAAATCTTTGTTCTTGAATCTTTGAATTGGGCAGGATTTGGGGTTCTACACAAAATGGTCCCTAATGTTTTATTTTTTTGTTGTTGCAAAATTCTGCAACTAAATAAATTAACAACAGCATTTCTGAAACTTTTTTTTGAAATTCAAAATCTGATTAAACAAATAACCCTCCATAGTCCAAACCTCTAAACAATCATACTCTGAAACTTGGAAATTGTTACATAAGCACATATTCTCATTTTCCACTTTCACTCCAGACTAGTATGCAAGAACAGTGGAATTTGAATATTTTGTAAGTAATCCAAATATTGTCAACTAAATAAATAGTGTTAAGCCTATCAAAAAAGCAAACACTATGAAACTGGTGCATCTGATGGTAGAACTGATGCTGAATCTCAATGTAAAGGATGGTGGTTTCTTTCTTTCAGGAGCAGCATTTTGGTGTTTGCTGGACATTGTTCCCATCAAGAACGAAAAAGGTGAAATGGTCCTGTTCCTATTCTCCTTCAAGGACATCACAGACACTCACGGCAAAGGCAACCACAGCAACAAGAGCGAAGGTAGACTGCTGCAACTGTTTACAAAAGTGCTCTTATTTGCTTACTATGAAAAATGATTTATGAGTAGGTGATCTTCTGGCCTCCAGCTTTCAGTTTTGCCACACGCTCATACTCATCACTGTCACCCTGTACCCTGCAGATTTGTCTGGCTCCGCGTTTGCTCACTGAACTCAAACAATGTTTTTCCAACAGGGAGTCGGTGAGTCTTCATGTGGAACCTATAGACACCACTCCAAATACAAAATGCTGTAGCCAGGGACCAACTCAAGGAGGGGAATGTTAAATAGTCAATATTTTTAATGTAATACATCCCAGAAAAAAAAAAGCCTAATAAAGGGTCTTTACAAATGGCTGACTTCTATTCATTACCTCCTTGAATGTTTTGGAATTTCTATTTTCAGGTTTGGCTAGTAATAGGTTCATTAGTAATTGTTGTGGGATTTTCCTGGATACTGAATACAAACAAGGACTAAATGAGGGGCCAGGAAAGCAGAGAAAATCACTTCCTTTGACATAAATATAGGCTCAACATCTTTGTAAACCCACAAACATAGAACTATTGTTTGGTGACATGAAGTCTTTGTGGTAGCACCTTGAGTTCAGCTTTCGAAAAAATAATCTTCTAAATCAAATTATGTTTTAGAAAACAATTAAAACCTGCAAGGCATATGCTGGCACTACAAGATGAAGGACAACTAAAAAGCAACTAATTAAAAACTTCACCTTCTGAATTCGGCTCCAACGTTATTTATACATGTTACCTCAATTGCCCTTTTTCTCTCACATATTTTCATACTTCTTCCCCTCACTCATCTTACCTGTTTGACAGTTTTTGACGACAAACGGCGAAGGAGGAAAAGCAGCTCCCACTTCAGCGAGGCCAGGAAGCGTGGGCGCACCATGTTGTACCAGCTGACCAGCCAGTTCTCCAGCAAGGGCGATGTCAACTTGAGCGGGGTAGGTGTCTTTTTCCGTCTCCCTGATTGGCTTGTACTTGCACAACCTTGATCAAAATGACTAGATGCTCAGAAAGGCGGTGACCTCATTTTTTACTTTGAATTATGCATGACTTTAAGATGCATTTTAGGGGAATCGGTGTCTCGACCTAAAAGCAATAGTGGAACTCGCCTGTATCAGCAGCAAAGGCCAACATATTCAGGGAAAGTCTAGTGCATTAGTACATTTCTTCACTGTGAGATTAAAAAGACCAGTTGGATATGGATAACACTTTATTTTAAATCAAATCAAATCAAACTTTATTTATATAGCGCTTTTCATACATATAATGTAACACAAAGTGCTTTACAGTTCATTAAAAACATTCCCACATGCCGTTTCCCTCCCAACCTCCCCCACAGCCACCCAGCCCACTCAACCAAACCCCCCCCATAGACAGTCACTTATACAAACCTGTACATTCACGCACACACGCACACGCACGCACGCACGCACGCACACACACACACACACGTTCTAAGAGACATGAGGCTGAGTACAGATACACCAGTTGAACAAGCACCATCAGAGGAGCCGTCTGCACCAGGAGCAGAGTCGGCCACAGCCACAGGACACAAACTCAGGGCCCAGGGGAGAGATGAGGCAAACACCAAACCTCCACCAGGGGCCCATGAGCCAGGGCCCCACAGCCACAGACGACCGCCGCTCCCGGTACAGAGGGCCCCTCAGAGGAAACACTGGAGAGTCTAAAATGAATAAAAGAATAGATAAATATTAAGAAATAAGTCAATAATTGGGTTGAAATAGAGTAAAACTAAATAAATAATAAATAAATACATCTAAAATGGTAAGCCTAAAATAAATAAACACAATAAATAGGTCGATGTAATCCCTCATTCGTCCAGGTCCAGGTGTACTTAGAGTAGCATATAAGCCTGAGTTCCCATACCAGCTCTATGATTGACAATGACTTTTGGATAAAAGTCGAAACGTCTCGATCTTCAAACAGCGTCCGGATGACAACCCCTGAAACCCTTTCTACCACAATAAATAGGGTAAATAAATATATTAAATGAACCGATTAAATTAAATATTAGTCAAACGCTAAGCTAAAAAGGTGGGTCTTGAGCCTGCTCTTAAAAACCTGAATGTTCTCTGCGGCCCTGAGGTTCTCCAGCAGGCCGTTCCACAGACGAGGGCCGTAGTACTGGAAAGATGCCTCGCCGTGAGTGTGTGTCCTGACTTTGGGAATGACTAGGAGCCGGAGGAGCACAAGCGCCACGAGGGTTCATATGGTGAAAGCAGTTCTGATTACACTTGATACATTGTGCCAACCTCATTATGTTCTATTTAAAGGCTATATAACAGGTTAAACATGATTATATTTAAGATTTTACTAAACAATTTGCCCATTTGTCCCCAGTTTGATGTTTTTGTGAAGTTTATAATGTTACTTCCTGGTTGGACATGGGCAGCAAATATGACATAGTTAGAGGTAATTCCACAACTGTTACCTAGCAACTACTTTGAAAACAAGGGCCAAAATAAATATAAGTTACACAATAGTTATGGTTTGACAAATAATAATACCTGATAATGCCTTTATTTTGTTGAATCATTGTATAAATTGTCAAAAATATGTGTCAGTTTTCTGTACGTTGTTGCTGTATTTTCAGTGGCATGTCGGTTTTTGATGACATCACAGAGAGATTCTGTTTTAGAGCTCAGTATTACTTCCTGTAATTTTTTACTTTTTTTCAATATTTCTTCACAAACTGCAACTTCACGGATGTAAAACTATGATAAATATTGACCTTCCAGCAAACTAAGTTATAATTAGAAATTCATCAGAACCGTCATATCGACTTTAAGAGCTAGTAACATTCAATTACATTGCAGTTTGGACTGTGTTTATAGATGTACATTTTACAGATTGTAAAAACTAAACTAAATGGAATGGGTTTAAATGTGTCACCTAATGACATTGGTGAAAGAAGTACTCAGTATCTTTTCTCAAGTAAAAGCACAGATACTTGAGTATCTCGAGTAAAAGTATCATAGATAAAACGTAAAAGGACATACCATGTAAAAATGTACCTTGAGAGTAAGAAGTTAAAATATACATCTGATTTTCAGTCCAGTTCAAATGGAGTAGGAAGTACGGATACCTGCTCTCAAATGTTGAAAAGTGAAAATACTCTATTGTATAATCAATTTAACTACAGTACAGTACAATTGTACCTAAGTACAGTACTTTTGTACTTGGTTTCCACCAGTGCCATTGGCTTGGTCTGAGTTTAGGCTGAGAATTGACGGAGGAGTGAAGAGTGACCAGACTGTAAATCCTACACAGATGATTCCAAAATAGTGCAGAATATTTCATTCTGTATTTACATTTTACATCACATCCTCCTTATTTTTGCTTTTGTTGGCTTTTTTGGAGTTGACAAATGGCCAAGGTCGTCTCATTGTCGGTGTTCGCTGGGAGGCAGGAGCGCGATGTGTTACTGGTCGTGGCATCATCATTAACACTCGTGTGGACATGCCAACACCTTAGCAGCAGCAGGGATGCCCAAATGTGCCTTCTATTCTCCCTGCCACGTTGCCTTATGTTACCTTTTAACTGAAGTGACTTTTCTCGTCACTATTACACACCTATACAAAGCAGACATTTCAGAATTCATTTAAGTCATAGCTTGAAACACATACCGTTCTACTCAGCAGACAGACCCAAAATCATTGCTGTATTATTTTTTGAGTAATAGCATGGATATTAAAGCTGTGCACTACCAAGCAGGCAAAGTAAGCTGCTGTTTTGCTCTAAGGTGAAAAGAAGAATGTTAAAAGTTGAGTGTAGCTATTTTCAGGATTATCTGTCCTACCTGCTGTGCTGAGTTAGATGTCTCTATTATTATGACATTTTACACACTGCATTGAAAGCAAATTATGTTTCAGAGAGACTATGTTTATGTGAGACTCCACTCTACCAGTGTATTTACACAAATGCCTTATGCCTGGTTGCAGGGGTGATCTGTTTTGTTTGTCTGGAACAACCTTACATTTTGAAATAGCTTTACGTCTCTATAACAACTAAAAGCAACCCTATAACCTCGCCAAGTAAGTTCTCAAACATAGACCACAATAAAATTTGTTCAGATGACTTGCTTGATTTGTTGTCAGTATTGCATTACAAAAACAAAGTGCTCTGAATTCTTGTTACATCCTCTAATTACATGCTAAAGATAATACGTAGCGTACCAGGCAGGATAATGGGTACCACATTATAATAACTACACCTTAAATTGCCTTAACAAAGATTTAATTCACAATTAATATATAGTTTATTAAGTAGTAATTAATGTAATTACGGTTAGGGTTTAAATAGTTTTCAACCCTGAATCATTACAATGAATTAAATCGTCATTAAATTGTTCATGCTTCGTTAGGGCAGGAGTAAGGGTAGCCATTATAAAGTGTTCCCTAAAAAAGAAGTCTAAGTGCACATTTTAATTACATTGTCCATATTTATTTTTTCAATGAATATAGATCTCTGCTATTAGATTAGAAACCAGCCATAATGTTTCCTGTGTCCTGCTGTGCCCAAGATATGTAGTTATCCATTGTTTGCATTGCATTGATATAGTATAATTACTCAACATCAAAAGCAATATTTTTATCTGCTGCAGTGAACCCAGAGCTCTACACTTAGCCTCATAAGCTTTTTACTTATATTTCCTCGACTACTCTTTTAAACCCCATGTTTCAGCAGCTTCATTTGAATAATATCCTCTTTAATCCACAATGTAACCTCGTATGCCCCCTTTTAATTCTCTTAAGCAGGGATTCAAACTTTTCACACCAAAACTTCGGAAAAAATGGTTATCAAAGTATCATCTCTTGTATTGTTAAATTACTTCAGCACTGAAATAGCATCACTACTGAAAGTTCAATGGACCGAGCAGGGTTGAACCATGTCTATTAAATGATGGGTCAAATGCAGAGGATAATGAAGTAAAATCCAATGAGATTAATTTGGTCATAGAGAAATTATTTAAAAGGTTGTTGTTTGTTTAACTGACAGTTTCAACTACTCACTTTCAGTCTTCTTCAGAGTTTAGATGAGATTAAGGAGGCAATTGAAAAACGGAAAGTGCCTACGGCACTATAAATCAGGACGAGGGGGCCTTTTTACTCTCCCACACCCTGGATACTGTGCTAAAGAAGTCGGATTGCAGATAGCGCTGTTGTCCTGCCTCAAACCAGTAAATCAGCCTATAAGACACACAGAGTAACTTCGCATGACACTCTGAAGAAGATTTTGAGTGAGCCATCGTTGGAACTAAACTGGGACAAAACCTGGAACTAAACCTGGACTAGACTAAACCAAGACTAGAGCAAACCAAGTCTACTAAACTACGCTCAAATTAAGACAAAACGAGGACAAGTATGAACATACTCTTCTAAAGAACTAAAACCGTTTCTTAACACAAATTAAAAGTCTCTACACCTCTAATAGTGTCTTCACCACAATTTGAGAATAACAGATATTAAATGATAAACATGAGAATAATATTTTGAATTTAGTTCTGGGTCGCTGTAGTCAACACAGTGGTATTACATCCGAAACTAAACATGCCATCCTCCCACATTCACAGTTATCAGAGCTTCCGTCTTGTTTTGCCTTTATTTGTCTCTTTGTGAGTTTAGCCTATCGCTGCTCTGCTAAAAATGTGTCCCTCTTGTCCTCCACTGACTAGCGCTCTATTTGTAGACGCACCATCCAGCCATTCAGGGAAATAAAAGAAATGAGTTATACAGTACCTATGCTTGGGAACATAAAACTTTTAATGGGCACATGGGCATAAAGAGAAAATTGGAAATAGTAGCAGAAGTGACAAGCTCTGAATTTCAATTGCGATACTTTTTGCAAATAGAAAAACGACTCGAGGGACTTCACTGTATTTGTACTGAAGTGTAGAGACTGCATATATTTTTGATGATCTTCCATAAATATTTTTCTTACTGAATACATTTCGGCCTGTCTATAAGCTGTGACTGATTTGCGCTTTGTGCCTGTTGGAAGGGTTGGGGGAGATGGCGGTTCATGGACGCCGTTGGATTGGTTACAGTGGATGCTGCATTCAGGGTCTGACAGTTTGAGCTGCTACTTTAAGACACTGCGAGCGAGCTACAGTCAGCATACAAGATGTCAAGAGGCTTTGTTTACCTTACACAGGTGCTCTTTTCCCTCCTACATTCTCAAAGGTCTCTACAAAAAAACAACAAAAACATTCAAAGATGAAAGTTTTTTAGTGGAGGGTACGCCACCTGCTTCAGAAACAGAATCAGAAAAAGGTTTATTGTCATTGTCAGTGAACAAAAATTGCTTCGGCGCTAATGGTGCAACATGAAACAATGACTGATTATACCAAAATATAAACTGTGATACAATGAAGCATGCACAAAGAGTTACTCAATAAAATTAAAATAGACTTATACTAAATACTGAATATACAAAAATGTACGGTTTGGTCAGACAATAGTGCAATAGTGTCCTCAGTATTACATAAAACTTAATCTATCTCCATGAAAACTCACACTATAAACTTAAATAAATTCACTAAAATCTAAACAAAAATTGAATAAATGCAAGATAACATGGTAACACTTTAAAATAAGGTCCCTTTGTAAACTATTTATGGGGCTTAGAATACTAAGGAACCTTGTTTTAAAGCATAACATTATATATCATAGTGTGCAACATTTCAGGCATCTCTATGGAGCAAAGCAGGTGCCCTTCACCAGAAAAGTTACTTAGTGCACCTTTAAGAATAGGCTGCTGTCTTCATCAGGAAAAGGAGAGTAAATAGGCTCTATGTAATTTGTGGTTGTAGTACTGTAGTAGTGATGTTGATTGCAGTGATAGTTATAGTACAGTATTAGGATAAGCTAATATAATATTCCTCATGCCATATTTGTAGCTAATGTAGATGTAGTTGTACAAATTCAACAACTACTTTATGTGAGAAATATATTGTTAGTGACAATATTTTCAAAAGTATCTGACTAGCTGTGTTTGAACTTCTTATAATTATGTTTCTGTGTAACTCAGGTTGTTCTTACTGTGAATTGGTTTTGAAAATTACTGGTGTGTAGCTGTTTTAATTAGTTTGCAAAGCTGTCTCACTTTGTCAAGGCCAATCTTTTTTGCTTCACTTCTATGAGACTTTGTTTATCGACTTTGGCACCGGTAAGTTAGAGGACGGTTTCCATGGCGATAAGAAAGTTCAGACAGTAAACCAGATGCTTCTTCAGTACTTTTCCATGAGTTGTTGTTATAAAAAAAGGATTCCCGGTTTTGTAGATATCATGTTGTAAGTTTGACAAAGTTTGACAAAGACCAAACTAAGATGGTACGTTTATTAAGTGAGAGCATCTCCTCCTTCTAGTCTGCAGTGTTCAGTATGTAATCAGTTTCAGCTTCCTGTTTATGGGTGCCATTTTTGGGACTTTTGACCATTCCAGAAATAGAACATTGTGTTTTGAAGTGTGCTATGGCAACAGTGCTGTTTTTCCACCACTGAAACCTATTAGATGAGCTGCAGTTCAAAGATCAAGGTTAATGTTATGTCTAGCTTTGTGTTTTGCTCTTTGGACATGGTTTTCCTTTTGCCTTGACTCAATACAGCCTTGGCCTCTTTAAAAATACAAATAGTGAATCTTATTGTGCACAAAAATAATCTTCAGAGTCAGTAAAAGCTGAAAATTAGGTATTGATTTACTTGTGCTAACATAGAAATGCCTACAACACATTTTTCTGCTCCATCCTTAGTGTTTAGCTCCACTGTGGACTCCTTTGACTCACTGCTGGAGATGAGGTCAAAGGTCTCCCCTTGTCTGTCCCATCAAGGGCAGCCTTTCATCAGCAACACCGCCCCTAAGCATGCTGGGAGATGTAGTCCGCTGTGCACTAGAGTTAATGAAGTGCACAGAGCAGATGTAGCATTGTGACACCACGCGCTCCCATGTGTCGGCCCCGCGCTCGGCTTTGCTCCGCTAATCATTTGGATGAACAAAAGTGCAAAGGGTTGTGCGACCTCGGTGATGTGAGCCAAATGAAACAGCGTTTTACTTTTGCTGACAGCGCTTTTGCTGTCCATCATTTGTTTGTGTGAACTTTGTTGCTTCAAAAGAACAGCAAGACATTTCCCACTGACTCCATAGTATTCTGTTCTAGTCTGCCAAAAACTATATCATTTTGATGTAAAATATTTGAAGAATTGAAAACGTTCATGTTACTATGAGCCAGTAGTGGGAGAAACACTAACATCACTCACATTCATTACATTTAGTTCAATATGATTTTAATTGTTGATCTGCATCATAGCCTGTGTGATCATATTATATGGCACAATTATCCACAGGTCTAAGTCGCACTTTGAAAGACTATTAAGGGCTGTAATATTGTTGGCCCCTGATCAGCAATGAATTACCCGTCCAGTGCCGTCATAGCCGTTGTCATAACCTAACAAAGGAAACGTTTCCATTCACTGGAGCATGGTGTGGCCTTGTGTAAGGTCATATAAGTTTCTTTGGGTCTCTTTTAATTTAACTGTTTGGCCTGATCGCTTTGGCAACAGGGATTTTTCATTTTTCGACATCATTACCAGCAGCTTGTCGCTCGGTTCATCTGTGTGTGAAGTGTCACATTGGTCTTGGATGGATTAGCGCTCATTTATCTCGACTTTCTGCTTCGCTCTCGCCACTGTCAAAGATAATAGCTTCCCCTCCTGTCTCCAAAATATGGTTAAGGCTATTATGCGCCAAGTGCATGACCCTATTCTGGAGAGCTGCCGACTCATTATGAGCCAAATGGACTCACGACGCATCAACAATAGTAGCTTCAGTGATTGGAGTTTGGCACTAAAAATCTAAATGAGCACAGATGATAATTTTCAAGAATAACTATTACAATGGGATAGCCTAGCACCAGTAGGCCTAAATGAGTTATCTTAGTTGTAGCAAAGTTTGCAATGTCAGTGTTCTAAGGGTTTTCTTTTTTCCTTTTTTATTCAGCCTACCAGTATTAAGGCTACTTGCAACTTGTTTAACAGATGTACATTGAGACCTCTTTCAGTAGGCTGAAGGAACAAAACTATTAAGTTTATATTCTGATGGATACATTTATTGATTTATTTATCTATGTATTTATTCAAAAATTCAACCTTCATGTACATTTACAGACTTTAACATGAACTAAATATTTGTTCTGGTGCATTTTTAACTCTTTCCACCTTTGTTCCAACAGAATGTGGGTGATAAACCATCAGTGCCGGAGTACAAGGTCGCTGCAGTGCAGAAATCTCACTTCATCCTGCTCCATTACAGTCTGGTGAAGGCGCTCTGGGACTGGCTCATCCTCATAGCCACCTTTTATGTGGCCGTCAGTGTCCCGTACAACGTCAGCTTCACCCCGTACGCTGTCTCTGAGCGCTCCACCATGGGGACTGACATCGCCGTGGAAATGCTGTTCATTATCGGTAAGGCTCACATTACTTTCTTCAATCTTTGCACTCACATCAGCCTCACACTAGAGCACAAATCACTGATATAATTGAAAATTCAGCAGGAGGCCATCTTTGTATGAAGATTCAACTTTACTGCTGCTTACCACTTACTGTTTGGTGAAAAAAGAAATGATAATAAAAAACTCTGAACTAAATAGTTACTATTGGTTCATTTTACCATTTTGAGCAACAAAGGTGGCCATTCTTTTTATTAGGAACCTTTTTAAAATACCTAAAGCCCCTGCATGCACGGTTAATATTGTGTCAAATCCAGAGGGAAATTTACTCAAAAGATAAAGTCTTGCCTTGTGTCAGAGAGAACGAGCTTTATTTTGGCTGGACCTCAAATGACTAATCTGCAGCGTTTGGCACCAAGAGGCTATTTAATATTTCTTTTTTCTTTTCTTTTTTTTAATCTCCCACACACACAGTAAGTAACATATTGGGTCTTCACGGCACACTTTATTTTAAACTGTTACACATTATGAGCAAATGTGATTTCAGGAACAGTTATGAGCAGAGTAAAGTTGTATAAAATATCAATGTTTCTCACTTCCTGGACATTTCTGCTTAGTACTGCATAAAACCGCTTTCAAAAATGAAGTTTAAAGAGGCCAACAGTGTTTTTCTTTTTCCAGACATCATCCTAAACTTTCGAACCACCTACGTGAGCAAATCGGGCCAGGTGGTGTACGACGCACGCTCTATTTGCATCCACTATGTCACCACCTGGTTCTTCGTTGACCTGGTGGCCGCGCTACCCGTTGACCTGCTGTACGTCTTCAACATCACAGTGGTGAGTACTTCGAGACAATTACACGTGCGTGGCGTCTGCTGCCATCTGGGTTTGGAGACGTGACCGGCAAACAGATGGTGACCGCAGAAAACATGAAAACGTGCCAGATTTTTCAGTGACGGGTGGATCTCTGTGAGGCAATTAATAGACACGTTTTGTTTGAACAAGCAAGTCATACTTACTCAAGATTACGGTTCAGCTGTGTACAGAAAATACAGTAATGCTTGAGTGAGGGGTGAGAAATGTGGTTTACTAAGAATTCGTTTTTAATCATTTCATATTTATTTGGCAACGTTTTAAGGAAACTGAGAAATGTAGCAAAGGCAAATTGAAAGAATTGGTGTGGATCCAATGTTGAAATTCAGTGTTTTAATGAATTTTGTGCCATTTCAAGATATGAACAAGAGAGAGAACCAACAAAATTTGATATTTTAATATTTTGTGTCTCAATAATTTACTCATTTACTCTTGAACTACTGAAAATAATGGGGATGTGAGTAGGAGTTCATCTGTAGTTAGTTCTTTAACCTTTTGGCAGTTGTTTTGTATGGATATCCATTCTTTTCCCCCAATATCCTTTCTTAAAAAACACTATAATATTTAGTTTAAGTTCTACCTAGGCTGTTACATCATAAAACCTTCATTTATGTGACTGTTTGTCTCTAGACCTCTCTGGTTCACTTGCTGAAGACCGTGCGCTTGTTGCGACTGCTTCGTCTGCTCCAAAGGCTGGATCGCTATTCTCAGTACAGCGCCATGGTGTTGACCCTTCTCATGTCCGTGTTCGCCCTCCTTGCTCACTGGATGGCCTGCATCTGGTATCTCATTGGACGCAAAGAGATTGAGACTGACAACTGGGACATAGGTGAGTCCGAGCCGATTTGAGGTCACATCTGGAAAAACAACTCTTTTTGCTCCAGTGAATAAAACAAGTCTCCCCACTTTCTATTGATATAACAATCCCCACAACCTTCCCTCACGACTTTCTCACTTGTTTATGGACAAGCACTGTTCCCCACCACATCATTGGTATGTTGATTTATTTGAATGTCAAAATAACTTACTGACGCTCAAATAAATCCCCAGTGTAGGACATGGACACTATTCCCCACCCACATCATCCTCTGAGAGAGTGACAGGTGAATTTAATGAAGCACAGTGAGGTGTAAACTTTCAGAAGAAGCAGAGGTCTTTAGTTATCTTTTACAGAAAACATAAAACTATGAAATATGTGTACATGTGTTGTCGTCAAATTTAGATATAGATATACAATTATATAAATCATGTCACTCCCTCTAACTATACAACATAAATTAGCATATTTGTCCAATTTAATGCAAAAAAATTGGTGTGCTGATTTATTTGTTTGTCAAAATATCTGTCCTTAGAATTACATTCAGAAAACTAGACCAAAACATGATGTAAACAATATAGTTAGATAGCTATAGGAAAGAAATGGTCCAACAGTTTCTTAATGTTCGATTCAGTGTTTGGATTTACTTGCTTGTGCTATATATATCCACATAGCCCGAGCAGAATCACTTACATTGTTCAGCAGTGGGTTGATAGCAAACATCACACACTTGTGCTCTAATGAGGACTGTGTCTGTCCAAATCAAAACTCGAGCCATGTCTGGTTCAACATAAAGGTTTGCAGAAATGTCTAGTAGTCTTTGTGCTGAGTAACTTTAACGTGAGGCACAGCTCGTTATGCAACACGCAGTTTCTGTTTCTGTTCATGTATGCATGTGTGAATGCGTGTGTAAAGCCCATAGGGAAGCCAAGATATACCAACTTATTAACTGTTGCCCTTATGTACCCTGGAGGAGTCTATCCAACACCCCCTGCTATACCACTATGTAACATTATTGATATCTCTATATGACTACATGTAGACAAATTTAGTTGAGGTTATGTAAGACCTTGTATCAGTAGATTGTAAAAAGAGATGCGAAACTTGATCTTTGACCGCTGCTGCCCTGCCTCATTGAAGGATGGCTGCACGAGTTGGGCAAACGGCAGGAGACTCCATACCTCAACGGCTCTGTGGGTGGCCCCACGGTGCGCAGCTCCTACATCGCTGCCCTCTACTTCACTCTCAGCAGCCTGACCAGCGTGGGCTTCGGTAACGTCTGCGCCAACACTGATGCCGAAAAGATCTTCTCCATCTGCATCATGCTCATCGGCGGTACGTCTGACACTTGAGCTGACGCATAAACTGTGAGGCGAAACACAGTGCGCTGTTGGCAAGCTCCAGCGAAAGTGAAGCATGATGTGTTTTGGCTGGCCTTTGAGACACAGTGTGGTACCTTACAAACATATGAATAAGCTCATTATTTCAGCTGAGGTGGCAAATTTTGTGTAACAATTGATGTTTACTTTTCAACAAACCTTTTTTATTTACAGCAGTTTGTTTAGATGACTTTAGATAATCATTTTTAAACTGGTGATATATGTTCAACTTGGTAACTCAGTACATCGTAAAATATCACTGGGGCAAATGAATAACTAATGCTCAAATAATAACAGACAATACAATGTGTAATTTTGAAAGGGCATAGTAACCACATAGTATGTACAATAAAGACTATGATATGGTTTATTTCCCTTTATCACAAAGTTTATTCTCTCTCCCTTGCAGCACTCATGCACGCTCTGGTCTTCGGTAACGTGACTGCCATCATCCAGCGGATGTACTCACGCCGTTCGCTGTACCACACGCGCATGAAGGACCTGAAAGACTTTGTTCGCGTGCATCACCTGCCCCAGCAGCTCAAACAGAGAATGCTGGAGTATTTCCAGACCACGTGGTCTGTCAACAATGGCATAGATGCCAATGAGGTAGGAGTCCCTTTCACTGTGATATGACACCGTGTACATGGGTTTGTTTAACCACTTGACCCCAGTGTAAGCCTCTCATCCTCATCAGGAAGACTTTGCTTACAAAACTTTCCAGCCAAGAAAGAGGGGGCAGAAAGGGGCAGTGGGTTTAATCCTTGGGCCTGTGACACACGATCTTTCTGAGTAGAATTTGCACGTCCTCCTTATGTTACCTTTATTCTCAAATCATTGTTTGAGTATCTAAAGAGGTTGTACTCCTCCTTAGATCAAGTGCCTGAATCAGCCCCCAGAAAACCTGTTCAAAATAAATAAGCAGAAGTTTTTTGTTGTCGTTGTTGTTGTTTTTCTTTAATAAAGGCACCTACAAATAATCAAATGCACCCACTGTAAAAGTTAACAGTGTAACTTAATCAATTTGCTAATCACCAATCAGTCCCACAGTTCATTGCGTTTGCCTGTTCTCCTCAGCTCCTCCATGACTTTCCTGATGAGCTGCGGGCCGATATCACCATGCATCTGAATAAGGACATTCTTCAGCAGCCCGTCTTTAAAGGGGCCAGTCGCGGCTGCCTGCGCTCTCTCTCGCTGCACATAAAAACCTCCTTCTGTGTCCCGGGGGAGTACCTAATCCGACAGGGCGATGCACTGCATGCCAACTACTTTGTCTGCTCGGGGTCGCTGGAGGTGTCCAAAAACAACACGGTGCTGGCCATATTAGGTTTGTCTGCTGATCAAACACTGTCAGACTCAAACTTCCAGAACAGAGTTACTTTTTGAAGAAACAGAGTAGGCCTCTTTGAAGAACACTTATATTTCATCTTGAGAGTTTTATACATGACTTTGACTTCAGAAAGGTTTTTGGAAACACACATCCAGAACTTTAAATTTAGTGTATGTAGGAACTTTATGAAATATTCTATAAAGTTAACATCTTTTTACCTAATTATGAAGTGAACAAAAAACAAAACAATCTTACTGATAACACTTCTAATGATGATTTACTCACATTTACCAAAATGTTTTATAGTAATGCAA
This sequence comes from Rhinogobius similis, assembly GCA_019453435.1. Lineage (NCBI taxonomy): Eukaryota > Metazoa > Chordata > Actinopteri > Gobiiformes > Gobiidae > Rhinogobius > Rhinogobius similis. Next base: position 15,994,532 of record CM033636.1, on the reverse strand, counting down.
AAGTTCTATGAGTTTGCAAAGCTGAACAGGCTTCATAGTTTGTGTTGTTGGATTCTACGTCTAAAACCACTTGTGTTTATGTCTTCAATGTATGGTAGTTAATGGCATCCCAGAATATGCTGCAGAACAACATAATTGTATAGTTTTTACATAAGCAATTACTGAAACATCCATAACATTACAAGGTCTATGATTTTATGACAAATGTCTGCATGAAGGGAGAAAAACAATTTTGTTTTGTTCAAATTGCAGAAAAAGGAAACCTGATTGGATGCGACCTGCCCACGACAGAGCAGGTGATCAAAACCAACGCAGACGTGAAGGCACTGACCTACTGTGACCTGCAGTACATCAGCGTGAGGGGGCTGAGGGAGGTGCTGGAACTGTACCCCGAGTACGCCAATGTGTTCAACTCCGAGATCCACAACAACCTCACCTACAACCTGCGCGAGGGCAGCCAAGAGGAGGTACAAACCACTGCATGTTTATGTTCTAGACTGTGGACAGACAGAGCATTAAGCCATGAGACTCTTATAATGAGTTTGAGGAGGCAAGTTCAACCTTTATAAATTTTCAGCTTGGAGATTTTTTCCCAAATATTTTATCTTTCCCCTTGTATAATAACCTCCCTTGCCTGGTCAACCAAGACAACACGCTTCTCCAATACTTTACAACAAACATGGAGTCTGGACGCTGGTTTTATCCCCAGACTATTGTAATTGCGATTAGATGTTTTTTAAAGCCCAATCAAAATTCAATAACAGGAGAGTTCCCTCCCTTACTAACCCAGTATAAATACTCATAATTTAAGATACTTTCCTCATTCACATTCATGTAGCAGGTGTAATTCTGTGCCTTCTGAGTTACCTTTCCCACTTTCCATGACACCAAAGGGGCTGCTGATAGCTTGATTGTCACACCAATTACTTTGTATAAGAGCCTCTGTCAGACAGCCGTATCACCTGTCGGATATCTGCCCGAAGTACAACTCGATGACATTATAACCACAGCCACTGACCCCCACTTAGCTCTGCCTCTCATGGCTCTCACTACGGACGGTTATTTAAGCTGCCTGCGATAACCTTTAAACTGTGCAGAAAACACACTGTAAACACACTGAAAACACATTGTAAATTAATGACTGAATGAATTTGGCACAAAAATGTCTCTTGAATAGCTAGGTGACTGCTCTTGTTGATTCCTATTGTTTTCTCCCTCATTAGCTTCTCAATTGGTTTGTTTAATCCCACGTTGTGAGGACATCTGTGCTTACTGTATTAATTATGATAAGGCTATCCGCAGATAAAATAGCTTCACCACTAGAGATGTCACAATATCAGATTTAATTATTACAATTATTGTGAGAAAGAGCATTCATTTTGCAATTATCCACAATTATCGACCAAAAAAGGGAAATCCTTAATTCACTTTCATTTGCATTATCTAATAGATCACAATTCCTATAGTACTTGGCCAGCTTTATGATTGATAAAGTAATGTTATTGTGACATAAACAGACAGATAAAAAGCGCTTGACATTTCAGTTTAATTTTTTTTGGTTTATAAATTGATTCAAAGTGCTTTGTTTTATTTGTTCATACAACTACACTGTGACCTATAAATCAGAAAGTGAAGCAAATGGAGACAGATCAATAGTTTAGTAATTTAGTTAGGTCAACAAGTTTTTAACAATAAGCATGTCTTTTATTTTAGTTTTGGCTGTGGTACACTGACTAACTAAGGGAATTAGGTTTTTAAAAAAACATTCATTCATTCATTCATTCATTTTCTACCGCTTATTCCCGTTAGGGGTCGCGGGTGACTGGAGCCTATCCCAGTGACTTTGGGCCTTAGGCGGGGTACACCTTAGGTTTTTAAAAAAACATTACTACAATATTCACAGTACAAGCAATTAATGCAGCTTTACATTTATCTTTTGAAAGCCCTTGGAGGAGATCTACTACACTCAGAGTCAGAAGTAACGTTTGTGTACAGTATTTAATTGTTTGTCCATTTGGTGAGCACAAGCCTGCAGAGTTTTCATTGCACACTGTACTTCTCCCATACCATCTGTTCAGTTTATGCACAAGCCCAAAGCGCGGGCACCACTGCACCCTGACAGGATGAAGAATACTCAGCACCTTGGCCAAGCTGTTGGCTCCTGAAACTCTAGTCCACCTCACAGAGCCAGAATACATGGTTGAACAACTTTAGAAAATAAAAATATCACTCACGAATAGAAGCTATGCAATTAATCGCAGTATTGTGGCTCAGTTTAGAAGCCATGACCTTGGAACATTCTCAGCAGACGTTTTGTTAGAGATTAGCAAGATTCAGCTTTACTTTTTTTTGTCCTTGGTTGTAGTGCAAAGGTTGTTGCTGCACTGTGAGGAGGCACCGCTGAGTTAAAACTGGGTGAAATCTAATGGCCACAGGGAAGAAAAGAAAAGCTGTGTGGTCACAGAGTGTGAGAAGCAGGCTGCAGTCAGGACAGATCCCCTGATGACGATGGTGTAAATGTGTCATAAGAAGCACTGGACACATCATTTATAACAAAAACTGTGTTGCTATGCAGGCTTATGATATTTATTTTAGACCATTCATGTCTTGTGATTAGGTGATAACTTTCGATATGTGGTTTAATCCTGTTTCAGTTTTTAATTCCATTCTATTAGACTTGCTTGATTAGTCCTGGTTTGAGGGGTACTTAGTTGAAAAGTCTGACAATCAGGTATAATTTACAAGGGCTCAACAATCACCAAAATACTACCACATGTGTTTGGTCAATACATACACAAGAATACTTTACTTACAAATGAGTGGAAGGAAGTCTTTTACATATTGCAAAAATGTAATTTGTATTTTCATCATCTAGCATGCAGTAAAACGTTTGAGACCAGTGAAGGGATTATCAAGAGACATTTTTTTTTTGTCTTACTCAATTAAGTTCTAACAAACCAATTTCACTATGTGGGACACTACTGCGTCTATAATTGATATTGATGCTCAATTAAAGTCTTTGGAAACTAGTCCTCATGACAGCTTATTACTCACTGCATTTTGCTTCAGGACTTGAGTTCCTACAAGGAGAACATGTCATTGTCACGAATAGACACTGAATTTGTCAAAGCGACTATTATCAAAGTTTAAGATAATTAGGGCCAAATAAGATTTCTTTTGAATTAGTCTGAATCCTGATTTTAAAAGTGTTGTTTTAGCGCTAAAACAACAAATGAATTTTTTCTTGGTTTACGCCGAGATGCCAGATAAACACCACACAGGAGGAGGCTTCATAGAGACATAGTTTTGTTTGCACACAGTTGGTGAACATTTTCAATTGAAAATGTTGGAAATCTATTTGCTTTTAAGTATGAAAAGACATCAGTGATTTCATTTCACTTTTGAGATTTGAAGAGCTGCGTCATTGGCCAAGGTCATCATTAAAAACAACGAATGGAAGGACACTTCTGATGAATAAAACATAAGGACATCAAATGCACTATTGTATTATTCACGTTTTAAATCTTGGTCCAATTTGAATTAATGATTTACGATGGAATGAAAATATAATGAAATAATGTTCTCATTTGAATTTTTGTTTTCTTTTTGCAGAGTATTTCCAGGTGCCCAAGATCACCACGACCACATGTGAGTTATGCAAAACATTTATTCATCATACACAGCTTATTTAACAACAACAATTACAGAATCACATTGAAAGCAAGTGTAGTGTTTAGAGGTGACCCCAGTCCCTGTTCGCAGCAGCATGCTCAGGCTGTCCAAGGTAACCCCCTCTGGTTTTCTGGGACATACTCCATCACCTCTGAGATTTGTGGGGGGTCTGAACAAGGACTTCCCCTTCAGGTGGAAATTCATTTAGAACAGCCTGCGCAGTCCAGTCCCAGGAGTGAGCCACGTAGCAACTGGGTCAATAGCTTTTCATGTGATTTTCACTTGTCATTGTGCACTTCTCTGATTTTTGGAAGAGATACTGTTCAAACTAGTAAAACTGTCTGCTATTTAGGAAGTCACTTCTTTTAAATGAAACCAAAGCTTAAATATATAAAATAATGAAAATTCTGGTAATTATTCTACTGCTGTCCATATTTGTTATTTTTGAAATTTTGTATAATTAGCTGTTACTATATTTTGATCAGTGGTAAAAGGAAACGTAGCACATACAAAAAAAAAACAACAACAAAAAAAACAAACACTTAAATAAAATGATTTAACAATGAATTAATTAAAAATGTACTTGAAGAGTAAAAAGTAACTCTCACTGATTCCGAGAACCTAAAGTGTTAAATGTAGTGATTTTCATAAGAATTCTGCATTTCTTTGATCAGCAGTAGAAATTTCTATCCATTCCTTAAATATTCTTGTGAAGTGTATGTGTATTTTTTTGTTGGCTCAAAGCTGGGGCTTTCAAAACATTTCCGCAGGATGTCACCATAATGTGCTAAAAATAAGCTCTCAAACCATATGAAAAGTACTTTTTACTATTCAATCCAGTTAAAAAATATCGGCTCTCAAATGTAGTGAAGTAAAAAGTATCCACTGTAAAGATGACTTCAGTAAAATACAGATGCCTAAAAATGTTACATAGCTACAGTACTTTTACGTTTGTACTATTACTTTCCACCACTGACTTTGCTGTCACCATGTAAAATTTAATAGTTCTGTTTTATGATTTTTAATGGAACAGATACAGCGAGTTGTGAACTGTTGTCCTGATCTTAAATTTAAATGAAGAGGACAAAGTTTGTAAGGGGATCTGACATAAAGCTAAATCCACAACATCAATGAAACATGAGGAATATTTAAACAAAATGTTGATCTGTAAAAAATGCAATTGTTTTATAACCAATATTTCCCTTTTAAGGAATCGAGACTGCCATCCATCGTAGAGACCCAGAGTGACGACTCGGATCACCAGTCACCAGCCACTCGTTCACGACGCAACCTCCTGCTGCCCAATTTCAGCAGCCCGGTCCGACGCACCTCCCTGGGTAACCTCCTGGGTGACGAGCTGCGCCAGTTCAACGCCCTGAGACACTGTCGCTCGCCCAACCTCAGCCGCAGTATCCCCATGCCCTCCCTCTCCCCCCAGCCACACTCCAGAAGGGAGCACAGAGCGGCCACCTCGCCTTGTATCTCCACCCGCGCCAAGTCAGAGGCAGAGCTGAAGCCGTCAAAGCTGCTCATCCCAACTGTCGCCTGTTTCGGCCCACCAGACCTCAGCCCCAGGTATTAACAATAAAACGTGTCCAAATCTAGTAATTAGGCAAAGTAAGAACCTGCGTGCCATGAATGTAACGTACAAAATGACTGTACAACAATGAACGGTCAAGCAGTCATGTTATCAGCACGTTTATTTCTATCATTAGTCTTTTTAGATATTTATCATAAATTTAACCAGATCTAATGAGAATGAAGAGTTAGCTTTTTCTTAGATGTTTGTTATAGTTTTTATTTTTGGCATAAACCATCCAAACAAAACAGACATCTTGACACAAAGCATTTACACACAACTATTGCACTCATAATAGAGGTTATGCAGGTGACACACAACATTCCAAATTTTAGCAGTGAGTGGCAAAATTGCGAGTGTCAGTGGTGAGTAATGACATTTTCTCCCGTAAGAGCTCAAAACACAACAAAAAATGTGAAAGAGCTGCTACAGTCTAACAACAAATCTAAAAGTCTACAACTCTAATAAATCTTTAGTTTGTATCTGACATCTAAAAGAAGAAAAACAAGTGAACAGTAGAAAACTAGATAAACAACAGGGACGTTGCTGCTGTGCTCACATTTATCTCTGGAGCAGACTTTGGATCGCACACAGTTGAACGTATTACCTTTCTGTTCTTAAATAAGATGTATCTGAATCAGTGTGTTGAGGAAAATAATAGTTGTTGTGGGGTGAGTGTCCACTATCTCCTCCTACCGATAGTAAACAAGTCAGCTAACAACTGAGAAACTACATTCACCTTCCTAAAAGTTAATTGAGCAAATCAAAAGCTCTACAGGCAAAATGACAAGGGAAGACATGTTATCAGTTGTGCTGCCCATAATTCTGTTCAGCTGGAATACTGAGGGGCATTTTTGAATGAATGTCAGTGCATAACCTCTACTAATGAACCTGTACCTGATGGAGAAGCCTCACAACATAGGAACCTAAGGTGTTTGGTTGCATTGTAAAAAGTATGGTGCCACAAAAGCAAAAGTAAAACAGTTAGAATTGTAAAACCACATTACTTCACTCAAATAGCCAAAAGAACTATATAAGACATATTCCTTGTCAGGGGCAGTGTTCAAAGGCCATTCGCTCTTTGGGTGATCAGCTTAATGCATTGGACGAGATGGCTCTAATTTCATGCTACTGGAAACTGCACCGCTGAGAGTATGACGTAAATAAATTATAACATTGCGCGTTATCCACCTGCTGTATTCATAATGCACATGTGTAAGTCATCCCGCAGAAATGGCGAGACTTTGGTCATAGAGCTCAAGTGTCCCCAGAGTGTAGATAGGCACATGCCAGCTGTAGGTATCAAGGCACCGTTTGAGCGATAATGACACCGAAAAAGATATACAATTTCACCAACTCTCAATTTTGTATCTCAATCTTTCAGGGTTGTCGATGGCATTGAGGACAACGGGCACACTTTTCATTTCAACGTGGAGCACAGTGAGCCCAAAGCGCGTCCAGGAGGCAGCAGCACCCAAGGTAAGGCCAGCTGTGAGGTCCCATGGCTGCCTTGAAGTTCAAACTATGGTCTTTATAAAGCAGCTCTGAGGAAATATGAGAAGATAAATGAAATGTAATGTCCTTCAGTTGTCAACAAAGTCACAGACGAAGCAGATCATCTAACCCGAGCTGTTTCCAATGATGGCGGGCATCCTGGGACACTATCAACCTGTGTCAAGCTAATTAAGTAAATGGGCCAATTGAGCCACAGTATATGGTTACTGCAAGAAAATATGATTCATATTTTAATCCATTTATCAACTGTCACTGAACTGTTCTTTTTAAAGAAAGTTGTTGATGATTATATTTTAAATTACATCTTATCTTGACGTTTTAACAAAGCTATCAGAATTTATTTCTAGGTGATGAAAAATCAAGCATTTTTTTCCAGTAATATTTCACAGATCTTGTATTATTTTTGACTTACTGTTTTACTAATCTGTACAAAAGAGCATGGATATTTGAAGACTTCAATAAAACAAAGGTCAGAGATTCTAAAATCAGATATCAGGTTTTGAAAGTTTCACAAAATGTTAATAATTGTTGACTTCATCGTTACAAACTTAAAATTCTGTGTACTGACTTGTTATACTGAATTGTCATGTTTAATACTAGGATTGAAAACCCACAAAAAATAAATGTGGTCATTTTTGATAGGCATCTCCACAAAATCAGCCTTAGCTCTAAGGCTCATAGGGCTGTCTGTTTCCAATTGACTAAATATCAGTCAAAAAAATAAAGTTACCCCAAATTATACAAGAGCATGCTATCAAAATAGTGCCAAAATAACAACCACGGACCATGTCAAGATGTGTTTTTTACATCTCACAAACTGGAACTGCATAATGTAAAATGTGACTTAACTGTTTCTAATGTGCTCATTTCATAGATACAAAACAGGCCAATGCCACTTTACTCTTGGAAACGGAGGAGGTGCGGGAGACCATTGGTGCATTAAATCAAAAGGTAAAACATGAAATGCTTAAAGGTGCTCCATGTAATTTTTCTGGTAGGGGTCCGCCTCTTGTTCATCTCCAAGGAGATGCTATTGCTTTTCCTTGAATGTTCCACGGTATGACATTAAACTCGTATATCTTACAGTTATTAAATTACAGGTGTTTTTATTGCAAAAATCTCTTCTTGGCACCTAAGTAACAATGTAACAATGAACATTTCTAACATGGAATATATTTATGGTCAATTTGAAAAGTAACACATTTACTGGATGGCCTCAACCAGAAAAGTTACATATTGTGTGTTCACATTTGGTTTAGTTGACAGGACCAGATTAATCCTGTCAAGTCCGAATTTTGTTCCCAGTCAAGTCCCAGTTTTAATGTGGTTATTGCGCAAGTATGAACGATAGCCTATCAAAATATAAAATAGTGAACAAATACCTAAATCAGTTCAGTCTTCTCTTTCACCATATCGCTGCCCTCGGCGTCTTGTATCTGTGCCGTGTGTTTATCTGAATGTAAACTGCGGCAGGTGCAGGAGCGTGCTGTGGAGCCAGGTTTAATTCATCAGGCCTGGCTCTTCTGCAATGCACTGGAGATGGGAAAGGTTCTGCTGACTGTACAACTTACACAGAAAATACGACAGCCAGGCTCTAGTTCTGTACCCCTGGCCCTTCTGTAGCCCCTCTAGCTTTTATTTTGGTCTCGTTCTAAATTTTCTGCCCTTCACTCTTGCCAATGTGCGTCATGCTGCTGTGCTCTCAGTGCCTTTGTGGGGTTTTGCCTGCGTAAGAACCAAGTCATTTCAAAGTTGTTACACTTGACGTGTACAGTTTACAGTTTCTTTTGCATAATTTTTTCAACATTCAGTAGCTTATTTTGCAAAATCCTTGATAGTTGGACACACGTGTGCTTTGCTTGGAATGTTCCACATTTCTGCATTCAACATTTTTATTGCACATTTATTTACAGGTATTTTTATCGCTCAAAAATACCTTGAATTATACTTATACTTTATGTTGCTGGCCTATATAATTACTTGTAATCTAGTTACAATATGACACAAAAGAGAAGAGACAGGCAGGTGGTGGACCATGCACCAAAAAAGTTACAACCAATTACAACCATGTTCTGTGTGTGTGTACATTTTCCACTTTGCACAAGTTAGTCAAACTAAATGAGTATATCTCCTATAATCTTACTGAGCCGCCCTGTCTAAATGTCATCAACTCACTTTATGACTGTCTGTCTGCCCTGTCCAGATGGAAACATTAAACCACGAAGTGTCAGAGCTCACCAAGAACCTTCACCGCATGATGCATCTCCTGGAGGCTCACGTTTCATCTCATCACTTCCAACCCGCCCACGGCACTCACCACTACAGCGTCCCCACCGTTCCCCACCCTCCTCCTCATGCTGCAGCCCCCAACACAGACATGGGGGGGCGCCAAACTGTCCAAACTTCCACCCCTTCAGGACTCTGGGGCCACGCTGTGCACAGTCCCCGCTCATCCAGTCCGCCTGCTGCCCGACAAACTTTTGAAAGTGCAAGCAGCATGGTCACAACTCACTCCTGGACTGGGTCGTCTGTGCTCTGCACTCAGAGTTCAAGCGTCGACAGTAGACCCCAGAATAGTTCGATCAGCCAATCCCAGCCCACTTTGTGCCTCCGACCTCCAAATACTGACACTTGCCTTCTGTCTACAGGGGAATCTACTCAGAGCCTTCAAGTCCAATCACTAAGTTCATTCCCTCTCCTCTGTCCGCCACCTGAAACTAAACCCTTACTACAAGCTTCAAAACCAGACCTTCCCTCCCACAATATGACTCCAGATATAACCATCTTCTCTGTGGCGACATCTCCTCCAGTGTACCACAGGAATGCTCCACGCGCCTCTTTGGATTTAGGAACGTTGGGGGGTAATGCTCAGGAGCGCCCCCTAGGTGAACATGAAAGCCTGGAGTCTCTTTTGGGTGATGGAGGCTCAGGGGAGAGGCGCAACAGTGGCAGTGCGTCATCGTTTCAGTCGAGCGGTGGAGTTCAGACACAAAGCACAGAGCAGTCCTGGTGTCTGGACCTCACAGAGTAAAGCACAAGATTTTAACCATGGGACAGTGAATATATTACAGTGTTGAGAGACTATATTAAACATACACTGATCAGCTATAATGTTGTGGTCACAGACAGGTGAGGTTGAAAACACCTGTGAAGTGGGCGCCCTCGTGTGGTCAAACAGACAAACTACAGTTGCACAAATGATTAAAGAAGGTAGTTTCTTGCATTTAGAGTGTAAGGGTAGTAATAATAATGTTATATCTGATCATGTATGCACTGTATTCCCTCTTTTAAGATCGGGGCTATATCATTGTCCATCTCCACTCAACCTCATCCATTTCTATGCAAAAGCATGTCATGGCTTTACAGAAGTGTGTCAGCTTTGGGTTTCAGTATCTTGTATTAATCTCTTTAACTACAGATGGTCACACCTGTTACCTCCTTGCATGTTAAAGTTGTTTGATATTTTTACTAAGGACAGGTTTTATAATCAGTGTGGAAGCATTTTACTTGACTTGATCTTATAGGCCACAATGATTGCATGATTTCGTTCTCTGGATCAAAGGAAACAGAAACAGGAAGTCACACACCACACAGACAGTTTGAATGTGTCTTTAGGAGCACCATGCTAGGAGTTCATATATATTTAAATAACAGACTAAATATCCAGGAACATTTTAAATTGCAAAAGGCCATTAAAGATGTACTGTATTTTGTTAATACTGTACTTTTCAGGGGATTATAAATGATGTTCTGTCCTCACTCAACTGCAGTATTTGACTCCACTCTCCTAAATCCAACTCAAAATGCAGTGGCTAATTTAATGTTATTCCAGCCCACATAAATGTCTCAACATTTGCCGTTTATTACTTGCATTTATGACTGTCTTCTAATAAAGCTGTCACTTTAACTTAATGATATTGATAAAATACTGAGAGTATTCAAATATTATTTTTGAAATATTTCTCCTTGGATGACTAAATAAAACAGAATGCAGTATTTTGTTTGTGTTTTTTACTCTACTTTGAAATCTCAGCACTTTATTTCAGTTATTCAAGTGAAAAGTGAAAGTGCAGAAGTAGTTTTAGCAATCCTAGTTGCTAAAACTCCAGCAGCACTAAATTCAGTAAATTTACAATCCAGTGTTTGAAAAGAATTGTATATTCTAATAGCTGCTTATTGCTGACGACTTTCAGTTATACTTTCTAACTATCTTGTCACAGTGTACACATAAAAATGACTTCTACACATCTTTTATTAAATCAAAGTACATGTACAGCTTGTAAACAGCTATTGTGTAAATGCACTTGTTTCGACAGAGGGGCAGATGGGGCAAAGGCAGCTGCAGAGTCTGTCATTAACACCACCAAACACTTAAATGAGTTTTAGTCCACACTTTTCATCTCCTTTTCAGTTGATCTGTCCCGGCTTTTCTGTGTGATTATGTAATGCCATCAAAATGCTTAAATTCAGACTATTTGGGACATTTGGTCGCCATGACTCATATGTTTAGTGAGTAGAAACACAAAGCACAGCACAGAAAATGACCATGAACCTATAAAATGTTAAGACAGTTGCACAACACATGTTGGAGTTCAAGAATGTTTGTAATTACAAAAACGAAAAATGAAGATGGAAGCAGAAAAACAAACAATAACTAAAAATGCAGTAATACATTTTGATTGATCAGACATACTTGTGGCTTAAAGGTGCACTATGTGCACTTTTCTGACGAAGGGTCTGCTACTTGCTTGTCTCCATGGAGATGCCATTGCTTTGCCTGGAATGTTCCATAGGAATGTATCTGGCATTTGTTCAAATTGTGTTGTTAATTGCTAAATGAAATACCTTGAACCTTAAAGCAGGGTCCCCTCTCCACAGATCTGACCTGTAACTTACCCTGGTGGTGTCATTTGCTTGTCAACGTGGAAATAAGGCATGATTTGATGCCATACTGGGGACAAGTAGGTGATGAAAATGTTACATATTGCACCTTTATGTATATATGTCCGACCCTGACAGGACATTTGCAGTGGTGAACTGCAATGAAATCTGTGGCCTTCTTTATTGGTTTAATGCCTTCACCACAAGTACATCCACTTAAGTTCAGTTCAGAAATCCTTAACCTGCTACAAACTGTGGAACCCTACCCTATGTTTGGACGGAAAGCAACATGTTCTTTTACTGCCACCTACAGCTCACAAAGGAAACTACGATTTTTTTTATTATTACGGTGTAATTTTTAGAATTATGTTAATATTTGCTGATGTGAAGCAGGTAGTTGTTCTTTCTCTGGCTTAAACAAAAGTTGTAGGTCTGATGTTCCCATCTCATCAGTTTCTCAATTATGTTGCAACAGTGTTTTCCTGTTTGCAACAACAACCAAACCATAAAAGTTGAGCTCATGAACTAAAACAGCATATCAAGACTTCAAGACTTTGCAGACCCAGAAAATGAAAAGAGCAGTTCTCTTGCTTCTAGTGGTGGCGCTCAGTCAAAGTAAGTCAGTTTTATTTGGCTTTAAAATGTTTGATCAAAATTCTGGGAATGTAAAATTACAATCTTCTGACTTTTAAGGCAATGCTTTGACATGCAACTGTGGAGGACTGAAGATTTGTTCCAGTCCTCAAGAAACGTGCAGCAACTTCAATGAACTGTGTGGTAGTGTCATTATTACTGCAGGAGCCAGTGAGTAGTTCATTGTACTGTACATAGTTCATTTCCACAGTCTAATGTGGAACGTCTTGCTGTGTATTTTATACAGAAAAGAAATACGTGAAGGTGGATTTTATGTGGATTTTGTGTATTTGATATTGATTGTTCATCGTAACATCCTTTTCCTTTCTGTATTTTCACAGCTCCAAACTATTTTAAAGGCTGCATGTCTGCATCTCAGTGCGCCTCGCTCAATAACCCCGGTGTGTCGACTGCTTTCTGCTGCAGAACTGACCTGTGCAACAGATAACTGAATATGTGTGATTAGACCAAATGGGAATCAATAAAATTAAATAAAGACTTTATGTGAATTCATTGTAGTATTACTGTTGTTGTGTCCTTGGGCAGTTTCAGCAGTATGTTTTTGAGGCCAAAGATGCAGTAAGGAAGGGAGCCATTGTAAGCAAAGAATAATAATGAATAATGGAAGTGCCCAGAGAATGCTTGATGACACAAATATCTCAATAGTTTGTAAACTGTGCTCTTATCACAGAGAATAGTTTCAGGAAATAATTGGTGCAGTTGTTTACCTTAAGGCACAATGTCCTACAATTGTACAAGAGTGGGATTTTCTGTACAGTTTTTCAATAATTGAGTAATCCTGTAGTTTCCTAATTGAAATAAGAAATTATACAAAAGTTGGGAACTCAACAGATTTGGGGGCATTAACCAGGAGCTGTGACAATATTCCTGAAAATTAAGCTGATTGTGGCTCTGCTGCTGTTACTCAGTCAAAGTAGGTCAATTAAAATACCTTAAAAAATACGACATGAAAGCAGACGAAAACTAAACTCAACTTTCAGACGAGGCTTTGACATGTAACTGTGGAGGGGATCTTTCCTGCATGATGGAATCCTGATTATTTTATTTTTATTTACCGGCCACAAAGTACGTTTTTTTCTTTTACTACACATCAGTGGAACATCATTGTTTTGTTTGTTTCGTCTTATGATACAATATTCAGATGAACTACTCTCTAAACGGTTCAAGGTAAAAATTTCACATGATTCATATGTGAAGAAAGTGTCAATAAAAGTCACAAATACATTTCTATTGCTTTTTATCATTTTGGAATCATTTATTCAACCCCGCTGTAAAAACTTTTTTTTTATAGAGCAGCAACTAAAATTAAACTGAAAAAATATAAAAAATAAATTACAAATAAAATGCCATGTGCAAATTTCAATAAAGAATGCTGATGCTGCGGTTGGGTTCTTGGGCAAGACACTGTGACCTGAAGCTGTGTGACTGTGTGATGGGTATAAGATTTCAGAAAGGCAGCCATTGTAAAGGAAAGACTATGAGTTTATAGTTATTTAGGTAAAACTTTAGCTTTAAGGAGCTATGTATATAGATTTTGGAGCTGTAATACATTCCCATAAACATGAAGAAGATGATTGTGGTTCTCCTGGTACTGGTGTTTTGAAAATTGAATTAATATTAAATTAAAATTGGTGAAAACCAAACTCAACTTTCAAATCAGACATTGAGGTGTTATTGTGTGAAGTTGTCCACCGCTAAAATTTGTTCTGGAATTGGTATGTAATGTGACACTGCCATTCACTTCCCATTTAGTAAGTGGTTTCTAAACTTCTACAATAGAAGAAGGTTTGACACAAAAACACGTTTGGTTTATATTGTGACATTCAGATAAAATCGCTAGAAACGGCTGCACATATACATTTGAAGGATAAAGCATTTGGAGCCGTATTAATATCTTGATGGTGTTGCTCAGTCAAAGTAGATCTTGTTGACCAAATGAAAGCAGAAGAAAACAAAACTAAACTTCTGGGTGTTACTGTAGAAATCCCTGCATAGAATTCTACAGTAACAGAACAATACATGAACTGAAGAAGCTATTTGGATGAACCTATGTCCAGTTGACAGAATGTATTTTCTTTTGCCATGCACAGAAAATTCTGAACTTTTACAATGATACCAGTAAAACAATTAGTGAGGAAATGTAGTCCTGTACAAAGAAATGTTTTATTGTCTTGTCTTTTGACACTATAACTTTATCCTCAAAGGCTGGCTGTGTTTGATGCTTAGTGCTCAAAACATTATGTAAACAGAACTTGCTCTGCACTGACTTTTGCAACATTTGAAGTAAGAATTACATGTGAAGAAAGTTTCTGTAGAAACCAAGAGGAAACACACTGAACCATATTCAGTACTTTTTACAATTTATGTTATGTATGATTGTCTTAATTTTTTTTCTCTTTTAATGTTTAAGAATGAGATAGTATGTGTCTGTATACCCACATGACAAATAACTCATTTGGGATTTGAATTGTTTTTTATTTTGTACTTATTTATTTGTTTTTTATTCTAATTGAAATTGTGATGGAATGGATTACATTTTTAACAGGGATCCAAATCTGCAACAAACAAAATAGTTAGTGCACCTACAATATATTTTCTCTTCGGGCATCAGGCCAGTTGTTTGACACAAATGTTGTGTTCTCACCTGTTTATCAGTGTGGGAACAATGCACCCATCAAGTGTTTCTTGTTTATGCAACCAAAGTAGATAAATGTTCGTATAAAAGAGCTGTGACAAACTGAGGAGCTCTGCAAAATGAAGACAGCTATTGCGTCTCTCCTGGTGCTTCTGGTGCTCGGTCAAAGTAAGTCAATAAACATGTCCTTCAAATTGTGTTTTGTTGTGTAGGCCTATAGGTAAAATGTAATGTCATTTGTCAGGCGAGGCACTGAAATGCTACTGTGGAGGTCGAAACACATGTCCAGGCTCAATGCAGACCTGCTCTGGGTCTGACAATCGCTGTGGCACCATCATATTTCACACAGGTTTGTAATATTGTCATAACCGATAAATGCTGGATTGCCTTTATAGCGTGTTGTATTATCTGTTTTGTGATTTTATATTTGGCAGACTTCACCTATGCCAAGCGCTGCATGTCGTCACATGAATGTGCAATAATGAATCAACCTGGTTTGATAACTACTACATGCTGTTCCTGGGATTTATGTAATAAATAAAACACAGCTCAATTTGATGCCAGATTACAATTTACATTCTGGGTAATATCAATAAATACACAATGTAATGCCTTCATCTTGTTGTAATCTTATAATGAAACTGCATGAACAAAAACCTTATGTAGAAATATCTGGTTTACGTCAAGGGAAAACAAACAATGATATACCAAAATGTACGACTCAAAAATAGATGCATAGTTACTTGTGGTCAATCAAGTATTCATTTAAGTTGTTCTTGAAGATGTAAATCAGTCACTGGGCACTGTACAGGAATTTTAGCCAGTTGTATACAGCATCACTTAGTGCAAGCAATGCTCATAATATCTATTTAGACTTAATTATTTATACACTCAAAAAAACAAATGAAATGTGATGTTTATTAAAATTCTGCAACCATTTTGAATGTGAATGGGATCAACAATATTCTAGGATCCTCAGTTTTGCCTCTGAGTTGTTTGCTTGTGCCTGTTATTTCACAAGTGGTTCATTCTCACCAGTTTATGTGTATTGGAATAACCAAATCTTAGGCAGATCAGATAAAACTCCACATTTAAACAGGTTGTGTTCACATGACATCAGAACAAATAATAAAACTGAGCTGGAGAAAGGTCAGAAATCAACAGTGCAATTCACTGTTTAATTGTCAAATTGCAGATTTGTTGACCTGGTTTATGTTTGTTGACCTGGTTTATGGTTTATATGTCTGTAATCACTGGGCCTATCCACATGAAACAAAAACTGGCAAAAATTTCAACATCTTGTCTGCACAAATGAACTAAGGTGGAATTATGTTTTCACAGTAGGTTCACAAAGTATAGTGTCATTATTCAACTCCAAAGACGTGACTGTTGACTTGAAATGACTTGATTATTATGACAAGTTTGTCAAGTCCATTACCAACATAACAATTAGGTTAATTCTAAGTGGATCATGCATTTGTATATTTCTTTCAAAAACAGTAAGTCCTTGTAACTACTTGTTTTTCATGAGCTGTGTTTCTTTAATGTTACTTGTTTGTATGTATGGCTGGGCGATATAACCATAAAAATCATGACAATCTGCTTTATTGTGGAATCGCCATGTCATAATTCACAAGAGTTTGGTTTAATGCAGCTTTATGCTTTAAAAACAAGCACTTTTTCTACAAACACTCTTCTATTAGTCAGCTTTTGTCATGCTCTGAGATTTGACCAATTACAGTGAAATGCAATACTTTATTTACCTATATTTACATATTTAAGACAACATGAAGAATACCAAATGTACCTGAAAATGTCCAAGAAAATCTTCATATAATTATTTTGGCATATCACCCACCCCTTTTTGTATGTTATCACAGCAATAAACTTTGCTGCCTATTGGCTAGCATTCCCTCGGAAAAGAGGAACTCTCCTGCGTAATATAAAGGTTAAGTCATTAAAAAAAAAAAAAAAAAAAAAAAAATTCATAATTTCATGGAAAAAGAAAGTTTAAACCGTACTTTGGAACATTCTCCATGCAGAGACTGCATGCCATACTGTAGAACATTACAGCTAACATTTCCATGGAAAAGCGAATTTTGTGGAGATGCAACACATTCACAGTAAGGACAGATACATACATATATACATTTTAGTGTGATAAAAACCTAAATAATATATATATTTTTTTAAAGTTACATACTGTGCCTTTCTCCAGATCCAATAATCTATGTAGGAGTACATTAATGTTCGCTAGTTTGTTTTGCTGAACTTCAATAAGAATACATCATCATCTGGTCTTTAATAGGTATATTCAAGGTCAGGTCTATCCCGCAGCAGTCAGACCTCATCACCTCCAGTTCTCATAAGATTTTTGAACACTAGTAAAATTACAATATAACTGTCTTTCTTTATTTTGCATTATAATAATTATTTTAGAACGTTATATATTTTCTGTGTTGTCGGTGTAATCATTGGAGGTATTTCATTGGTTGAACAAGTGTATCACGTGACAGAGGAATCCAGGAAGTATTCGGTTACACAGGGCGGAAGCTGTGTTGTTTTTGTGGAGAGGAGAAAGTTGCTTTAAAAACACGTAATAATACTATTAATACTGTTGTCCTGGGAGGAATACATATTATCTACTTTGTTGGTAAGGATCACATTGTATTACCGCTGTATTTCTGTTTTTTTCTTAACACTGCTAGTTTACACTGAACTCGACGTGAAACAAACAAAAGTTAGCTTGTTTTTTTGAGAAGTTTTTTTTTTTTCTTGTTTGTGACATTGGAAAATTTCCTTCGAAAATCGTCAAACGTGTTCTTATAGTTCACTAAATGCAAGGCTAAAGTTACATGTTTATGTGCAACGCTATTTAGTTTAGCTGTGTATTCAAACATGTTCAAGTTAGTATCCGCTTTGATGTCCTGTAGAATAACTTTGGTTGTAAAATTATGATGGTTAAACTTATATGAGCAAAAATGCTACATTTTATAACTTTAGCTAAAGAATAAGGACCCCAGAGCTCAGTCCATCCTGTTGGATCCCTGGCCCGTGGACCTTCTCCTCTCGTTACGCAGCACGTCCAGAACTCACTTCGTCTCCGTCAATGGCAGGACGTCCAGGAGGCAACACCAGGCCCAACAGTGGAGCAACCAATAAAATCTGCCAGTTCAAACTGGTGCTGCTGGGCGAGTCTGCTGTGGGAAAGTCCAGCTTGGTCCTGCGTTTTGTGAAGGGGCAGTTTCATGAATACCAGGAAGCAACAATTGGAGGTAAAATCTCATAATGCTTCCCCAGAATCAAACACTATTAATGTTTTCTTATTGACTGACTTGTCAATTTAATTTCAGCGGCGTTCCTGACACAGACAGTCTGTTTGGATGACACTACTGTGAAGTTTGAAATCTGGGACACAGCGGGTCAAGAGCGCTACCACAGTCTTGCTCCTATGTATTACAGAGGTGCACAGGCTGCTATTGTGGTCTTTGACATCACCAGTGCTGTAAGTTTCATCTGCTGGACATTACTTTGACAAGAAAATCCTGATATGTGGTTATTGAAATTTGATGTCTGCTTTTATAAAAACAATTATAGGAGTCTTTTGCGCGTGCAAAAACATGGGTGATGGAGTTACAGAGACAAGCTAGTCCCAACATAGTGATTGCTCTAGCAGGGAACAAAGCTGATATGGTAAACAAGAGAGCTGTGGAGGCTCAGGTAAGTCTGAATACACATATAACATTACATCCCTTATTTGATCTCTTGATGATTACTCCACTATGTCTTGTTCTTAGGAAGCACAAGAGTATGCAGATGATAACCGGCTTCTCTTCATGGAAACTTCAGCCAAAACAGCCATGAATGTTAATGAAATCTTCATGGCTATTGGTATGTGTGCACAGCTTGTCAAATTGAGATTACATACTGACTTCTGAGTTTGTGTGACTTGAAATATGATCTCGTTTGACATTTACACTAAGGGCTGAAGTGATATGATAACACTGAAGGACCCTCAATGTTATTTGTGTAGATTTTACATTATAAAAAATAGCAGCCGCATATAGGTTGAATTACATTAGCAAATGGGCCACGATTTTTTTTTATTGTCAACTAGGGATTACTACATAATTTCAAGGTGTATTGACCTTATTCTGCCCCGCCCACTTTTGCCGTTTTTTGCACTTTTGTTGTAAACGCACTTTTGTTTGAGGAGAACTCCGTTAAAGCTGATGACGAACGAGGGAAAAGTCTCGCCGCTAAAATGTTACATAAAGTAGGTTGATTTGTGTAAAATGTTTAATGAACACGAGCAACAACAAGTCAACAACGCAACGATTTCCTGGTCAGTCTGAAAACGGCTTTTTAGTCCGAGTAGAACTTATTTTCTGTTGAGCTCGTCTGCTCCATGTAAACTAATACAACAGAAACAAGACGACGGCGCGTAAGGCAACTTCCGGAATAAGGTGAATAAAAAGTAGTATATATATGAATTTTAGGTGGTATGTGTTTTGAATAACAAAATGTATTTTGATTTAAAATATATTGACACTTTAAGAAACTATTTGCGTACAGTTAATTTTACAGAGGCTCACGTTGTTTGCATGTTCTTTTAGCAAGGTCATGGCCTGAGAAGTTTGGGAACAACTGATCTAGAAAATTATCTAATTTGTATTTGCAGCAAAGAAACTCCCCAAAAGCGACCCTCAGGCTGGAGCGGGACAGGCAGGGAGAACCAGGACAGGAGTGGACCTACAACAGCAAGCTCCCCAGAGTCGAAGCTGCTGTGGCGGAGGAAACTAATGCACAATGAACTTTAAAGGCCTAAACAGAACAACCCACAAAGGCAGGGAGGGCTGGGGCCACTTTTCCACCTTTAATGAGATTACAGATGGGATTATCTGGACTTTGAATGATTTACGCAACTTTTTCAAGAATGATAAGCTAGAGGGAAGGGCCAAAATCCCTCAGATTCATCCTTCTTTCTTTTGACCTACCTCCCTGTTTGTCTTCTACATTTTCCAACTTGATTGACTCTGATTCAAAATACTTTTGAGGTGATGCTTATCAATTGTCTCCTATTGTGTGTCTGTTTTGAATGTTTTTATGTACATACAGTATATCTAACAATGGCAAATTTCTGCTGCCAATTTGTTGCATTAATCACAATTAACCAAGTTTTATCAAAAAGTTTTAAACCTTGCACCTTGCAGTAAGATGATTTATATAACACATGCATCTGTGTTTATTCATCGTATTGAAACTTGTTAACATCAGACAGTTGCTAGCCTTTTGTAAAAGAAATGTAATATAACTTGTAAATTAGAAAAATAATAAACATGATGCAAGGGATTAGCATTCTATTATTATTTATTTATAGTTTATAGTGTATTAGCTTTAAGCTTTTATTACCTTTCTATTAACCTTTTAATGAACTATACATTTATGACCACCAGATGGCGAAATTGCACTCAACATCTATACCATCTGTAGTTTTATTTATGTGATATGAACATAACTATTACATTGGACAAACTAGTTATATGGTGTCAATTGTTATAGCAAAGATTTTGCAAATTTTCACACAATAACATAATAACGACTGCATTTCTTATGTGTGTAACAATGCCCTGATTTCAGCCACAGTTTCAAACATTCAGATGTTTATGTCAGTCTACAGTTTTAGGTCAATGGGAGAAGAGTTCCTCAGACTGGGTCCATTGAAGGAAAAACTGGACTGTCCAAAAGATCTTCTTCTTCTTCCTCAAACAGGCTGTGGTGTAAGGTCTGGTGCCTGACATTTGTGTCTAGTTTAATTATATGGTCCCTAATGTGGAGACAGGAAATTAATGTGGACAATTGTAAATATTATGTGGTCCTCCACATGAAATAATACAATACAGATACATCAAAGTTTGATCTATACATTTTGTATTCCAGTGCAGACAGGCAATTTGAACAAAAGCAAACTAGAGAATAAATATGTATATGGTCAGATATGTACGCTGAATATGTTTATTATATTTATGGTATTTTTCTAATTCAAAAATAGGTATAATTGAACTAACAGTTCTGATATTTTATAATAAATTAAGTTAATGTCACTATAATGGCTGCATTTCACCCCCTTTACCATGGCCTTGTTTGTAATTGTGCGTTTTCCCCCAGAAAGTGCTGGTCTTTTTAGCTGACTGACCCAGTACTATGATGCATGCTCAGAGTCATGTGACCATATTCGCCTCAGAGGCAGCGGCAGCATCTCTGCCAAAAGCAAGCTGTTCACAGTAAATGATTTCTCATTTGCAGAGCTGTCAGTCATGATGTTTCAAAATCTGTGGCCTTTCTGAATCTTTGGGGAGGTGAAGGATGAACTGTGAATTTTTTTTTATTATTTTAAAAAAATATTTTGATCATTTCAAGCAACATAAAACCTATAATTCTCTACCGCATTGACCAAATGTAATGAGTCACTAATTCATGCCCAGTGGAGAAAGCATGCACCCCTGTTTATGGTAACTGAAGTGTGAACTAGCCTATCAAGACACAGCACATAACAATAGCGGATTGATACACTTTTCCTTCTTTTAAAATGTGAGTGGTAATTAGTTGTATGGGATGTACATGTCAATAATATTCTTTTGTCGATGTCATTGTATTTGTGAGCAAGTGCAGGCCCCATACCATATCATTGCTGGTAAATAGTCCAAATGCTTCGTGGTGCTGACTCTGATGCTTTTCCGCTATCTCCACAGACAGAAAGAAATGTCATTAAATACCAAGGGCACCGGGACGCCATATCTGCGCCACATTCACTGGAACAGATTGAGATTTCTGCAGATAGGGTCGTATATGTGTGATGTGCTACAATAATTGTCCCTTATCTAAAATTACACGTCTCATAGACCAGGCGCTGGTTGTGCTACTGCCTGTGAATAGTGAAATGAAGCAGTTGTATGTTAAATGGCTAATAAGAGCTAAAATAATAATAATAATAATAATAATAATAATAATAATAATATTATACAAATAGACTCCAGCTCTAGAATACCATAGCAGATTATTTTGAGGCATTCCACATTTGTCATGCTATTGATTCTATTACTTTTGAAACTTCACCATTCCATTATGAATGGGCTATACTTTGGACAGAGGGCAGTCTTTGTAAATAACCCAATACTGTCTTTCAAGTGCTGTCTTGATCAAAGAAGTCCAGACACAAACCATTTTAACAGTCTCCATAGTGACCAGGTGAAGCGCTAAGTGCCAGTTGAAAGGGGCAGTGAGGTCCTGATAACTCTGTTGCTGCTACAGGAATGAATGTCTTATAATGAAGCTCTCCTCTTGATTATGTCCAGCTCGAGTATTATGATGGAAAAATGCAGGTTGGCCTTTTACAAATAGAACAAGTGAAAGGTCACTATATTGGCAAATCCATTTGTAGATAAACAGTATTGTTTCAGCTCAATTGTTGCCCATAAGGCTTATCAATTTAATAATTCAGTTAAGGCATATTTTGGCAAGAAGCAATATCCACCATCTACTCATACTATTAAACATTGCATTCTTTCTCCAGCTTCTTCAAATCCTGTGCTGTTTCTGGGCCGGCGGGGCACCAAAGGGCATCTGAAACGACAACTGCGCCACTGACCAATGTGCAGGAACAGCAGCTCAATTCAGAGCATCTCTTGAGACACTAAGGTCCTCATCTCATCTTTTGAGACAGCTCCAGACCAAACCAACATCAAACACTGACGGAGGACACAAGTCACCCCAAGTTTCCTCTTGCACAAAAATCCAAGTCTCTCCAACACCCAGTACCATAATGTGCTGTCATCTCCCGGTAGAGAAAACTGTGTCCCTCTGGGTCTGATACCATGGTCCAAACCAAGGAAGTTGCTCCTGTTGGCTGAAAATGCCTTCAGTCTGGAGTGGGCTTGGTTTTAAACTTGGCGGTACAAACAAACAAAAAACAAATGAATAAATAGTACCTGTTGTGTGTTTACACTGGGAAGTACAATGACGATCTGTGATATTTTACACCACTGTCTGTTTAGAAAGCAAATGTGCACCTTTATTTTTAGGGCAGTTGAGGTCAAGCAAGTTGCCAAAGGACATAGCTTAAACTCCAAGTATGTTTCCAACCCACATCAATCAACACTGGCCTGACAGCTGACCCCAGACGCACACACACCACACACCAGGTCGACCCTGTGCAACTGTGTGTCATTGCTCCCCTAAATTCGACTACAGGCATCCGCTTTTGAACATCGACCAACAATGTTAATGAGGCCTTCTAAAGCGGGCTGGGACTGCAGAATGATGGCCCAGGGCTTACAGACACAGCCTAAAGGTGGACTGGATTTAACCTGTCAGGATTGTACACCATTTCCTCCTGACTCCCAAACCCATTTATCTTCTCCAAGTAGCTGTGGTATTAGGTGTATTAGTTGTATTTACTCATTAACATAGCATAGTTTGGAGGCAGGACCATAAGCAGCTGTTGAGGTCATTCAGTAGAGGTCTTTCATTGAACAAAATAACAACAGTCTGAAAACACACGCACAACATGGCAACCACCACTGTCTCACTCAGCAGTTTCTACAGACATCATGGAAATGACTTTGAAAGAGGCGGGACCTAAGTGTCCTGACCTGGACTGACCACCCTCCCAGGGGACCCAGGGGCCATTAGGAGAGTATTCACAACATATTCACAGTCTGACAGATCTTTTTCACCAAAACATTTTTCACCATGTTTGACGAGTGTCACTGATGTCACGCAGTCAATGTAACGCTCCTGGTTAAATATATCAGTGTATCTGAGCAGAACAAGAGTCCTACTCACCAGACCACTCAATGCAACCTTTAAAAGCATCTTTGTGAATTTAATTAAAATAATAGAATATTAATTAAACAGTTCAATACAATAATCCTAATTATAGTGTTATAACATAACACATTACAATTTAGTTTAATAATATTCTAATAATAGCTTCGTTGTGTGGTAGCTATGCTGGTGAGTTGTTAAATATTTTTGACACAAATGACTATGATGTGTCTACATTAAAAACTGACCATGGGGACAATTTAGACTAATTAAACGTGGGAGTGAACGTAGCTGCAGGCCCTGAAGCCCCGAGCCTTTGACAGATGCACGTGTCCCCAATTCCCTAAAAGCTTTGCCCCGTGCACCACAGTTGACAAAACATTAATGTTTTAGTCCGTTTATTATTTGTATGTGTATTTTAACGGCTCTTTAACCTTAGCTTTCCTCTCCTCAGCAGCCCCCCGCCCCTCCCTCCTCTGCTGGGTCGCGTGTCTGTGGTGCGCAGGCGGCGCGCGCACCTCAGCAGCGCGGTTATCTCGCGCTCACTCGGAGTCGCACGCGGCACTGACTGCAGCTGAGCTCGCGCTACTGTGTGACAGGCGAAGATGGACAGCGACGTACAGGCGCCTCAACCAGGTAAGAAAAGTGCACTTAAAGCTTTACATCGACGCCATGGTCATAGTTTTGTCTCTTTTTATTCGTTTAGTTTTTTTTAAACTTACAGAGCTGCCTCCAGTAGTATTTTGCTTCAGTGTTTGGAAAATGTTTGGACAAAAAAAATCAGACCTTTTCTATACAATTTACTGACTTTTAAACACCAAACATGCATTTTTACTTTACAATTGTGTAACTTTTAGTTTGTGAGATTCAGTGATTTGTAACACAACTTTTTGTACAAACGCTAGGTTGCTAATTCCTTTGCTTCGCGTCTTTGAGGCCACTGTCGCTAAAACACAATTGAACACAATCTTTATTGGCGTTAGGACAGTTGTGGTTTGATCTCTTGCCTGTTTCTATGGGCTAGTTTATTTGTAGAAAGCGATTATGTGGTCTTAAGAACTTAACAACTGGGTGGAATTAGCACGTTATATCGTGAGATTGTTCTTAAAGCTCTTTCTGATCTCAAGGTTGTGTGATCATGTCAAGGTGGTTCACTGTGCAAGGAATGACTGGCATAAATAGACGTACTTTTTTATATAATTTTATTTTACATAAGATTAAGAGTAACAAGGCTTATATATATTTTTTATTCATAATTTCTATACTGTAAAATGAGGCGTATATATAACGTACTTCAGTAATAGGCCTATATCAACAGTCTTAAAAAGCATTTAATAACTGAAAAAAGACACATTTTTTAAGAACCTCATCAAACGCATTTCCTTTTTTTTTTTTTTTTTTTTTTAATAATTTTGTTCCATTGTGTGAATTCCCTAAAGTGTCCATATAATGCATGTTGCAGTTCACCTCACACTGTCATTACCGCAAGTGTTGCCATGGCGTACTCAGCTGCAGCTCAAATCAAGCCGAGTAGAGGCCCGCACCACTTAAACCTCATCACCACCATCATCATCTTCATCATCTCGTGCCCCCCGCCGCCTCGTCACCCTGCACCTCCTCATCTGCATCACCAAACGAAGCCAACACCATCAGAAAGAGGTACCAAACAACCACTGCAACCGCACATTTCGGCGTTTCGCTTGTGAACAATAGGGTCCCGATTCGTCAAGTCCCGCGCCTCCCACTGCCCACTCCCCAGAGCCGAGTAGTCATTTTCACCACAGTCTCTTGTGTTTTTGAGCAAATAATACTGTTTAAATGTATATTTTTAAGTTCTATTGTATGCACAGAGAGAAAAAGAACCACAAATAACAAAATAATTGGGAAAATTCCACTTATTTTATCTATATTTTGTCAAATGAGGAATATATTGAAGCTGTGTGATACAAAGAGAAGGTTATAGGTTATTTAGTAACACTGGTACGGTTAAATCAGGTGTGTAACCAGCTCGTGTTAAACGAACTCCAGCAATGCAGTTGTATGTAGAATAAATACAATGGAGAAAGTAGATTTGGCCCTAAAAACATAAAAATATAGTTTAGATGCTCACAAACAAATAAACAAAATTAAGAAAGTGATATGCTTACTACAAAACAGAAAGACTTCTTGAAATATCATCAATATTATGAACATACATTTTTATCACGATGCAAACAATGCAAAAAAAACCACAAATTTATTATGACTGAAATTTAGAGTCTGATTGTAAAATTCTGCTAAAATGACACAATTGTCCCCAGAAATGTTAAGTCTATGTCTAAAAATGTCTCTTTTTTAACAGCAAATACTTAAAATGTGTCAAAAAAATAGCATAAATGTATATGCAAGAATACAACTCAAAAACAAAACGTGGCCTATAGGTCAGAAGGGCAAACACTCAGACTCTACAGTGTTGTGTCTGTAGTGGTCTCACAGATTAAGTCTTCTGTTAATCCCACGGTCTGTACGTACATCAGATTACTGCTGAAGTCTATAGTGACCGTTCACCATCTTTGCGTCCTCTTTGTTTTGAACTTTCTCATCACCTCTGAGCCCTTCTTCTTTACGTTTTGGCATTTGGCCGTCGCCGTCTGCTCCAGTAAAAACCATCATGTGTGAAATTGAGAATAATCATGTGGAACGAGATTGGGATGGGTGCAGCTTGAGCCTCAGCCCCTTCACTGTCAATGGACTCCTGCTGATAAACTCCTCCAAGGTTGGAACAATCGCACACGGGACATTTTTTCCTTTTTGTGTGGAAGACATATTGCTTTTTGTTACACCGAGATACTGTCGATATCATTCACTATATCATCATGTCTTATAATCACCTGGACCAGCGTTTTTTTCTGGATCTACGGATGTTGAGGCTGCCATTTTAGCATTGCCGTTGGGTGTGGCAAACCGCCGCATTCCCGACAGCGCTCTCAGGCTTTTAGACCTTATCACGTTCTTTCAGCGTCTTGGTGAATTAGACTTAATGTTGCCCCAGCGTAAAGCTTCACCGTGAAGCAAGAAGTAAAAATATGTGGAGCAATGAGAGCCAAGCACATCGCTACGACTTTTTTTGTTGTTGTTGCCGGAGAGCAGCCATTTTCTTTTTGCCTCTCATGCCGCGGTGCCCATGTTGTCAGCGCACAGAGCTGATGTCCGATAGTGCGACAAATTGACACGACAATTAGGACAACAAAGGTTTTACTACACGGGAGATATACGTCTTCGATGATGCAAGAAATATACTTTTTTTTTTTTTATAATTACAGGCAATGAGCTGCGGCGAAATGATAAACGTCAGGAAGTCCGAGTGCGACGTTTGCACCTCATATGAAGAGATTGTCAACACTGAGACACATTGAAATGGATTTCTGCTTAAGCCTGCCATCAAAGACGTAATGGCTCTCGGAGCTGTGTCATTACAAGTCAGGCGACATGCTCCTTCACACAGCGCCCGCTCAGTCCTGCCTCTGCACTGATAACAACCAGCTTTATTCAAATGTTTAGAAGCGCATTTAGAAGAGAGGCCCCACCCAAAAAGAAGAAACCCCCCCTCTGCTTCACAAAATGCAAAAATATACAAATAAATCTACATGTATAGTCATATTCTGGCTCTGCAAATGTTTTGTTTTTCCACTTAAGTGTTTTTTCACAGCTTTTATAGTGAGTATTGACTATGAATCATCTCGCCTGAGGTTGGAGCATCCTTGGACTGTTGGGAATAAACATTAGAGGCATTTTAGTTTATTTTTTTTTCACCTAAATAATCTGAACACACTCACAGTAAGAAGAAAATCAACAGTTTTGAGATTTCACATGCTCAGACGGGGTCGTTTCTTATCCAATATCCAACTGAAAAATCCACAAATGTTCAACCTTGTCATTTATATTAGTGACATGGTCTGTTATTCTACTTTTGATTAATTCACCTCAACAATCTCTCCACCTCAAACAAAACACTACTGAACTAATTAGAAGCACTAGGTTTGAATGTTTCAACAAAACTAGACATTAGTAGTTTTTGTTCCTCTTTGTTTTTTTGTTTTTGTTTTTTTTGGAGGTAAGTCTGTAGATTTTGTTACACCTCATCAGTGATTTATGTTGCTCTTTAGATCCCTGTCATAAAAACTGAGGGATGGACGCTCAGCCCCAGGTGCATTGTGGGAGCAGAACGTTTGCATGGTCCATTACCTCTCCATTTGCTGCGAGCAGACTGCAGGTATAGAGTCAGAGCAGAGTGTATACGCCCACACCATGAGTCTGGGCCTCTGTCTGCTGGAGCTTTGCGAGAAGAATAAACGCCCTTTTGTGTCATTTTTGGTAGAGATTTTAAGATGATTAAAACACAAGGCTATATTTTTTGTGTGTTCAGTATTGTCGCTGGAGAATTTTGCTGTCGATTTCTGGCCAAACTTAGAAAAGGGACAAATTGTTGAATTGTAAAGCCTCACCGTCGAAGAGCTCGTGCAGACGGCTGTAATGAAATGATTTTGCTCTTTGTTCTACTATTAATGGGCGTTATATTCCCTCTAATAGCTATTACTACTGAACACAAAGGAGCAGTCAAGCAGGGTGCATTAAATGGCTGTTAATAGCAGGAACCATTATGGCATGACGCTGCTCTTTGCACCGCACACAGGCCACCGAACCCCGGCCGATTTACTGCACACAGATGGATGCTGTGTTGTTTGTATTTGAAATATTTTTACGCGGTTGATTTTATAGAAGAAAAAATGGGAATGCTTCAAAATTACAACATATACCTGGTCTAAAATGTAGCTTTTGTATTATTATCCTAATTTTGTCAAACATTCATAATTTTGCCTTATATTAATCTTGCTCTGTTGAATTTCATTTCCATTTATTCTTTTCATTGCAATACACTCTACTTATTTTTTACACTGTAGATTGCATAAAATGTGTGTGTCTGTGCACATGTGTGTTTTTTTACGGATACAATCATTTTGAACAGAAACACTTTTTCTCCTCTCCCTATAGATTTCCAGGTTGTATTTAATCTTGATGCATTACCCCCTGAACATCGATGTTGAGTGCGCGATAGATTCCCTCTCATTTCAATGATAATGCAGCAGCGTCCTGTTGGAGCCTGATAAGATTATTGCAGCTACACTCAGGCCTCTGGTTTTTGTTCAAACGCTACAGCGGGGCCTCGTCTCGTCTCCCCCCATTCCACCTAAAGCAACCATACAGATAATACAGCCAATTAAAGTCGTTTTACCCTGGGAGTGCACCTAATTAAAAGTCAATCCAATTTAGGCCGTCAGGTTTGCAATGACGGTCGCGGCGATAAGGCCCGATAAGAGGACGGATGGAGGAATTGGGAAATATACACAGGGGGAGTAACAGAAAATGTGAGGTCATCTGTCAGCGATGCATGAATCACCAATAAAATAAATCACTATTGAGCCGGAGCACATGTGATCACACTTCGGTGATTCTCAGAGATTCAGGCTTTGGTCTGATAATCAATTATGTAACTGAAGCTGAGACGTCTTTTGGGAGGACGACCCCTTAAACCCTGACACTGCCTGGTCCTGGGACGGCTTTTTGACCTTCGAAGTTAGGTTTTTTGTGAGTTTTTTTTTTGATTATTTGTACCTAAATATAGAGTGTGTGTGTGTGTGTGTGTGTGTGTGTGTGTGTGTGTGTGTGTGTGTGTGTGTGTGTGTGTGTGTGTGTGTGTGTGTGCGTGTGTTATAGATTTCACTTATTTTTTGCTTAATAAGGTTATTTGTTTGTTGTTGTGCCTTTAAAACCACAATTATGCATTTGGTCAACATTGATTAAAAGAAATATGGATAAAACAAGATTTGATTTATTATTATTCTGTTTTTTATGTAATACAAATAAAAACAAACCGATCAAGACACAGAGAGTGAAAAGATAAAAAACAAAAAACAAAAAGAGCAGTTTGTACATCAAGTCAATCTGGCATTTGTCCCCCTGTATCTGTCTCATTTGTATCAATGTCCGGCAATTTTGTCCATTTCCAAATTCACTGCAAAGGTTTGTCTTATTATATCAGTCCAGTCCTTGACAGTTGACTCCATCTCTGTCATACATTTTTTGTTATTGCTTTCTTTTGCTGCAGCCAAAAGTCCATTCAACTCGTATCCATCTATCATTTCCATTGTTGGAATATTAAAAAGTGAAATGAAATGTCGGTGTTGAAGACAGTCTGCAGTGCCTCATTGATCCCAGTCCAGTATTTATGAATGCTGATCTGATTTCCAAGCAGTATTTACTCTTGTTTTATGGAATTCATTTCATACATTTCCATAGTCAAATGTATGCACCTCTAATTTTAATCAAATCCATAATTAGCAACCATTCTACTGTATATTCAACATTCAGTGATCCACATATAGGTCATGACCCCATCTTGAGTGCATTGCTTTAAAGACCACTTTGTTGTTTAAATCGTCATGAAAAATAAGTGGAATTTGTTAGGAATGACTATCGTGACCTTGGAATGGCATTTGCAATTATTTTGTCCGATTCATTTGGATTGTTTGTGTAGGCCACAAATGTAAGTCCAGGAAGTGCACCTCACCTACAGAAAGTGTATTTATAGGTGATGTCCAGACGCTTGACATATCCGATCGCCACTGAATGCATCTTACTCATCCTCATTAGTCATGTGCGCGCGGCCTCCTCCCACTGCTGCTATCGCTGCTCACAGAAAGCATATGTTCTCCAGGGATATTAAAGACCTGTCTCTCTCACCGTCCCTTACGCCGCCAAATGCTTATCTATAGCTTAAGCAGAGGCTAACTTAGTTTTAAAGGCCCTTGCAGTGTTGGGCAAAGTGTGGGAACGCGCAAGATAAACTCTGATTAGGATTAGGGCTGCACAAAATTAGAGCAATGTTTGAGCTAAATATTGAAGTCATTCTCCTATCAGAGCTCTAAATGATGTGCTCAACCTAATACAAAAGTACAGAGTATTATTTTACTTTGGACAATGTAATCAAAATGTAGATAAAAGGAAGGAATTAACTAAGGAATAGGCCTGATACTCGATACCAATTTTTATATAAAAAAACAGTCTTTCAATACTAATAACAAAACTAATAATAGCACTTTCTTTATGGTCTTATACTAGTTCTGATAAAGATCAAGATTGATCTAAAACTCTTCAGGAAAGGTCAAATCGATACTTGCTTTTGACAATCCTACCATATCAGGTTAATTGTTTATTGTAAAAAAAAAAATAAAAAAAATAAAAATAAAAAAAAAACTTAAAAAAAGAGCCAATAAAAAAAGAAAGAAAAAAGTTAGATATTGTGGTGGTGAAATTTCTGTACTTTTGTGATCAAAGTTATTGACATTTCACATTTATCTGCTAATTAAATATCAACTAATACTTTTAAATACATGCTTTAACACATTTCTGTTGGACTGACATAATATCGGCCACCCTTGTCTACATCTACAGAACATTTACATCCATTTTAGCCCGCTTTATCCGGAATCAGGTTGTGAAGGCAAACCCTGGATTGAGGTTCGTATGCTCAGACCGAAGGGGCAGCGTGGGTCCGCCCTCCTGTGGGCTCACCACCTACAGAGGGTCGCATAGCGATTGGGTTCTCAGAGAACTATATCTACATTTGTTTTAATTAATAAATACTTTCCCCAAATAGTCGCTATAAATTGCGCCAAACTGTTGTACAGCTTATGTTTATCTTTAGACCAAGTGTTGGACAAAGTGGGACCGGTCCAGATAAAGTCCTTGTCTGTGATGGAGACGTTTCAGCTGCAGCACTTGTATCAGAGCTGAGGAGAACAAGTGTCAGAAGTGGCTTAACCCTGGGCTGCCCTGAGCGTGTCTCCAAATGTAAACATGTTTTTAGCATCTGCACTTGATCACCGACAGGGGAAGTGACCCGTGGCCCCGGGTAAAAATATCATGAGGCCCCAAAAGATTTTTGAAATAGTTAGACTTTTATTAGTAAGTTTAAATACATTCATATAATCCATTTGTTTGGGTGAGGAATGAAGTGTGTCAAGTGACCAAAACATGACTGTAGTTTTTTGACTGAACAAAAGTCCGCAAAATGGCACCCATAACAGAAAAATGACATGTGAGAAAATCATGAATTGGTGGAAACTATGGCACAATATCACATTTTAGGGTTACGTTTATTGTGAGAAAAAATAATAATGTTTATTCACAATTCCTGACACCTTGACTAAACAATAGTAACAAATACATTTTCTCTCATTCATACTGTACAATAGGTGACACCTCTAGTATGTGACACAAACAGATAAAAACACTTTTTAGAGTATAAATCTTTTCTTCTGAAATGATCACGATTATTATTTTTTTGTTTCTACTTTTATTTGATTATTTTATTGATTATCGATTTACCAAATAATCTTGACATCCCTTGTGGAAACAGGTTATTTACTGTATTTGGATCAACATAAAATGCACATTGTAGTAATGCCAGCTGTATTGTTTGTCACACCTTAAAGGGCCTGTACCTGATTCTGAACCGTGAGACAGGAACGTGTTTTTGTTTGAACCGTTAGCCCCGCCCACATAGTCCTTCTTTTCACTCAATATTGCGCCATGACTCAGAAACGACTGTCTGGAATAGTCTTATGCAGTGTTTTCCATATAGTTCTTCTAATTTTCCTTACAATTAGCTTTTAGCACTTTTGAAGCTGCATCATGACAGTGAATCACATGTCTGGGATAGTGTCAAGCAGTTATTTTCCCATGATTCATAGTGTCCAATATGCTTGATTGGCCGAACAGAGGTGACCCTGGCAAACACTTCTGTGCTAATTTTTTCCCATCAAAGTGCATTTATAATGTGCACAGATTATACATTACAAACTCAATGTCTTTCCATGAAGTTGCTTCTATCAAACAAAGTATAATGTATAGAGAATTTATCTTAACTAGAGTAAATAGAAATCAGGTATAGGCCCTTTAATTCTGATAAATTGCGGATTGAGACGGTTCCATATAAACAAACATTTTTCTCTGACTTGTACAGACCATAACATTTAAATCTTGTGACTGTAAATTTCAATCTGGCTAAGTCTGTTAGCATGTTAGCCTTGTTAACTGTTGTTAGCACCGTTGGCGCTCCGGTCCATTGCAGTCAGTGGACACATTTACTTTGGGCTCCGCTGAGACCCGAGGGCCCTCCCAGATGGCTGATGACAGATGCCCGTTCTCACTGTTGCCCTTGGTTTAAGTGCAGTGCTTCCCTCCAGTTAAAAAACTCACCCCCTCGGTCTCCAACGTCCTATTTGTCCTGGCCTCAATCGCACCCACCCCTCTCCACGTCATTTGCTTTCTGCATTCATTTTTTCCCACTGCATTTGGTAGACTTTCTGCTAAGTTTGTGCTAAAAATATGATAATGCCAGACAATGTCAAGTTCTCAGGACCAGAGGGCTGTAATGTAAATTTAAAGCTGTGAGTGCTCTGGTTTAGTCAAATTATGATTCTTTTATTTTAGAAAACATGTGGTCTATATGTTGTAGTTTTGTTCTTAGTCCTTACTTGTTTTTAACATGTTTTTAACCGTAGTCAATGAAGGTTTGCTTTTACAGTTTACAAGGCTTATGTTTTTTTTGCTAAACCCCTTAAGATGGGGGCTGATTTTCCCCAAAACGCCAGACTAAAATGACGCTGTTTCTGAACCCTTTGGGCCTTTGAGTCTGTAGATTTGGCCTCGGATGTTTGATTTACTTCAATTGTAAGTGGTAACCAGCTCTGCACAAAGGAAAACCACATTTCAAAGCCTAAATTTGTTTTTGTAAATATAAAGAGGAGTAAAGCTGCTGTTGGGAGCAATGGACTGATGGCTAATGCTGATCTCTAACCGAAGCCCCTAGTTTTTGTTTCAACAGAAAATGAATCCTGCCTTGTTTATTTTGGCTTGGTCATGTTCAATCTTCCCATTGTGTCCACGTTGTGGCTGAATAGACTGATAAGCAGCAGAACAGGAGCCAATGCAAACTGGAGCCGGAGCCAGTGGAGTCTGCGCCCTCCCGAAAATATCAGGGAGGTGACAGTGACGGGCCACACCTCCTGCACCTCCTTCATGTCCCACACTCTGCCTCTGTCTCTGTGACAAGCTCCACACAAACAACCTGAACTAAACAGACATATTTCCATCATACTGTTTAGACGTAATAGAAGAGCACAATATGAAGTGCTACAATGATTAATTACTAATAAATAATTGTGACGAGTTGACTATAAAAACAATTGTAGTAGTATTTTGATAATCTTAATTGTTATCTGGAGTGTACAGACTCTAAAGCTGAAAAGACAGTTTTATAAAAAGACAAAATGTCAAAAAAAATTAACAATTTCTGATTTTATTCAATAATGCACTCTGCACTACACTACACTAATTGTATCTATCTAGAAGCCTTCAGTCAGCATATTTCAATCTTTATTTGGCTAAGAATATATTATCAATTCCATATGAAGTAGAAAGAATCTGTTGACTAATCGACTACCCGAAAAAATTGTTAGTTAGTTGAAGCTCTAAAATGAAAAATTATTGCTAATGCCATATCAACTAATGCAATTTCAATTAATTAAATACAATTGCAATTACGGTATGTTATGGCTTTAAACTCAGCAAAAATCTGTGTGAAGCTTCTATGATAACCAAATGAATTTGTTTATTAAAAATTCAGACCATTTTTGTATCTCAAAATGAAAGCTTATGTTATGTAAAGACCTAACATCGATATTTGCTTATTATTACATTGATATTAAGACTGAACACTTATATTTCACATCACGTTTTCTCCTTATATTGTATAGAGCTAATAAACTGCTACTAATTTTAATTATCACTAAATAACTATCATGTCGAGGAAGAAGATAATTTGTTTCGAAATGGACACAGGACACATTAAAGCATCTTATTGAATGAAGAATGATAGCAGTGGTGTATAATTAAAGAGCTGGCAGATTCCTTTTGCTTTGTTTAACGTCGGCCTAATCTCTGTCCTCAGATTAATGTGTGAGAGAGAGAGAGTGTTATCTGAGATTACAGCGAGGTGTCAACAAGATGGACGCCAAAGCAGTTACAGAGGCTTGGTGTTTGGAATTTGAGGAGATTTCCATGAATTTGTGAGACCCATGTTTAGACTTGGCAAGTCATGGTTTATTGTCGTCGGCATTGTGTATTGGAAAGAAACAATCCGATTTATACATTTCATATAAAATATAATTGAGCCACATATTAAAGAATTAAGACAAAAAAACAAAACAAACAACGATGCACCTGCATATACTTTACACATTAGATGATTAGATACATGACGTACTCAGTAATTATTAGACATTTATTTACTTTATTGATCCATGAAGGAAATTACCTGGCTATAATTCAACAAAGCAAACATTAAACACAAAAAAGTAAATAACGTACTTAATTAAAGGTGTAATTTCTCTGGTGAAGGGCTGAATGTTACATTAAACTTCTGTCTCTCTATTGAAACAAGCAGGTGCTGCCACAAGGCCAAAATTACAGGTCAGAGCTGTGGAGAGGCGACCCCGCTCACAATAAGAATACTTGTTTTAAGAATCAAGTATTTTTGAGCATTAAAAACCACATTCAATAAATGCAAGATATATAAGTTTAATACAGTACTGTGGAGGTGGAACATTCCAGGCAAAGCAGTTCAATTTCCATGGAGACAAGCAGGTGGTGGACCCCCTACTAAAAGTTACACAGTGTACCTTGCAAGATATTCACAAATCTCAGTTATGTTCGAACTATGCTTGACTTTATTGAGACAATTTGCATTTAACATTACTTAGTACATTAAAACGGTGAGCACATTAAGGACCAGCACTGCAGCGTCTCCAGTTGTTTTAGCTGAGACAAAGAGAAACTGGACAGAAATATCCGGAGTGTTAACAGCTCCCACTCACTCACATTACCTAACGCAGTGAATCACGGCAGAATCAGAACGCAGCATTTGCAAATGACCTTGTCACACAGTCACCACACAAGTAGCTCTCAACACAGGCTCTGTACAAACTCATTTTTATCTACAAGGAATTTACATATTTAAAGATAGCCACTAGGGGAATTTATCTTCATGTGGGCATTGTTGGGCCTCCAGTCTGTTTATATTTCTACATGATTGCAAGATAGAGCCCAGTTAACTCCAGTAGCTTAGACTGGGACAAATTATGAATAAATTATTACATTGCACATTGGTTGGATAAAACTTTTTGATTTTTTTGATTTGAGTCAAGGGTTTCATGCTGTTTCCTCTATGGGCAATGAATTACAACAGCATCGCAAGAAAGAACTGTCACCCCTAGTAACAAAGTACAATGCAAATATAAGAAACAGCCCTTTTCTTGTGAGTACTTTTTGTTTCACTTTCTACATTATAATAGTAGTAATTTATGCCATACTTTGTTTGTATTTTTCCCAGTCCTGTCCACATTATTCCCTGATTGACTGCCAGGATGTAAGGCCAAAGTGAAACCCTGGCAAAGCTGATTTGAATGCATCACTCTGATTTCTGACTGATGCTGCCTGCCGTGTGGCTTTTTGTTCATTCTCTGCCTTCTGCGAGTAAATTACAGTATAACTAGGCTGCAATTTGTGGGAAAATGCTCACATTTGAGTGGCCCTTTTCAGTGGATGTTCAGGGTTGCCTAGTGACACAACTCCTAATCCTAGTCCACCACCGGCCCGTGCGCATTCATTCAGCTGTTCAGTATTCTGCCTTTTTCTGTCCGACAAGAGGGAAATAGGTGTATTGACACTTCCAATGCAGATGACTCTTATTGTTTCTTGGCGTATCGGTGGAACAAGGCCCCACAGAACAATTTTGGCCCCAAATCTCACTGTGTTGTCTCCTCTGTGGTGAAATGTTGTTGTGCAATGCCTGCGATGAGTCAATATCAGATGTTTGGTTGTATTATTTACCTGAAAAAATTATGTTTGGTATTCACTCACAGCATTTTTCACACCTCAGTAAAACCTCACTAAAATAGCACCGTTGAATTAAACAATTTTATCCCGTGTCCAGTTATTTAGCATCTATGTTTGTAATGTGTAATGGAAGTGTCATGACAGGTGTTGCATTGTGGCTTTTAACATCTGGACTCCTGTTCTAGGAAGTGTTTTTTTTGGACTACTGATCTAAAGGAGCGCGTACAGTTATAATGTACATGTCTGTCACCGAGTCTTTACTGTGAAACAGAGCTACAGTTACAGGAAGTTAAGCTCACTATACAGGGAAACGTGCTGTAATAATTTCCATAGTTGTCGGCTGGAAGCTGACGTGACATTTTATACTGGGTACATTTTCATGACCAGATAAGCCAATAATCAGATAATAATCAGCTAACCCAATAATTAGATCTAATTTTTGGTGTGATTACTTGTACAAAAGAAATCTGACCATCAAAAAGTGACTATGAGTTAATCAATGGATTTTTAAATGAACTCTTGTATTTTGAAAACAAACTGCAATGTATTAAAAAAAAGGGGAAAAAACTCTTTCAATATTCAACATTTTCTCATTTTTTTGTCTTTGCCACATTAGTTTGCTCTATTTTGTGTATTATTTGCCCCGTCAAAACGTGTGCTGGCTTGAATAATGAGAAAAAAATCCAATTACTCACACCAAATGCAACTATTTACATGACATTTCAATAATCTGAAAAATCTAGAATTTACAGTAAGTATCAGTGGGTTAAATAATGCTGTAGATACAAGTTTTAGGTAATAAGTTAGAAATCAGACTATAACTGCTGTTACTACACTAAAAACAAAAGAACAGACATGGCTGTCTAGATAAACTGCAGTTTGAAAATGTTACCTGTGGGTTTTTGTGCCTGTTCAGTTTGAAGCCATTTCAAAGCAGCGTGCAGTGATTGTGCAGTTGGACCTCTGTGTCCCTCCATCGTTATGATTGGCCCACTGCAGAGACAACAGCACCAAACTACACTGTACTCTGTGTCTGAAAGAAAGTCCCCAACACAAACAACAAAAACACAAAAACACAATATGTTTCTTTTCACTCAAATTAAATTATATTATATGCTTTAGAACAAAAAGATGCTGCTGAAAACCATTAGCTCTTTGTGGACAATACTAAAATGTACATAATCTAACATACATTTAAAAAATAATAATGTATGGCTTTACTGAATAAAACAATATAAGCACACATACTACATCTTAAAAAAGAAACATTTATAGACTATATACCTATCAAATGACATTCAAAAACTGTAGAATTTTAAAGCGCTGGTGTTTCGGCACATCATGGCTATATAATAAGCTAATCTTTGGGTGTCTATAGGCCCAGTCCCCCAGGTGCCTTTGTATTGAAGGAGTGCATTCAAGCATGAAATAGTCACTAATTATGTTTAGTGAGCCATTTCAGGGCAGCTGCTAAAATATCAATCTCACAAGAAAATGATCTTCCCGGACACGGTTTAGTGAATTCATCTGGACAAAAGGGTTAAAGGAAAATGCAAAAAGCTTACATTTACAACAGAGCAAGGTGCAGTGCAGTTTTTACAATATTTTTGCTAATCAATACGCTTTTATTGCTAATGATTGTTGTAAGTGCTTTTTGTAGTGGCCAAATGCACTTCAGTCAATTTGGACTTTAGGATAATGTCATTTATGGCCGTACAATCTACTGAATATAGCACCTAAACCAATGGACCGGAGGATTTCAAATTACCTTTATGTTTTTCTTTAAAATACAATGTTACTGTATACTGTTCAATGACAAAAAAAAAATACTAGGCAAAGAATTCAAATAATGGGGAATGTTTGAACATCTAATGACTAAATAATAAATAAGGCACATTTACACAAAAAATTAATTGAATATATAATAATAATAATAATAATAATACATTTAATTATATAGCACTTTTCAGGACACTTAGACACTTTATAAAACAATACCAAAACAGTCAATTAAGAACAATCAAACAAACTACAAAAAAAAATTAAAACAGTATTTCATCTGAGAAAAGGAATCTAAATGAGAACTTTAATTTTAAATTGAATGTAAATTTTTGTATTCTTATTTAGTCACACTTTGAATTTTTCAAGATTTTCATGCCTTCATCATTGTTTATATTTTGTCCGTTTGTCCACATGTTTTAAGTTTTAAATGGCACCAAATTGTGACGCAAATTAAAAACTTTTCTGCTTCTGTTTCTGAAATAATATTTTTATTTAGGCTCAACATTGATATTTTTGCATGTAGGTATGGAGTTTGAGTATATTATTACACTATATTTTGATACAAGATACAGTAAAGTGGCTTAACAGAAAGATAATTTACTACATAAGTTTCCCCATTGTTTATATATTTCTATTGGTGACAAAATATCCTCAAAAACCTCAGTAATAATGATGTTTACATTGCTTTTGCTGTTGTTGTCATTGATCATGTTGAGGTGTTGGCTTCAGTGCGGCGGTACAACACTTTAAGGCGGGCCCCATGTCACGCAGATGGGCAAAGCAGCTTGAGGAAAAGACGGCACGTGGGTTGCCAGGTTCATGTCAGCACCCACCTGGCAACTTACTGACGGCTGCCGCTGTTAGCCATTAGCCTCTCCTCCTGTTTCAGATGACCTCTTATTCCTTTATTGGACTATTACCAAAACGGTGTGTGTGTGGAGCGCTTTCACTGGCCTTACAGACGCACTTTACCCAAAATATTATAGTTAGAAGTTATGAATTGCTCATGTCAGGTGAAATTAATACCCCACTTAACTGGCCTCAGAGCTGGGAACATAAACTCTGAGTGGGTGTCCTGATAGAGTAGTTTGTAAAGTTGACAGTTCATTTCCATGCAGCTGTCTTAGACCGTAAAACAAAGATGTGGGGCATGCTCAAGATGTTGGCTGTTAATAAGGAAATGAAGGCCTGGTCAAGAGGCTGCCGAACTCAGCTTATTAAGTAACACGGAGGGTAACATTAGAGTTTGGACTGATCTACGTCAGTGGGAATGTTCTGGACTTTATAGTGATGTAATGGTTTACAGGGAATGTACATGACGTATATGACGTTGAGTTGTGAAAGTTGCAGTGAAAAGTTTAGCAAATATAGTGAAACATGCATGTTCATAATAATAATAGTAAAGCCTCTCCTTAAATCTCCAGCAGATGCCATAAAACGGGTTTTGGATTGAGTTTGTAACAATTCTAATTATATAATTAGGGGAAAAGGATGAAAATCGGCCCAAAAAAATCGACCCAAACATATATCGGCAGAGGCCATCAGTTTCTCTGGATTCAGAAAAATTGGCATTGGCCATGGAAAAAAATATATCAGTCGAGCTCTAGTTACACTGTAGTCCATTTTCATTCACTCTGCACTTGGCAGGGGTATTACTTTTGTAGCCAGGGCTGCCCTGGGGTAGACTGGCAGAATTGAGACTGCCTATCAGCGACCTTTAGGATAAGATGAGTGATAAAATCTCTTGAGCCACCGCCTCATAGAGATTGACCTATATGTTCATGGTCGATGCCGATACCAATCCAGAGAGACTGATGGGACATCATTTTGTTTCTCAGATTTTGATCATTTTCCTGAAATTAATTTAAATTTACTACAGAGTCACCCATAGCTTTGTTTAACCAGAAATCTATAAGAGAACAGTGTTGTTCAGTTTAATGTGTGTTAAATTGTGTTTCCACGTTTGTTAAAATAAAGCTTTATATGTAGTCTTTAGGCAGCAAAAAATGTTGTTCTGTCCTGGAGAAGACTGATAGCTGATACAACAAACAATTGCAAATATCGGCCCTGTAGTACCCATATACAAATACATTTTAATTTAGATTTCTATTGTTAGTGTTTATGCAATTGCGTCTAACATTTGTGGCCTATACTGACCATAGTATTTGACAATAAATCCATATTTAACTATATGGTAATGTCCGTCATCTCTCTGTCTTGTCTTCCATGTTACATTTGATCCATCTCTAAATTCCCATCCACAGAAGCTCCTCACGTGAGGTTGTGCTCACAGCTGCAGGCACAGAGCTGTTTGGATCTTCTGTATCGGCTGTGGCAGCTGACACCTCCAGCTGAGGAGAGAGACTGGTCTGCACAACACCAGATCACAGTTTATCACAGCACCATTAACAACATTAGCAATTATTTATAAAGACATCTCTTATCTTACTATTAGCAATGAAAATGAAACCAAACCAATCTTTACAAGAGGCAGCTCAAGGTATAAGTCTATGCTGTTTTCTCTTTACACAGCAGTGCTTTGGACAGAGGCCCCTCCCTCTGACCGACCCTGTCTGCACACCTCACATCAATGAGATCGGGACGTTTTCT
This sequence comes from Rhinogobius similis, assembly GCA_019453435.1. Classification (NCBI taxonomy): domain Eukaryota; kingdom Metazoa; phylum Chordata; class Actinopteri; order Gobiiformes; family Gobiidae; genus Rhinogobius; species Rhinogobius similis. Next base: position 15,953,379 of record CM033636.1, on the reverse strand, counting down.
GACAAAAGACTTCGGGTTATAGTCGGGTTCTGCTGTTTTAGCAGATGTTGAAAATGTGTTTTTACAGCAAATGTTTTTCGAAGCATACATTATTTTGTTTGATTCTGCCTTTTGTTACTGGTTTAATGTACTTTATATTATATTGGGCTCTAATGTATTATTCAATGTAGCGCAAAAAATACTGTGTGAATATATTTTTAAATATTTGTAATGATATAAGATTTTATATGTCTGGACATTTTTTGGCACATTTTTGAGTGTTTATATTTGTATTTTAACAGGGATATTTTTACTATAATCTAACTATTGTGGGCATTTTGGGCTTTAGGGATTTGAGCATGTTTATAACCTAGAAAATACATGTGCAAGGCTGCGTTCAAATAGCTTTATGATTGCGAGATAGAGCTGATGTATTATTTTGTGCATATGTTTGAAAAAAACAAACAAAAAAACAGGGGCACAGTCAAATAAAAATGGTTATGAGAGTCTGCAGTCACTGGTCGCAGCAGTGGACCTTCTCTATATTCACCAAGTACAACATTGTTCAGATAATTACAGCGTCAGCGATGGACTGCAGCTTTGATGTCCGCGTTGCTGGTCCGACGCTGATAAACCCAAACACTGCACTTTTCTCTCAAATTGAATTTTTTTAACATGCTGCAAAGATTTTTTTTTTTAACAAATGCTGATTTTGCAGAGGCAGTGGTGGAGAGTGGCTTGTATCGAGGAGTGGAAATACACAAGGACTTAATTGACGTTATTATCATATGAACAGGGCTGAGACAAAGAGTTGGGGTGACGTTTCCGCATTTACACCAGAAGCCAGCGTTTTTTGGTTGATTTATGCACTCCGCCTGCCATAATCACTCAGCCATTACAGGTATAATGGCGCTCACAAAGAAACATGTCTTTTTGTGTACACCCGGGAAGTCGCTGGCGTTTATTAGCTGACAAATGTCCTAATTTTAAGCTCGATCTTGCATTTCTCCATGTTGTGCAGATGTGTCGGAGGAGCCACCCTTTTACACTAATGGATACCTAATTCAAGTCCTGTAATGGCAAGAAATTCTGCATCTATTTATATGTGTACATCCTCAAACTAAAAGTGCTTCCCAGATATAATTGGCTTTATCTATGAAGATGTGCACATGGGGTTTTATATTATATGCCTGGCCCTAAATGGATGTGCAAACACTCTGAATAATGTGGAGAAATGAGATGTGAATGCAAAGGAAACTGTGAATGGAGTCATGCTGCTACGATGCCCCCTGGTGGAAGCTTTAGCAACATGCACACTGCAGATTATTGATGTTTGAGGTGGCCTTTACACAGCAGCCAATGTCAGTTCAATTCAACATATCTGCCTAATACATTTTTCAAAGTAAGACTATGAGTATCATTCATAATCTGGGTAACACTAAGATTTATATGTGCCAAATTATGTGTTCCTGTGGTGGTAATGAATACATGGTAATACATTTGAGGAATCAAATGTGACAGAAAGTTTTCTGTTTGGATCAGCCGGTGTCTTACTTTACTTTACTTTGATGATTTTAATAGTGATTGCAGAACATAATTTGATAATTCTACAATAAACATTTAGAATTTTGGTATAAAGAAAACACAAACAACCATTATATTGCACAAAAATACTTAAGTCATCACCGGCTTATATTTTTTCCAGTATTTTAAAAGTCGTTTTTATAGAAGCTTCAGTAGCAGTTGATGATAATTTGTTTCATAATGTCACAACTCTAAACAAAACTGCACGCTGCAAAATTTACACTTAAAACGTAACGTAAAATGTCAAATCATCCAAATTCAATTACAGATTATTACAGTTAATTTTGTCATCAGTATTGTATTTTGGATTGAGTCTCTAAAATTGTACTTTTGTTTTCACAGACATGAAGCACCCCGAGAGCCCTGACCCCATGGACGAGGGTGCTCCTCCCAAGAGCGACACGAAGGAGGGGGAGGAGGAGGCTGAGGGGGAGGAGGAGGGGAGGAAGAGCTCGGCGGGACACAGGGCCAAACGAGAGCGGCGACCCGGAGGCAGCAGCAGTGCAACAATGTGCCAAGTGTGTAACATCCAACTGAACTCCAGCGCTCAGGCTCAGATCCACTACAGAGGCAAGACGCACCAGAGGAGGCTGAGGAGGCTCGCCAAGGTGGTCAGCGCAGGTACTGCCACTAACTCACTGCTGGGGGTTTACAGAGGTCTAGTCCAGTAATTGAATAATTGATAATGACTTATACACACTGAGAGAAGAGGTTTTATGACTCAGACAAAGCAGGAATCACGCAAAATTACATGGGAAATTAGTACATTTTGTGTTTTTGATGAAAATACACTTTTATCAGTGTATTTTCTCCACCAAGATGTCCTCAAATGGCTTCAGTTCAGCTTTATCTGGGTAAAATTGAGTTAAAATACCACATTAATGGGCTTTTTGTATTCTAAACAGCTAATAGATGAATTGAAAGAATAATTTATGGACTAATCGATTACCAAAATAATCGTTAGCTGCAAGTCTTACACACAACGTTCTCATGATGCATTTTGCAAAGTGAAGAGTCTCAGTATGTTTTATATTTTAATGCATTTTTTTGCACATGCAATTGTAATAGTAAACACTCTATAAAAATAAAACAAATTGTGACTAGCCGACTATAAAAGGGTTAGAGTTAAACCTAATTTTATAAACGTAATCGTTAAAACACTTGCACAAGACATTTTTATAGCAAAAATAGCAACATTATTAAATATCTAAATGCCAAAAACTAAAATTAAACTATTTCTGATTTTCATCAATGATACACTTTATTCATTAGTATTTTCCTTCAGCCATCTTATTTCAACCTTTAGTTGGTTGAAAATGTATTTTAAAAGTCTCAAAGTACAATAGAAATAATAGTTTAACAAATGTATAGCTGATTAGTCGACTACTAAAATAATCATTAGTGACAGCCCTATATAAAATGCTCACTGGTGTAATATAATATAGTAGACTGGACCGTGAGGGTTGCCTTGATTTGACGGGGTCTCTTGTGAAGTTAAAGTCAAGAGTGTTCAAAGTGTGTTTTACTACTTGTTAATCTATTTTTAAAAGCATATTTGCATTGTGTTTGACCACTGCACATAAGACTTGTGTTTTTCCAGATGTGCTTGTTATTAGCCATTAGATACAGCAGAGAGATCAGTTTTTTATGTTCATCAGACTTGCAGACGCAGATATATTCACTGACAGAGCTTTGGTGGTCATTCCCAGGAGTCAGTAAAAGGCTTCTTTTAGTGCAGAGAGGAAGAGCAAGCATCAGGCTAAGAGCACTTTGACAGGTGTTACTAATATCATTATTTATTGCTGGATTGCCTGTCCCTCTGTGCTTTGCATAATACCAAAACCACTAATGTGTTGATATTATGCCTGTGATTTTCTTATTTATATCTGCATCAAGGGACCGCTTCTATAAGACAGAAAAGAACAACTCACAAGATGTAAGGAAGGATTCATTTTTATCTGCTGGTGCGAAAATGTTTTGAAACAATAGGGCTTTAATCAACTGGACAATAACAGCTTCAAATTAATATTTACTCTGCAGCAGCACTGTTACTTTCATTTTGTCCTTCAGAGAAAGTTGGTTGACCTAAGTTGAATTGGTCTCCTCGGGTCACAAGTCTGACCATGATTTGTGTCTTTATTTTGTTGCTCTGAGCAGTTTTAAGCCACCATTATTTTAAGCACGCTATGTTCAGTGTCACTCATGTTGATGTGTTGTCACCGGACTAGATCTTGAGCTTGTGTTGACCTAATACTCTTTCTTAAAATTAATTAATGGTTGAGTCCTGAATCTGTCTGGCTCAAATTATTATTATTATTTTTTATTGACTCATCAGTGGACATTTCTGAAGCCTTTTCTTTGTAATATAAGGTTCAAGGTTATTTGACAAGACAGTGATGCAGGAAATGGAGAAGGCAGAGTCTGGACTTGAACTCTCAGTCCCAAAGTGGACAAGTTGACTTGCGTTTGCCCAACAGCTTTACCATTGAGCACTTCCTAATGATTTTATACATAAATCTGACCAATATTTTGTACTCATCTTGCAACAACAACCTAAGAAATATAATCTTCTTGGCAGATTTGACACTGTATCACTTTGTACATATGGTATTCTGTACAGTAGGTGCAGTATAGATGCCAGTTGCATTTCTAACAGCACACCTGTTTTAACGTGCAGTCATTAATCATCGTCACACTGCACCTGTGTCACTGACCAGCTGGACCAATCAGCCTCACAAACACAGACGCTCCGGCCAATCAGACGCCACCGCCACTTCCTGATTTATGAGGCTGTCTCTGCAGATTCTGTCTTTTTATTCCATGCCAAGTTTGCACAACCGAAATATAAAGTTGAGATGCGTCAGAACTTTTGATGACACAGATTAATGTTTTTAGGTACATCGTACATTGTTTAGCTTTTGAGAGCAGCCAACATTGACTTTTTTAATAGTTCAATGCTGTAATGGCTATCTGTCTCTAATAATTAAGTTACACTGACCAAATCTCATTCTTTTGAGCTGTATAGATGAATGAGACTCTTCACATTCATAAGCTATCTTTGTGTCTAAGGGAATCTTTGTTTCTCTGTTGATGTATGCCGTGGTTCCGAAAGTAATTTTCCTCTTAGTTTTTTGCCAGAGATTCAGAAAAATTCAAATATTAATAATTTAAAGGCACAGTGGAGGTTAAGCAGCTCTGTGGTAACTAATGTCCATGACGCGATTGTTTTCAGACCAAAAAAATCAGATGTAAAACTTAAAATTCTGCTAAATATTTTGATAACTTGGTGGTATAAAGTTCCAGAAACATGCTTTAAACAAAATTATAGGCCTCATCCTTATTACTCCCCACATTGCTGATTATCTCAGAGCAAGCTTTCTTTTTTTTGGAATCCTTTTGGGGAAAATAAAAGAAACATTTACCTCTGTAACCAAGAAATGGGAGGTTACTGTTGAGATTCATAGAGTTAGGACTGTAACAATCTTATATTATATTATAATTCTCTCTTGTAGCACTACACGTTTTTTTTCAAAAATGTCCTGTCTTTTGAGACTTTCCCAAACAGACAAACAAGCTGACATATACTTCTAAAAACACCCCCCTGGCCATAGTTACAATAAATCAGCCATTTAAATTCAGAGGAACATAATTTGTGGCATTGCTCAATAAGGTTATGCAAACATGAGACATTTTAGACTCGACACAGTTGAGTCTGGCTAGTGCTGGAGGCCACATTGTCACATCCTCTAATTGATATGAAGCAGCGTTCACTGATGGGCAGCTTGTGTGGGTCCCTCTGGGAGACATCTCCTCATTTCCTCACAAGGGGCGCACAGCCGTTTCACACCTGCCATGTTTGAACCACTTAAATGAACCCCGCGGCGTGTGACCTCTTTGTTTGGGCCACTGCGAAACTGACAAAAAACCTCATTTAAATGCAGCCTGGCAAAGAACCGCTTTAAACGCCATCATTTGAAGACAATAGAGGAGCTAATGTTATTCAAAACTGAGCAACCGGCTATACATTTTGGTCTGTTTTGAATGGGCCTTTAAATTAGAGCAATGCAATAGGGGAAACATGTAGGTTTGGCCTTTTAATTGTCTTTATGAAGAAATAGTAACGGTTTCTGCTTCCTCTAAATTGGCAATTACATTGTGCATAACATTTATTGAATTAGATATTTATGTTGTATACAATTTTCTTCATGCATTTGCCAGTAAATTAATAATATTTTAAGTTCCTCTGTTGACATCTTATCATTTGAGTTAGTACTGTGGATTTTTTTGTTGCCACAAACACAACAATAGACATGTTTTTAACTCAGAAGAGAAAAAGTAGCCCACATTATTTATTAAAAAACAGTTGTATACTTTTCAGCATCTTGTTTTTTCTCCCAGATCAGTTTTAGTTCAGTTTGTCATGTATCTTGCAGCTATAGTAAATCCTCTGCATAATTACGCTACATCGGTACATCTCCTATTGTTGCATTTAGAGAGATGAAAAGGAGGCCAAGCCAAGTCAATTTGGGTGACTCTGGTTTAATTCAGCGCTGTGATGAAACCAGCCTAATAATACCCGCTCCCATCCCTCTGCTGAACTGGCTTTTCCCTTCATTTAGCCTCATGAAGCGATTGCTCCAATAAAAGAGCTTTTAACAGGCTGAGGCTTATGGGGCCTTTTGGAAATGGATCGTAACAAAGAACTTTCTCCACACTTAGCATTGGGGCCTTTACAATTTGTGCGGGATTATCTTAAGCTTTCTACATGTTATAGCTGGAAAATGGTGTCATATAAATGTAGTTTTTCTACTAGTGGCTTCTAGTGACTCTGCCAATGTAGTTCCAATGATGCAGTGCACCTCTTGTTTTAAAGAAGAAATATTATCCTGTTTTTTGGTAATTTTTAGGATCAAACTATCAATCAATCAGTCAATCAAAATGTATTTACAGAGCACAATTTGTTCAAAATGCAATTGAAAATGCTTTAAAGACATTAAAATATATATTAAAATCACAATACAAAAAATAAAAGCATAAATAATAACATAACAATAGCATACATAATTATATGACATTTTGTTAATTTTTTCAAGATCAAACTGTCATTTATGTGTTTTTACTGTTGAAAAGTAAAAAAAAAATTAAACCCTATATATAACCTTTCTATTCTTCTTCACATTTCTGGATTGAACCCTCAAATGCAGGACAATATATTATTACTCAAACATATGAATCAATCAAATGATGAGGGAACATTTTAAAAACTCATAAAAGTGGATTTTACACAGTATGTGCCCTTTAATAGCACTGAAATGCATGTTGTACTAAGGCACATTTGTCGTGTGAGGTTTGCTGAATCTATGCCCTTGTTTTGTCCAACGGGAGGTGCAGAGTGAAGGCAGCCATTTTGGATCTGCCACTTGGCTTGACGTCTGTGTCCTTTCGACATCTCAGAGTTTGCAGGAAGCACTTTTAGCAGCAGAAAAAGAAAAAAGTGAAATGCTTTCTACTGGCTTGCTATTTCCTGGCGTCTGGCAGAAATGGTGTGTTCTGAACCCCTGAGGGAGCGATAGTGTTAATACAGACACCTGTTTGTTATTCCCAGCGGTGCTTTCTCAGGCTGGAGATGTGACAGAAATTATCCAGGGACTTGTAGCAGAACTCAATATGAAACATTTTGAATTTGTAATGCATTTATACCTGGAAATGGGTTCATGGGATTGGCAGAAGTCTGAGATTGGTTGACACTGCATTTTAAAGGATGCATGGTCAAACAGGAAGGACATGACAAACCCAGAATTATAAGCAACAACATCCTTGTCTTGTGTCAAGCAAGTTAAGTGTTCAGTCAGACAGATAAAGGCTAGGGTTAAGTAATGTTGTTTGGCTTTGAGATCCAAAATTACAGCCGCACTTGACTAACCATCTGATCTACGGAGTTTTGCTTTATTGCTTGTATATATGATGACAAATAAAGCTTTATATATAGCTCGACTATATATAAACTTGACTATATTGATTCATTGACCCCTGAAACCTTCACACAGCTGACTTGGAAAAAGGTATCTGAAGCTAGCTGATAAATTACTTTTTAACGACAAAGAGGTGAAACAGGACAAATACAAGCCTTATTTTCTCTTTTGCCTCTGCATAAACACAGCATAGACACTGCACATACAGTCTGGTGTCTGGACAAAAGCCGTTTGTTGAGTTGACCTGCTGCAGGCGTCTCCCTCGGTTTGGGTTTGAACGCTGCTGCAGCCTGAAATCAAGTGTAAAACTGTCAGAGTGCGTCAGTGTTGTGTTTCCGCTCTGGCCTGATTCAAGTGGACAAGGAGTCAGAGAGGAGCGCACAGGGCCGACACATGCAGAACACCCCGGTGACATTTCAGACCCGCGCTTCTGCCCAGAGACGCTGGAATAATCCTATTTATTTGAACTGATTAAAGTGCCGGTGTAATGAATAATAATGCAGCATTGCCTCCTCAGAACAAGAGCGAGACATTGGACTGAAGAAATAAAGGTTTAGCTAAATGGTTTTGTTGTATGATTGTTTCTACAGGTAAATAACCGTTGTTTTGATTGAAAATTAATTGATTATAATGAAAACTGTATGTGTGAAGATGAAAATGGCAAATAAAAGAAAAATGGAGTCTCATCCAGAATCATTTCAGGACATACAAAACAACAGTACTGTTGTTTATAAAAATGGCTGAACTCAAAATAATTGTCTCATGACAGACCACCAATCAACAAACACATTCAGAATTAGTAATACATTCTAGCAAATAGTATGTGTCTAGTAGGAATAATTAGATATTTGGACATAATTTATTCTTACATTACAATATCAGAATCAGAATTACTTTTATTTATCCCCAAGGGGAAATTCTTTGGCTTCTTTGACAATATATACCAAGCGAAGGCAATACATACATTTTACTTTATTAAATGATACAAAATAATGGTGGATCACAATATTTAGGACTGCAACCATTAATCGTCTAGGTTAAGGTTAAGGTTCACTAATCTTAACTAATTGTGCCTAGTCAACAATAAAATAAAAATCTTAGTTATTATCAGGACTATACAGACTCTAAAACACATACGAAAACACAGCTGCATTATTAAAGCTGGGTTAGACCTCCCTGATTTTCACGCTGCGAAACCCTTTGGTTTATCATTAATATTCACATGCATTTGTTTTAAACAACTTTTTTCAGACGGTGAAGTGAAACTGAGGGTAGACAGCTAAGCACAGCCAATCAGAGTGCTGCTTTACTTATGGGTTGACAAGAATTAAAATGCTTTATTATTGCTTATTGGTCTTATTTTGTCACAAAGTGATGCTTTTACAAGATGGAAGACACAAAATGTACGCATTTACAACGAAAACGTCGGGAAAAAAATTAATACATTGGATTTTAATACACTTCATTCTTAAATATTCTTTATCTAGAAGTCTTCAAACTTTATTTGGTCGAAGGTGTGTTCAACAAGAAATAATTGTTCACACAATCATCACACAAAATAATGGCTGGCTATTGGACTACCAAATAATTCTTAGTTGCTGCCTTAATGCCTAGATGTCTTACCAATAATCATTTATTTCCAGCTAAATATAAACATTGGAACACCTGAACACTTTGATTTTAGAATGTTATGAATGTGATGGGGCATTACCTTTTCAGGAAAAAAATAAAATTGGGGCCCATCCAGGAAGTGTAAAATAAGTTAAATGAATCCAGACTTGCTCATAATACTACAACGCCAAATCAGGCGTGTCAATGCAGTCATCATCCAAAGATTAGTTTGGAGAATGAGAAAGCTATTAAGGGAACAATCTCCCCCACCTGTTCATTAAAACACACAGCGCCAATGTACTCCAGGCGATAATCGGATTGAGTTCAGAAAGGCTAACGAAAGAGAAACATGCTCTATAAATATGTTGCACTATTCTAATCTCCTTTTAATATTTTGAGCTTCAAGATAGTCTCAGAAATAAACAGCACTCAATTAATTATGTCACTGATTATCACTTAGAGCAAAGCAGCAGTGGTACGACAATATGTGTGATCAAGACTCGCGCTAAAGTGACCTATTGGAGATGAAATAATTGATTGAAATTAGAAATGACTCCACAATCATGAACCAGGGACCAACTCATTCATCACAATTATCCCTGTTTGTCAATTACAATACTCTGTGTGTGTGAAACTGTCCTGTCAGGGGTTAGCTGTGAGAAACTCTGTCCAATAAAACATTTTCAGGCTTTATCATTAAAAGTAGAAATCTGTGTGAGTTGGTAGGTTGAGGTAATTTATATATTTGTTAATAGTTTATCACATTTTAGTGTTTATTACGTTTTATGAATAAGCAGAAATATACTCCCTATTTCCAGTTTACATGGATTTATTTAGTTGATCCTGTTGCTCATTTGACATTTTAAACTGATGTGAGCTCTTATATAACTATTCTAAAGCTGTACAAAGTAAAAGGTTATGGTCTCTTAATATAATACAGTGAAGAAAATAAGTATTTGAACACCCTACTATTTTGCAAGTTCTCCCACTTAGAAATCATGGAGGAGTCTGAAATTGTCATCGTAGGTGCATGTCCACTGTGAGAGACATAATCTAAAAAAAAAAATCCAGAAATCACAATGTATGATTTTTTAACTATTTATTTGTATGATACAGCTGCAAATAAGTATTTGAACACCTGAGAAAATCAATGTTAATATTTGGTACAGTAGCCTTTGTTTGCAATTACAGAGGTCAAACGTTTCCTGTAGTTTTTCACCAGGTTTGCGCACACTGCAGGAGGGTTTTTGGCCCACTCCTCCACACAGATCTTCTCTAGATCAGTCAGGTTTCTGGGCTGTCGCTGAGAAACACGGAGTTTGAGCTCCCTCCAAAGATTTTCTATTGGGTTTAGGTCTGGAGACTGGCTAGGCCACGCCAGAACCTTGATATGCTTCTTACAGAGCCACTCCATGGTTATCCTGGCTGTGTGCTTCGGGTCATTGTCATGTTGGAAAACCCAGCCTTGACCCATCTTCAATGCTCTAACTGAGGGAAGGAGGTTGTTCCCCAAAATCTCGCAATACATGGCCCCGGTCATCCTCTCCTTAATACAGTGCAGTCGCCCTGTCCCATGTGCAGAAAAAACACCCCCAAAGATGATGCTACCACCCCCATGCTTCACAGTAGGGATGGTGTTCTTGGGATGGTACTCATCATTCTTCTTCCTCCAAACACGTTTAGTGGAATTATGACCAAAAAGGTCTATTTTGGTCTCATCTGACCACATGACTTTCTCCCATGACTCCTCTGGATCATCCAAATGGTCATTGGCAAACTGAAGTCGGGCCTGGACATGTGCTGGTTTAAGCAAGGGAACCTTCCGTGCCATGCATGATTTCAAACCACGACGTCTTAGTGTATTACCAACAGTAACCTTGGAAACGGTGGTCCCAGCTCTTTTCAGGTCATTGACCAGCTCCTCCCGTGTAGTTCTGGGCTGATTTCTCACCTTTCTTAGGATCATTGAGACCCCACGAGGTGAGATCTTGCATGGAGCCCCAGTCCGAGGGAGACTGACAGTCATGTTTAGCTTCTTCCATTTTCTAATGATTGCTCCAACAGTGGACCTTTTTTCACCAAGCTGCTTAGCAATTTCCCCGTAGCCCTTTCCAGCCTTGTGGAGGTGTACAATTTTGTCTCTAGTGTATTTGGACAGCTCTTTGGTCTTGGCCATGTTAGTAGTTGGATTCTTACTGATTGTATGGGTGGACAGGTGTCTTTATGCAGCTAATGACCTCAAACAGGTACATCTTATTTAGGATAATAAATGGAGTGGAGGTGGACATTTTAAAGGCAGACTAACAGGTCTTTGAGGGTCAGAATTCTAGCCGATAGACAGGTGTTCAAATACTTATTTGCAGCTGTATCATACAAATAAATAGTTAAAAAAATCATACATTGTGATTTCTGGATTTTTTTTTAGATTATGTCTCTCACAGTGGACATGCACCTACGATGACAATTTCAGACTCCTCCATGATTTCTAAGTGGGAGAACTTGCAAAATAGCACGGTGTTCAAATACTTATTTTCTTAACTGTATATTGTGTAACTTTCCCTCTAAGGAAAAAAACCTGCCATTGTTAAATGTGCCACTACTTGTCTTTTCTAATGGTAAATTATATTGTTCTACATGAATTGCGTTGAATGAGTTAAATGTGGAAGTAACTTTGTCCCACCATCTTCATTCAATTTAATTTGACGCTGACACAATTCTTTGTGTTTTTTAGAATTTTCATTGAGTCAACAAACTCTACGATGTGCATTTTCACTGTGATCTGTTTGTTTGCGCTCAAGTCATGTTTGACAGAGAGGTTTACACAAGTCTGACTCAACTGAGCGTTGAAATTCATGAAGGGAATCTAGTGCAAAAACAACCTTTAAATAATCCTTTTCATCTCTCTAAACGAATGATTTAAATTTTACATGTTTTTATTTTTCAATTGCTTTTTCAAGAAATCACAGAAGAGTAGATCACCAGGACAAACAAGGATTTAACCAGGTCTGTCACAAGTTTAAATCATTTGTGAGCTAAACTGGGATTAGTGTTGTGTAGGTATTCCAATTTCAAACTTGATTTCAGAGCTAAGGAAAATGCTCTGGACTTGATACAGATTTTCTTAGAATGTTTTGGCCCCTTGGCTACAAGACAAGACAGTTTTTTAGTGGGAAATGGGGATGAGAGAAGGGAGGACATGCAGCAAATTGTTGGAGGCGGGAATCAAATTCACGGCCGCATGGAGCCAGGCATACTGTACGTGCAGCCGCCTTAACCCCTCGATCACAGCGATTATACTAAACACTCACAACAGTAGAATTAAGTTTCAGTGCAAACTGACTGTAGTTTCTATAATATTAGCATGTGGAGAAGGCCATTCTAAAATTATTCAGAAAAAGTTTGGGTGTCGAAGGTCAACTGGTACTCAAGTTGGGCACAGGAACTATGTCCGATCAGAATCAGGTCTGAACCAGCTCCCAGTCTGGACTTTACAATCGAAAGTAAATCAGGACCAACCGTGCTGCTTGGAACGTTTTTATTACCAACACAATGTCGTCTGGCTGCATTTAAACAGGGCCCAGAGAATAAATGCAGATTGATAAATTGCCATCTATTGTTGTAGTCGAGTTATGCAAGGGAGGAAATTGCACTTGAGTGTCCTTTAGGGAGCACGCAGGTGGTAAACTCTGAATAGACGGCGCAGAAGACGCTCATCGTTGTTAATAACCAGAGCTCACTATCTCTCCCCCCGTTCCTCCACTTGCTCGCCCAGACAAATGCGCTCTTCATGCCTCTCGCAGATACACTCAGCGTCGCTCACTGTAGCCACTTCTTTTCACACTCACTCTCGGCTCACAAAAGGGCAGACGAAGCGGGCGCACAAGATCCTTTTAATTGAAGCACATACAGTATGTATTAAGCTATTTGGATCGTCGCAGAGATGTGCCATTGACGGAGAAAGGACTGCCGTTTTTACCTTTTTATTCAAGTCAAGTGGAAGCGAGACGGAGAGCTGAGGGTCAAAAGATCGGGTTGTGACAAGAGGGAGTTTGTTTTTGGTGAAACTTGCGATGGGGAGGTAAAGTGATCGTAGCCGCTGAAGTGGAGGGACAAAAATACTTCAGGATGCTGCTAGGTAAGATAATTTGTTTTCTTCAGTCTTCATGATTTGTTAGATTAGATGCTTTTTAGTGATCTCAAAGGTTGCGTAGTAGAGCGAATGTTGCATAACAGAAATATGTTACTTTAACAGAGTCATTACTGTCTAACTAGGGTTATTGAGAATGTAAATTATTTTTTTGTGTTTTCTACAAGAGACAAATGAGTTTTCAGGTGGACCTGCTTGTCTCATGAATGTTCCACAGTATGACATTAAACTCGTTTCATTTATTCAATTGCAGGTGTTTTTATTACCAAAAAAATTCTGGTTTGGCGGATTCCCCTGCTTGTCTTCATGGAGATTTCTAAGTTTTATGCCATTTTGTGGAACATTCCGGGCATAAAGTTTCATCCCTTCCACTAAACAACTTACAGCGTGCCACTTTGAGAGCAGTTAGTTGCCAAAGAGGGTCTGAAGTTCAAGTGAAGGACACACCTGCATTAATCTGTATATTAGATATGCAAATGACCTGATAAAATAGGACGCGACTGGATTCTCTTCACAAATTCTTACTTGTGGTCAGCAACAAGACTCAAAGTGTTTTTTCTGCTGATTTTAAAATCCTATTATAGCAAGTTTACTTTTCTTTTTCCTTTCACACTGTAACACACTATATCTCTGCTCAAGGTCGGAGTCAACCATCTGTTCTTTCCCCTTGAATTTAAATTGCAACCTGTTTGTTTTCCTCGTCGACCCCTTTTGGCGCTGCCCAATGTGGCGTAGAGATCGGGGAATGTGGCCCAAATCCACACGTGTCAAATCATTAAAACGCTGAAACAGAAACACTGCCCATATCACTCTGCAGATTGTTGGCAATTACGTCCCCGCCTCTCCAGGGAAATGTGCTCAGATTAGCTCACATAATTGGAGCCTGTTAAAGATAAAGGTAGTTTGGGGATCTTGAGACGTGTCATTGTAGATGTTTTGAATGTGGTTTAACTTTCATTTTAATAAAGAAAAGTAGCTAAGTTATACAAAGCTGGAGTTATATTGTTGTCAAGTCTTTGGAGTGTTTTACTAAATATTAAAATTTATAATAGGAATTTCATGGGGAGTAGGACTGTAGTCTTTTAGTCATTTAGTCGATGGTATTTTAGTCGACCAACATTTTTATTTTATTTACAATTTATTTTATTTATTTTATTTTGATTAAAAGGATTTAAATGAAAAAAACAGCGGAAAAGTGAAGATATGGAGTGAGTTAGCTATTTAGATTTTGGAGTGAATCATGAGTTTAATCTGATTTATACATATCTAACATATAAATAGACTTGTTTCCTAGTGCTTTTCTGTATAAATTGTTATTTTTTTGCATAAACTCTTTTGCAGTTGTGTTTTTTTTAGTGCAGTTTGGGTCAGATACAGAGAGATGCTTCATATTTTGCCACACCCCTTTTTAATCGATTAATCGGTCGATAGGGCAGGTCTTTAGTCGACCAAGAATTTCTTTAGTGGACAACAGCCCTAATGGGGAGAATAAGATTATGCCTGGGTTTTTAAGGAATTCTTATACGTTTGAGATGCAGCACAAATATCTATCAATAACAGACATTTTCTTATTTATTCAGATTGTTTTCATGACTGAATGGGAACAGCATTTGTCCTTTCGAAGCTGCTGTAGCCAGTGCCATTGAAAGATAGAATGCAATGTAAGTGCCAAACCAAGTAAAACGTTGCAGTTATTGAAAGCGATGTCATTTCAGCATAAATTAAGTTCTGTAGACATACTCCGGGTGACTGTGTTTGAGCCCGGGTTGCTTTCTTCTTTAAACGGCAGATTAGTGAGATCAAAGGCATGGGGCTGGAGAGGAGATAACTGGAGCTGTGCCTGGTGGCCATGCTGCCTGCGCCCCGCCCCCTGCGCCCCTCGTCGGGAGCGGCGACCGGGGCCACACTGACAGAATACGTCTAAATCTCTGCCTCGGCTTGATCTGACGTGCTGTAGATGCGGCTATCTGTGGAGGAGGGTCGGGGAAACTAAGCGTGTTGTGGCAGATTTCTGTGGGATCAAAGCTTAAATGACAAAATGGTGGTAGTTGCGTTGCACCGTATGTGGTGGGTACCAGGTCCCAAGGTACAAGGCCCAAAATGTTTTTATGTCATGCAGAGAATTGGGACGACTTTTACTCAAAATGTTAGCAATTTAGTCACTAAACAGATATTAAACATGGAATCAAATTGATTCTATAAAACTTGTCACTTATTAGTGTCAAAAAACAGACAAATTAGATACTACTTTGAAAGAGAATCGACAAATAAAAAGGACAAATCAGAAGTACTATAAAACAATAACAACAATTAAAGAAGCTGCATATATTTATGTTGAAAATGTCATTGATTGTTTTTTATTTTTATTTTGAGTGGTGATTATTGAGCCATTTCCTTAATTCGTTATCAGGTTTCAAATTCTAGCGTTGTGGTAACACAGTTGTCAAGAGAAAATGGCTGCATTCTTAAGTTGAGTTTAATGTTTTATTAGAACATTTAGAACAGAATGTTATGGAAATGCTTGTGTAGTATCAAGCTTTTGTGCATCTTAATGAGTGACATAAAACCAGTGGAGTGAATAACCCTCACCGTAATCAGGACACAGTTACTGGTTTTGGTAATTATGTGTCAAATGGCGCAGAGCACATTTGCAGCACAATTAGAAATCAGATAAAAGGGTAATGGGGTTAAGAACTGACTCCAGCTTTAGTCACTCCACTCTGAAGAAGAAATCATTTGCACATGGAAATTTAAAATAATTGAATTTTCTTAATAAAACTGGTTTTGAATCTTGGTATTAGTTTGTCAAACGTCCGCATTTTGGCAAAAGCAGGCTGTGATTTGGTTGTCTGTTTTTGTCAGTCTGCAAAACAAATGTAATGAGCTTTTTTTTTTATCACCAATGCCACCTCAAACAGCCAGTTCCCTTTTTGATAAGTATCTCAAACGCACAGATTCAAAATAAGATATCATCAATCGTTTACCTAATCGTTTATCCTTTACGTTTTAAGCAGTGACCAGCATTGAAACCTTGATAAGCCTTACTTAATTGTATACAAATATCCTTTTACCATCTATCTCTTTAGAAAACACCACTCAACTCTGCCATGGGATCGTATTGGATCAAGGTAGAAACTATTGTAGCCTGTACCTGTTTGCTGTTTTCTTGGACACTTTAAAATAATACACTTCCTTTACATGGGATCATACATTTTTTCCATTCCGTTTCTTATTGACTCCCCACCTGCGTTAATGACTCATTATTCTAATCGAAGGGTAATGAGGATGGCACAGTATGGCTTTTATTGCACTTCTCTCAGATTATCTTTCTGTGCAACTTTAATTAGAGCATTGTATTTGAACCAGCACTGAACGTAGTTACAACACAATTTTGTACATTTGGGGAAAAAACAGATGAAGAAAAATGTTTTTTAGATGGATTTAAAAGGTCTGATATATGTTCCAGACTAATTTGTGGTCAGTGAGTTTGTCATGACAGATGCAGCTGTACATTTGCTACATATAGCTTTATGTCTTATATGTGGAATTTAACTGAGAGCAACTGAAGTGACATTTTTTGTTGTGCAGTTTGTGCAATGGCGATACAGGCATTCTGATATACTAAAAGATCAGATGGTCCAGTTATATAAGTGCATGCGAGTTCTTCACTATCAATTAGTCTTAAAAAACACAAACCATGAATTGTTATTTCTTTTCTAACCTACTTATAATAAATTGTGATATTTTAAACTAGATTACTTGATGGCCTAATTTCGTAAATAAACAACAATTTTGTCAAAAGAAATGATAATTGTGCTTTACATTGCAATACGCCATTTGCATTATTGTATTTAGTTTTGTCTTGAAAGGAATGTAACCATCCTCAGCAAAGTAATGCGCAACTGTAACTCTCAGCTTACTCTCAGCTTGTCTTGCTAAATCTTGAACCGGAGCTGGACCGGAGTCAGTGTACACCGGGGGCCGCAGTCTATGTATTTCACTGTAAGCTAATTGATTCTACAGATTCGTATGTATTTGTATTTCCAGCTCGTCATGCTCTCCTCCTCTGCTCTAAGACTGACAGGTCCAATCAGAGTGTTGTCAGTGTGAGCCTGATGAGCCTCGCTGCTAATGACGAAGCTTCACACTCGTAATATTCAGAGCACAGGGGTTACCAAGGTTACAGCTCCTTATAAATGAGGCCGATTATGTTATTAGTTTCTTATTTGAGTGTTAAGTCGACTTCGTAGCTGACCACTTTTAAAGATAGGAATTGCAGAAAGTGTAGTTGTTGTTTTTTTTTTCTAATTCACTTTTCTAAAGAAAGGTCTTAGCTATTTCTCTTTACTGAATTTGTTCAGTTTTTTGCACAATACGATCATTTATTTTGGCTGGACTGTACCAAGTCTCTCTACTTTAAAGGTTCATTGTCCGGGGCAGGTTTCACTTCCTGCTTGTCTCCAGGAAGATTTTCTTTATGTAACAGGTAAAGATGCATTAAAATCACAATACATACTGAAAAAAACATAGATAATCATTATAAAATTTACTTTAAGAGAGACAGTATGGCATTAGTACCTTGCATTTATTCATTTATCAATTATAGGTGTTTTTATGGCTGTGAGCATGGATTGCTTCGCCAAATACCTGCCACCTGTCTTCAAGTTTATTAATGCAATTATTTCAGGCAAAGCATCTCCATGGAAATGCCAGAAAAAATACATGGTGCTCCATTAATTAATACAATTCTTTACTTTGTTCTTATTTTTGTTTTTTGAGCACAGATTTTATGTTAACATACATAATACCATTGTACAGTGCTTAGTGATTTCTCCTTTGACCTTTACCTGTTTAACAATCTCTGACTGGTCCCAGCATACATCATTTCTGTATTGTACTAATCAGTTATTAGTCATTAGTTTTGACCTACATTGGACTTATAGTTGTTTAATGTGACAACAGTTGAAAGTAAAGGTGAATAAAGTACAAGTCCCTCTTCTGTCAAGTCGATAAATGCCGTCTGTGATGTGATCCTTACTGTCAGCTGCCATCACAACACCAACACATGCTGTTCAAACACGCAACTTTCAGATTGGGTTTGTCATATTTTCTTATTTATACACTTTTTGTCACGCTTTTTTCGCATTACTCTTGAATCATCTGACATTGATTTGGTTCTATTCTATCTATTACTTTCTAACTGTCAGTTATGGCTTTGCAGTGATCATTACTTCCACTAAAATAGGTTATGTTCTTAATTATTATAATAATCGGCCGGTCCGATTATCTGCGCCAATATTTGGAATTTTGACGCATGTCGGCATCTGCCTTTTTTTTTTTAAATCAGACAGGCCAATATCAAGAAATCCATTTTAAACTGGGTTATTTCGGCAGTTATTATGCAGCTGTGCCTCTCTCTCTCTCTCCTGCCGCTTCTTACTCCGGCAATGTCCCGCCCACGGTGCCATCTAATTGGTTAAGCAAGCGACAGCACGCAGTAGGCAGAGCCAATCTGAACTGGAAGCTGTCCTCATACACAGACGGTGAGGGAAAGTTTTCTTGTGTGGAGAAGCTTCGGAGAGCAAACACATGTGTCGAAGGTAAACGTGGAAAACTCTCTCGAAATTGTAATAAACATCCCAGATTTTCATCTTGCCCCGCTCTTTTCCTGCATTGGGCTGAGACTGAACGAAAACCGGATGTTTTCAGCTTGCCTTGGCCCTTTCCCCAACAGCCCCAGCACAGAGCGGCTTCACTTTTCTCTCCAGAATTTAGCCTTTCCGTGCTGGTGGTTCTGACACAATAAAGAGCAGAATGTGCAGAATAACTGGAAGAAAGCGTGTTTAGATCATAAAAACATAAAGAACAGGACAGAGGAGTGTGACTGGGAGCAGAACACCAAGCGGGCGCGTTCAGGTGTTGTGCACATGTCCCACTGCAGTCAGATACGCAAATGTAGATGTTTGACTGTTGTTCCGCTTTACTGCGTTATGTTACTTCGCTAAGTTCATTGAATAACCTCCGTGAAGTTGGAGAGCGGCAGTGGAGGAGATGGACGAGCGGCACGTGCATGTGTTGGTGCGCGCTGCAGATATGCACAGATGAAATACAGATGCTACATCCGCTGAGTTATAAGGAGGAATTACAAATAAATTCTTTGTCAGATTAATCATTAATAATTTAGCAACATAGTTTTGAATGACAGGGTCCCTGCTATCCCATGATAAAATATAAAATTGAATAATGAAATCAACTGTAGGCTTCCCAAATGCTGTAATAAATGAAGCATGATGAGTAGTAGAGCATATGTCAGCATGTGGCCCCACCTTTAACACTTTCTCTTTTTTTTCAAACCGGGAGCTATTTATTTAAGTTTTTATTCAACTTTATGAGAGATGCTTCTGAGTCTAGGAACTCCATGCACTTCTGGAGCTATTTATTTTCTATTTGTTCGGTTAAATAAACATTTACAGTTTTAGGCATTTAGAAGTTAAGTGTTTGTATTATTCAAAATTTTTACGCCAATTTTTACACTTTTGCTGCAAATGAATATCGGCTCCAAAATATCGGTCATCAGCCTTCTTAACTACTAATAATCGTATCGGTCCTGAAAAAAACATATCCGTCGATCACTATTGTTAATGTTGTTGATGTTTTCTAATTAAATAATTTTTACTATGAATGCTTTCTTCACCTTCAGAATATCCCAAGTCTAGTTTTTGGCAGGAATCTTTTTATTTTTATCCTTGTATGTATTGCACCCATTTTGTTTCTATATATACATTTACATTCAATATACATTTACATGGTAGAATGTACTTCAACTCTGACAGCAATAAAAATACCAATTAGTGTAGTATTTTACTGTAACTGCAACTTATAATGCACTTTAAAAGCAATCAGGTTTAAATAAAGTTGTTGCTTGTCATTGTGCAGCGAATAACGTCACAAATTGACAATATTTTGCCTTTAAAGGACAAAGACCAAACATTTTAAAAACTTACTGTCTGTTTTAATTCTATTAATGCTATTAACCAAAAATCCGTCTCTATCCTTAAGCTTTATCACTTCCTCCTTCTTTGCACGCTGTAATTATTTTGCCCCTGCCTAAATCCTGTTGTTTACTAAAACCGCAAGGTCAAGTGTATTAGCCAAGCCCTCGAGTGGTCCTTGAGAAATCCATTATGAGTCGCATGAACTAAGAAAGACTTTCTCCACGGTATATATAGACTTCTCAATACTGCTGATGGAAAATATTTTTAATAATCTTTGTTATTTAAGTGGTGACAAATGACTGGGGTCGCGAAATCTTAAGTGGTTCTATTATCCTACAGCTTATGGCCTGTTTTGATAGGAGCAGATGAACGCGTGCACTCACTCTCGGTCAGCAAAAAGCATTCACGCTGGTATTTGCAGAAGTGCTGAGCTGAGTGAAAGCCTCGTGCCTACAAATCTGGAGGCATGACTAGAAAATTAAAATGTAAAACCTGCTGAAACTGGACATTTGTCAGAAGGTGTAATATTAACTGCAAATCGAACGGTGTGCTTGCTATTAAAAGGAAAGACTGAAATATGTTGACTGTACATGTAAAGTGCTAAAGTTAAGTTGCTGTTTTGCTTGGAATAGAGGCCTTGGACATGATTGATTTTGGTTATAGTTTCAAGTTAGATGTGGATTCACTGCCATTTGAATACAAACTTCAAGCATAGTAAGTAAAAATAGTTTTGCAGATATATTGTAAAAGCAGCTCTTAGGTTTAAAATGAGACCAGTGTGTGCTGTCTGCGTCTAATTACAAAGAACTTTATTATACCAGGTAAGTAATGCAGGTGCGCTGTTGGTATGCTAGTTGTTGTTAGCATTCCATTGCTCTTGGCTCTGAAAGTTGTGAAACAGACTCAATTAACTCATCAGAGTGAATCATTAGGATGCTAGGAGTGTGTTAGGAAAGTGAGGAATGAGTTTGGACAGCTACAAACAGTTTAAAATGAACTCACTTCTGTTTTTCACGTTTTTAAGACAAAGTTTAAATCAGGCACAATGTTAACTTCATTCCCTAAAACTTTCATTGCTTTGCCGTTTGAGAAATAAGTGTCTCAAAAGAAAAGCAATTACATGGCTAGCACTGATGCTGGCATGGTCAATATATTTTTCGATTCGGTGCCTTGAGGCCTATTTATCAACCAGCATTTGGCGTTTAAAGTGTCTCATTTTCTTCACCATCTTTGTTTGTTAGCCGTTCTTAAAAATCTGTTTGCGCTTTGCACTTTTTACAGTTTACAAGTTTTAGTCGAACTCCAAAAGTAAGCAAAGATTTCAAGAAGGCTTAACATCTGATCTTAAAAACTCATTTGGCTACAGCCCAGAGAAGCGCAGTCTGACTGAAAAGCTGCTAATTACAAAGTTCATGAGGCGGATAACACTGCCATCAGTCTTTATATATCAATAAATGAGCGCCGCACATCTGCAACTTTTGACTAAATTCATGCTTATCTCAATGCAAGCAGATGGAGGCAGTTGGTTCTTAAGGGTTCTTGATAGTGACGTCCTACACACCATTACATACACCGATTGGTTAAAAGACACAAAGCACACACAGCTGGGGAGCATTGATAGTGCATTGACTTATTCTCCCCAGATCTGAGATATCTCATTGTTTGTTTGTCCTTTTTGACCTTATCATTACGGCTTATCAGTGTCCTGCCCACAGAGCCTTTAAATAGAGGTGATTCAAATAACAATAAAGTCAGTGAGCGGAAGTAATGTTGCTTTGCTTAAATTACCCAAAGACTGAGAAAGATGCTATTGACGCTAACAACGTCTCAATGCAGAGGTGTGGATGTCACTGCGCCGCTTTTCTCCATGGAGATGATATTGCATTGTCTGGATTGTTTCACATGACCTTTAAACTTATCTATCTTGCATTTATTTATTGCAAGTGTTTTTATTGCTAAAGACAAAAAACATAGATTCTTACTGAGAATTAACATCTTGGAGACAGCCATTGCAGCAGTAGCAGATCCATAAACAGAAAAGTTAGTGCACCTTTTAAAAGTTACCAATTGACATGATGCAAAGGATAAAGTGTTTGTCTTGGTAAGAAATATGGAAGGTTATGTCAAAGAAGTCAATGTTCCTGTATGCAGATCAAACACACCCTTAGATTGGTAATGGTTGGTCGTTGGTGTAGATTGACAGCCATGTATTCCTATATAAAAGGGACTGTACAAAATAAATCTGTTTTTGCCCCAACACAGGTATATTATAAAGGCAACTATTTGGGTGAAAATGAGTCCATTGTGCACTCTCTGCATCTAATTCTACAGCGTTTTATTCTTCGTGAAGACGGAATTGCGCTATAAGCATGTTAGTTGTTGTTATCTTTACCATTACGGCAAAACAAAACAGAGCTTATAAACTGTTTGTGGTAATAATTATGTGTGCAGAATGCATTAGATAAGTGAGCAATACATGTGGACTGCTGCAAATAGTTTAAAATGAACTAGTGCTGTTTTTCACATATTTCAGACAATAAAAATTGGGACCACCGTTAAACAAATGTTTATCATTTAGGGTTTGATTGTAAGGATCTATTCTTAGAACTAACCGAATATTGAATTAAAAAAAAAGAAGTTCAAAGCCCATCATCATAAATCGACACACGGATACCGACATTTTTATCATGTTTTGGTTACTTTTTCTCTGGCCAGGGGAAACTATCCCTGGCGTTCACCTTGAACCAGTGCAGTAGAAATGGTTGGACCCCGCAGTGAAAATGGCCCTTGGTGCTCCAGTTAAAAGTAGGGCAGGTTTCTGTGGGGAGCCTGATTGGGGCTGTACGGTGGCCTGCAGGTACAAACTATCATAAAGCCACGGCAGCTGCTCCAGGAGTCCAAAGCATCACTGACAGACGACAGGAGACTTCTGTTCCTCCCCACAATTTAATGTGTTTTGTCACATCGAGATGATTCATTTGAGGTCAACACAGACCACAATTAAAACATGTTAATTGATTCTGACATCTACACTGCATAAAGCTCTAAACTATGATCTGAATTTATGCAAAACCACACCACTGCTTTAGTGGTGTCCTAAAGCAGTGGTGTTGACAGTGGTGTTTGCACTTGACACAGTTAAAAGTAATGAAAAGAAAGGTTTAAATTAAAATCTTATAGTGCTCATTTTGCCTTGTTTTACTAACTAATGTCAACCACTGTAAATTTGCTTGTACTCATGTTCCAAATATCATAAAATCTAAATACTATATAAATTTCTATCTTTTGAATGGTCAAACTGTCTTCAAAAAGGCATCTATAACAGAAAATAATCATGTGATTTAAACTCATAAATAACATTACATCAGAATATTGTAATTTCTTATACATATTCCCTTCTCCTTTTTGTCCCCAGCTGAAGAGCTTAGCCGTTGATGCCACTTTTAATAGATGCTAATTCACCAGCCGCACTCGTCACAAATGCTCTGCTCTGAACCAGTTGTGAAAGCACTGAATGGCATCATCGTCACTGTGATACATCCACTGGAAAACACACCATTCACTTTCATTATTTGATAAATGCTTTAACCTCATAACACTGTCAGGGAAGAAATCATTTGATCCTGGCTAAAGTATTTGTTTTGACTGTGTGGTTTTCAAAATTAGTCAAAGATAGAGTTGCAGCTTGTCTTTTATTTTCTTGCTTCTGACTTTTGACAAGGCCTTTTTTGTTACTCATCACACAAGCATAATGTATTGGATATGTAACTTAAAACATTTGTATACAGTGCTTTACAGAGCTCATATATTACATATATATACATACACACATATACACATACATATTTTTTCCTCAACATGACAATAATATCTACTTTACCCATTAAGTCCACAAAAATGCATAATAAAACCACTTGAATCATTTACATCGACTAAAATATTTGAATTTTTCATTTGCTTCTGTCATCATCGGCGGATTAAAATCTCCTAAAATTACAAACACTACCTCATTAATGCACGCTTAATACTTGTGTAATGATAATTAGATGACACTTGCAAAAAAGATGGAAATGTTGGCAGATGTACCAGCATTTTTGTTCAGTCAAAGCAAAGCCCAGGCCAAAAATTCCCTCACCAAAAATGCAGTTCAGACTTCCTCCCGATGCCCTTCCCCAGCTCTTTATCCTCTTTTCCAGCCATAAAAAGACACAATTTCTTCCTGTGATTGCTCTGCTGTTGAGTCACACAGTCCTAATCTCAGAAATAATAGAGATTAAGCTTCCTCTTTTTTCCAGGTGCTGTAATTTCTCCAGCTCATAATCTTTTCTCCGGTTCAGTGCAGAAAGGTTGGCCGCTCTGACCTACTCTCCGAACCATCTCTTTGTGCTGAAGACAGGCTGAATGGAGATTAGTGAGCTGTCAGAGCTGCTGTTTAATGACTGAAATAACATTTGAGCTGTAATAAAGAAGTGGGAAGCCACAAGAGGAATCAGCAGTTCGTCTGTGTCAAGCTCAGTGTTTGGGATTGGAGACATAATTTGCTTATTTCTACAGCAAAAATGAAAAAGAAAAAAAGATTTCCCCATACTCAAGAAGCCAATAATGAACAGAATATAATCAGAAATGGTAATCAATTATATCATTACTCTTTATATTTATACATTTTTGTCTCAGTAATGAGAGCAATAATAACATGACCAAAGCTGTAAATAAATCAGAGAACTTAGACTTTCATTCTTTTGTCCATGTAAAGCTATTAATTTCAAACTATTTTCAAGCAACATTAAATTGATTTACATTTCTTCAGGATTTCATATCTTCCTTTGCTGATCAGTTTCTTATTTTCTATTTTCATTGATATCTTTTTTTTTTAAAGATATATAGTTTATCAAAATGTCTAAAAGGCTTAACTGAGCATTCCATCTTTTGAATGCTACCATCAAAACATTTCTATTGCCTGTTATTATCAAATGTCTCAGAGCCGAAATAGATGCAGTTTGCCGAGTCTAAAATGCAGTTAATTAAACGTCTCGCCTGAATCTGTCCTCCTAACACATGGGTGGGGGATTAATAAGATCAATTTCAGATTTGAGTGGGAGAGAAAATCTGTAGCCCTTAGAAATTTAACAAACCTGTGAATGTGATTGGTCCAGTGGAGGGAAAAATGCGCAATTTACTGCAACACAATTCGTAGCTTTTTAATGGCAACAG